>NMRA01001110.1:0-53848 GCA_002633005.1 Phoronis australis | reverse complement strand
CTTATGTTATTATTGTCATAGTGGTGGTTGTTGTCATCGTCGTCGTCGTCGCGTCGTCGTCGCGTCGTCGTCGCGTCGTTGTTGTTGTAGACATTGTTGAAGTTGATTCTCTTTTCAGAGGTAGATCTACATGTAATCCTAACGGAAGTGATGCTTAGTGCGTAGTACTTGGTAAAGTCAAATTTATGTAATTCAGTTCTTACTCGTTATAATCTCGGTCATTGGCTCTCATTGTAGACTCTAAATCGACTGCGCCTGGCTGCAGACGCCGAGGAGTATGCCGCTGGGAAACTGAAAGAAAACTCTTCCAAGAATAGAGATCCAAACATTCTACCACGTGGGTTTAAAGTTTTTCAGTTGATACCTTTTGAGTTACAGCACGAGGAAAATTACCATTTTGAAGTGAAAACTGAAACTCGAAGCTGATTTTGTTGATTTAGTTAAGCCCACCTCATAACTTTATATGTGAATATCGATCATCAACCCCGTTATACCCATCATTACCTTTAAAGGGTGACATGGCTAAGTTGTGCAAACTCTGGTTCTCACTAATACATGTAGTGTTACTTTCGCTCTGAACATGTTCATGGGGAAAATAAAATCGGTATTCCACCCTGAAACAGCCGGCAAGCTTTCATTATCTAGCGACGTTTCATACTTTTTCCTTGGTTGAAGCCCATACATCGCCATATTTCAATTGGGTGGAACTGTTTGTTGTCAGTTAAAAATACTTTTTAATACGGTGTTCTGTGCATCATTTCAGTTGGGCGATCTCGTCCTTACTTGATGACGATGGAGGAAATGACTTCATAAATGCGGTCTTCGTGAACATGAGTGAAGCTAATCCTGCAGTCATTCTCTCGTCAAAAAGGTTAAGGCCACGAAAATAACGCGATTTTAAGGTTTGGACAGAACAGTTAGTTACTTCTGGAGAACTGCCTGACTCTTCACCATAATATGTCACAGAGGATCATTTCGGAGCCGAGCTTTGTCTATAATTTGTCAGTTACATCCCACTGGCATGTCCAAAATTCCTTTTCACCAGAGCAAGGGCCATGTTAAATACACTTTGACACTTACACTAACAATGATATTCATTTCTGTTGATAAATTAGATATTGCTGCAAGTATTGCTTTTCTTAATTTCACATTTTGGTTGCAGCTTCATTTTTCTGATTTATCGTTCCTTCGTGCATGCGTGACACGATGTATATTATGTACAATCATAAATTCAACACCTTCATGGTAAATGGAGTGTGTGACCGATGGGTTTACTCACTCAGCAACTGACTGGTCGCAGAAATGCACAGCAGTGAAACGCGTGTAGTCAACAGAAATGTATTGATCCCTTGTTCCCGCCTCTTTATTTAAAACTGACATTTGCTTTCTGTGATTGCCGTAGATGTCACCCTTGCCTTTGTCTCTCTGATATTTGAATTTATACTCTTGGTTATTCGTTCCTAGCTTCATGGTGCAATATCACTTTAGTGTCCTCCTTGACAATAAAAAACGCAAGTTCGAAGATCTGGAAACATGGAATGTTCGTTTGTGTTGACTGTAACTTTCATTGTGGTCTGTATTATTCTATCCGACAGTTGTTCGGAGGCTTGATTCCGACAACTTGAACCCAAACAACGCAGTATTCATTGACGGATTTAAAAGAGGGGCGGGGGTTCAAGGAGGCCAAGCCGCCCACCTAAAATTCTCCCAGATTCCGTTTGGCAGTTCGGGGTGCAAATTGGTGAATGGCATATACGCGCACCTAGAGGGACTCGGGGGCCGACTGCCCACTGCATCCCAGTAAACATGCAGGTACTAGGCTAATACAGGCCCTTAACTGTCTTCTGTATGGGCTCAGTGATGGAGGTCAGTACTGGCCCAATAGCATTTTGCACACCTTCCCTCATTGGGCCCGATACAAGATTCCGATATCGAGCCAGTAAAGGACCAATACCACGCCGTTACTGGGCCAGTACACCAATAACTGGTTTCGGCCCTGTAATGGGCCAGTGTTGACAGACTGTGTTGGCCCAGTGCAGGACCATGGATGGGCTCATTTTAAGCCAGTACAGTAGCTGTGACTTAAAAGAAGAAAACACTCTTGTTCTTTAATACTTTTATTACTATGAAACTGATCAAGTAAAATACTTATGAATTATGTAAATAACAACTAAGCAACTAATTATTTTTTACAAAACTGTCTTGGGCTTATTAGTGGACTGGCAGCTTCACACAGTCTTCGCCCTTCTTCCCTGTCTTCAGTGTTTCGGAACATGGTGCCTCTTTTACTATAAAGTTTGCATTAGCATTACTATGCTCTTTGACCACAATCCCTGAAATAAAACAAACCCTGCTTAGTATCTTAGAGTTCAAACTAAAAGACTCAACTATTCATTTTCCAGATAAGTTATGCATAATAAGAATTACCTAAAGAAACTGTACACCATTCAAACACGAAACTTATTTGAAATGTATAATCTGCAAGATATAAATGTTTCACCCTTTCTTAACACAAGTATTACAGCTGGTTGTAGGACTTCAGTTTCTTGTAATACATATTTTCAGAAGCGACTTTTTATTCATTTCATTTCTTCCAAAAATGTCTATTGCCTATTTTGAATTTTTAAATTCCTGAAAATACTTCACAATCTGTTACAAAAAGTCTTATGAGTATCAAGTGATGGTTTTGGTCTGTGTTTACACACAATTGACACTGATGTGACCTTTTCAACTTTGTCCCTAAGCCTCAAGATGGCGCTTATGGTTTTAGCCATTTGAGGCTTGGTTATGGCAATTACTTTCTGCACAATGATTGACCGATGCCTTGACGTCATTGAACAAAGGAAGATGGTAATTATTTTCACATTGCAGCCATTCATGCGACAGAAGGCATTGTTTTAGTTATTGTCTGAAATAAAGGTTGTACTTACTTTTTAATTCTAATTTATGAATGGTGTTAATCTTTTTTTGAAACAAAACACATCATTTTTGCAATAATTTAGATCTAAATTGCTACAATATAACATTAGTTTTATTTTTATATAATGCTAGTTGAGTGTCGTTTACATAATTTAATTTCGATTTGAATATATTTAAACTCTGGGCTCATAAAATGGCCTTGTTTAAAAGCAAAAATATCACTAACTTGGGATTACTGCGAAAACCCACAGTTGCCGATAGCTAATTTCCTGTAACTAAACCTATGGTCTGACATCAGAAATCTCCACCAAAGCCAAGTGTACGCTGCACTTCAAACAGAGTAGTCCATAAAGTCAAGATCGAACACATTGCATTTAAAGTATAGGTTACTAGTAAGTAATAAAAAGGGGCTATAATTTGATACAAATTACGGGTAAATGAAAGTCTAAATTGCATACGAATTTCTTGATTTTGACACGGGTTGATTGCACAAACACAATATTCTATCTTCCACAGGCGTACAAGTTAAAGCACAAGTGAAATCCAACGTGTAAACTATTTGGCATCCTTGAATTCAGAGTTTTGTGTTTGTTTTGGAAATTCTGTAACCAATTCACCATTCACTACATGGACAGTTCAAACGAATCAAGGAAACAAGGTTTCTGATGTTTATGCAGGCATATTCCTGGATGCGCATTTGTGCTATTAGTGCATACAAAAGGGCACAAGTACATTGTAGTAGTGCCACCCCCAGGCGCATCTTTTAAAACGAACTTTTCCAAAAATGCAAGATTCTATTAGTCAACGTACAGCCGTAAAACTTACGGGTAATGTTGCAGATTTCATTAAAATGAGTGAACAGGCCATTGACATTTTCCAATATTTAATCGTAAATTACCATTTCCTGTTTAAAACTTTTACGAGAGCAGGACTTGTGTTCGAATTGTTAATGTACTTGAGGTTTGTTTCTTATGTTACCACTTAATTACCGGACACAACCTTTTGAAAAATACACAATTGTTATCATCAGGGGCACCCAAAGGGCACAGGTCCAAGTGTGGTCAGGAATATCCCTGTTTAAGCAATACCAGTCTGAGGGAGGTGCACACCGATTTTACTTGGATTTAGAACAGTGTCCAACCTTTATATGTATAATATGGTTAACTTATAGGTCATCGGGGAAATTCCTCTGCCTGTGTTGAAAATCACAGGCATCCTCAACTTCTGATCAATCTCAATACACTACATATATATCTACAAGGCTTGACACTCGGAACTAGGAATTCCATGAGTGGTTCACTTCACACTAAAATCGAGTGTCCGACCTTTTTGTATTATAGTGCATTTGGGACGGTCAGACTCAGAGGCTGAGGACGCCTGTGGTATAACTCACAGACGCCCTCAGCTTCTGATCGTATACAATACACTATACATATATACCACAGAGTATGACACTCAAGACTAAAAATTTCTTGTGTGCTTCACTGGGTCAGTACAGCTGTCCATAACAAACACAAAACTCGTTAAATTTACACAACACTAGGGTTCGGTAAACCATGAGCAATTCGAAGGATGTCCCCAGCTTCTGTACATAATATTACAAGGTATGCCACTCGGAACAAGGAATTCCAGGGGTGCTTCACTTCAGCCGTCCACATCAAACACAAAACTGAACATGGTTTCAACAAACCTTTAGCAATTGTTCAATCTTCAAATACCATTCAAGGTGTCTTGCTTCACCGAGTTAACAAAAGATCTGCAGTCAAAGCATAAGAATGTTCCCAAAAAGCTTACGCGTTTATTTGGAGTTAGGGTGAGCAAACCAATATGGCAGAAATTCAGCAAGAGTGAAATTTTGCCATTTTTCATGATCTTCACAGGCTCATATCTATTATCATACTATGTAGTGGAAAATGAAAAGTATGCCAGTGAAATATTTTATTTTTCTTCTTTCTATTGATATCCATTACAAAATACTTGGGCATTAAAGAGTATTTTTAAAAATTAAAGTAGAGCGAACACCTCACATATTTTTCAAACACCGGCAAATTCTTGTGACTTACAGCACGAGTCAAACTTTCAGCTGCTTAATGCCATTACTGAACCGATTTTAATGATACTTACATCAAACTGCTAAAAATTCTGCTTTCAACCTTGAGTGTACACTTTTTATTTTTTGACAAAATTATGAGAAAATGTACTTTTTTCACTTTATCTCACCATTCCCATTTAGGAAAACTTCTAAAAAAGATAACTTCAGTCACTTTTAAAGAACCATGTTGACCTTTCCAGGGTTCAAACTAAACTCGAACCTGATTGGTCAAACGGTCTTTACAGAACCAGTCAAAACTTCTTTTATTATAAAAATGGCGGCCCAAACTGGTGAAATATTTTCATTAAAATATAGTAGAATATTTTTAAATTTCAAATTAACCTCAGTTTTGAGGATAGAGTCTTTTTTCTATTTTCTTCAAAACTATTCTTTCTTAATTTTTCTACCTCTTGGTGGCGTCATTTTTAGAAAACAGTTCAGTCAACGCTGCAGTGCATCAAAACATTTTAAAATACGAATATACTCTTTTTGGAAAGTCACCAACACAGCACCTCTCTGTTTCTATATTATTTGATAGGAATGAAATTGGTGTAAAATTCTGTGAACTTTTAGGGTCCAATTTAATTTTGTTTAATAAAAAATACATATCATTTTTTGTCAAATGGTATGCAACACAAGATTGTGAAAACATTAATCTTACTTAGGAAAAAAGAATAATTCACATAACCTCAAAGGTTGTAAAATAAATAATGAAAAATTCTGAAAAGGACTATGTTTCTGTTTTTTGGTTATTATGAATTTATTTGTCGATGGTGAATTTTTCAATTTTTGTTTTCTTGCTCGTGCAAAATATAATAGTTTGTGATTTGGTGCCGATGCCATCTTCTTAACCTACTTGTAAAAGACTTTCTTTCTTGTTTTAGGAATACAGTAGGCTATGATTTCCTACATATTATAGTTGTCTAAACGTGCCGTTTTCTGTGGCCTGAAATTTCAGGTTTCTGTTTGCTAAAAAAGGCCATTTTAGAAGCTCTAAAATTTAAATAACTGGAGAACCGCCCAACCGATTTGAGAAATTAAAAATGTCGTATACATGGAATGTCTAAAGTTCTCATTTAAACACTCATTTCAAGTGCTGGTGGTGAAATTTGTATTTCGGTTTGCTCACCCAAATGTAATGTAGTGTGTAGGACCGTAGGGGACGATCAGAAGATGAGGACACTTGTGGCTATGGCTGGAGCAGGACACCGTAAATGCTACCAGGAGAAAGATTTTTTGCTCGTGGTTTGTTGGACCCCTGTTTTGTGTACATTTATTGAGTTTTGTGTTTGACATGTGCGAATCCCGAGTGTCATATCGTGTAGTATATTGTAGGCCCAATTTGTATTGGCGACGATCAGAAGCTGAGAAGGTCTGTAGTATAAATCATGTTTTGTATACTCTTACAGACACTAGCATGGCATGCAAAGTGAAAAAGTATGAAACTTACCAGAAATCTTAAGTTCACTGTGAAAATCCTTCACTATTCTGTTACACACGCTGGTTTCAAACTCTAAACAACTCAAGAGTCAAAGGTTCTTTAACGGAATTTTCAAAATGGCGTTTTTTCATGAGGGTCATCTGGTGGAAATTTTTCTTTAAAAAATAAAATTACACTGTACTACAGCTGATGGTAATTATTTTTTTATAAAAAATGGAAAGTTTTTATTGTCATACATCTAATGGTGATTTTTAATGATAACCCAAAAGTTTTAGCTTTAAAATGTTAAGCCTGGTCCTCCTGTGGGCAAGCCTCTAACTGCCCTCTTGTGTTCAAGGCTGTGTTAACTGATCGAGAGATATAGGGCCAATAGCTCTCCATTACCGGCGAGCCGCTTAGAGAAAGGTTTACTGGGTTAGTGTTGTTGGTCTTTACTGGGCCATTCGTGGCCCAGAAACGTAAACCGATATACGGTACAAGTGTTATCAAGCAACAGATACCCAGTACTGGGCCAATACTGTAATGCTTACTGGGATAGTCCTGAACAAACCCTGTTTAGCGTTTTATAGAAATAAGGTCCTCAAACCCAAAGGTTCAAGACCCCCTACATCCTTACGCTTTAGGCTGGGTGCGCGCATGTTGCGAAATTCTGGTTATTCCTGTGCTGTGCTCACCCGTCTTACTTGGTGATTTTGTTAGTGTGTTTGTCAAATGCCAATAGTTGGGAATATTTCACGTTCATAATTTGTCAAATATTTCTTTCGTTTTCAAACCTTGGGGTCTGCACCGTCGTATTTTCGTCGATTTCAACCGATTTGGGCTTGTGGGGGAAGATTTCAGAAAAGCATCTATCCATTGCTATCGGTTGGTCATATCGCTGTGTCATAGAACTGTACGCTTTCACAGGGATGTAATCAACGGGATGCATCTATCGTCGCACAGAGTCCGTTACCCAACAACGTTGGTGATTTTTGGAGGATGGTTCACGATCAGGATTGCCACGTGATCCTCATGCTGAGTGATGCGAATCAAAATGATGACGTAAGTTTTCCACGTGCTGTCGATTGAATCTTGCTGCTTCCCTACGTGCCTAGCCAGCACGCAGGATCAAGCTGTGGCACGAGCTTTAGCATTGGTTGATGTAACCTCAGCAGTCATTGGTTAGCTTTACAACACCGTGAAAAATTGACGAACTTTGGACGATTTTTAGAGTGGTCAAGTGGTGTCGCACCAAGTATTTCGTTTCTGCAGTTTTGTTTAATAGCCGGCGTACTTGAAGCACATACAGGTGTACATGTACAATAAACACATATCTGGCCGATTTAACCTGTGTGTTATTCACACTGTATGAATACAGAACACTATCGCAAACAAAAGTCGTCGACAGTAGAAAGATGCACTCCAAAAGGGCGCAACGACAATTTCTAGGTTTCACATTTCTTGAACATAAATGTTAAGGACCTGCTTGCCTGTACAACAGACCACTTTTACGCTTGCTGCTCCATCAATCATGCCAGTTAGTTTGCGTAAAGGGCTGCCTGTTGAGAATTCAACTAGGCAATCAGAAACTCCGGTGTGAATAAATTTCTCGAGGAAAATTAAGTGGTTCCTGTGTCCTGGCTAATGACCACCAAGAGGTAAGCAGGGAACCAGCGAGTCAATTAAGTATGTTCATCGTGGTCTCGTCATTAAGATTTCTGTTTGTTTAACCCTCTATTGATTTTCCAAAACAATATTGCCTGGCACTTGACTTTCAATAGAACGTGTAAATGAAAAAAATCACTGCTGTTATCTCTGTAAACTGAGGTCTGAAGTATCGTCACTAGCATGAGGTCGTTTGAGGAAAGGGCTCAACTAAGCTTTAGTATGGAGCTTCTGGGTGATTTCTTTTTCGTAGAACCATAGCATTTAATCTCCCCACTCCAAATATACTGTGGGTATTCTTTACTGATTACCTTCTGTCCCCAATACGGCCCCTCACCTTAATGCATTCACTTCCACCACTATCTTATTACGTACAGGTAGGCAGTAGAAAAAGGCTCAATTTTGACGAAGTTCAAAACATGTTGTCTCGGAAGGGACTGATTGATATGAAAGGTCGATGTACTTTGTTTGATGTACACATTTTAGGAATTGTTTTTAAACGTTGCACTCGTGCATGTGGTGTCCGGGTTTTGTGAACATAAATGTTGAATAAAACGAAAAGGAAATGATATTGTAAAAACTGTTGCAAATCGCTTGAGAGTTTATTTTGATAATATATGTCGAATGAATTTTTGTCATGTCCTTGAACCTTTCTTTTGTGCTGAATTTTACTGTAAGGACATAGTTACCTGATCCCTTTTTAATGACATTTTGGTCTCAAGTTAAAATCAAAGTCTACATGTTCTGCTTTCTATAGTACAGATGTCAACCAAGAAAACAAAACCAAATGTGTCACCTGGAGTGTATTTCGCTTGTTAAAAACTGCGAAATAGAAGAACACATACTGCAGTGACAAATGACTTGAAATCTAATTATTGGGGACAGATAAAACAACAAAAATACTGTATATTTTAAGTTGTATTGGGAATTTCAGGGTCACAGCTCTGCAAATAACTATTTCACAGAAGGAACCAGATGGGTTCCTTAATTACAAGAGATAACACACACACATTTCCGATACCCAAAGTACAACTGAGTATCGGATGCTAAGTGGCACAGGTTAGCGTAGTACCAAATGGGTACATAATACCAAATGGGTATTGGCCGATTGCCTACCAACTGGGTCGAGCAAAACGGCAAATTCAATAACAAGTACCAAGTGGGTACAAACTGCCAAATGGGCAAATATCAAAGTGGGTACACCAAACAGCCAACTGGACTATAACAACCTGCAAAGCAGAGTTCCGGACAAGCTGAGTGAGCAGACCAGCCGGAGTGATAAAAAGAGATATTCTAAGGAACGTGGTGTTGTGGCTCAGTATGTGCCGAGAGCTGTGACCGTGGTGGAGAGAAGCAAGCTGCAGTGATGGATGCTCGAGTACAGGTTGGGTCGCTAGCCAATGACGTCGGTTCTTGCCAGACGGTATGACGCTCCGGGCCTGAAGAAGGTACCAGCTGGGACTGCAAAAACAACAGTAAACAACAGCAGATTTTGTTCGACGAAAGGGAGAGAGTGTGGGAAAGGTATGAATCGGTTGAGAGGAGATGTCGTGGTACTCAGGGTAGGGAGGGTGGGAGAAGTATAAAATTGGCTAATTAGGAAAACTTACGAGTTAACATACTGTTGCTTGAGGCTGGCCAACAGGAAGCTGGAGAGAGAGAACAAACAGCGCTACCATCGGACTTGGTAGGAACTAACTAGGAGTTGGATATGAAGCATGAAGGGCTGTATAATGTTATTTGCCCAAATAATAGGATTTATGTCAGAGTGCCATAAATCTCATTATTGGGGACAAATAAAACAACAAGAATAATGTATATTTTAAGTTGTATTGGGAATTTCATGGTCACAGCTCTACAAATAACTATTTTACAGAAGGAACCAGATGGGTTTCTTAATTACAAGAGATAACACACACACATTTCCGATACCCAAAGTACAACTGAGTATCGGATGCTAAGTGGCACAGGTTAGCGTAGTACCAAATGGGTACATAATAACAAATGGGTATTGGCCGATTGCCTACCAACTGGGTCGAGCAAACAAAACCATATAACGCCTACTGCAAGGGGCACACTACATGTTTCCTACTGTAAGAAATTATTTACTTTAGTCAATTTTCTTAGTTTTGTAACTTAATAGGTGAGTGCACAAACTTGTCTCGAAGGTCCTTCATAGCCTTAATTGTGCTATACTCGATCTCACTCTAAGCAAACTAAAGGGTCCTTGCAAAATATGACTCATGTTGCTGGTAACCCACTGTTTTAGACTTGTCCTCAATACTGGCCGGATGAAGAGTCTGTGCGCTTTGGATGGTATGAAGTGGAATTGACTGATTTTGACTGACACGAGGAGGGTAATTGGATTGGTTACTTTGCATTGTTCGTGTTGTCTGGATCAATCTGGAGTTCAGTAGTGCATAAATCTAAGACGTTTGTTGCATGGTACATCATCTCTCGTTTTTGAGTCATCGTCACTGTCCACAGACTTCATGCGCTGTTGAAGTAATGAACGTATTTTCACCATGGACAGTAGATCTCATGTTTGTGATAATTGGGAGTACGTGTAACTTCTTTCTGAACAGTAAGACCATTGTCACATTTTGACTTGTTTCTTCCAGCCGAACAGCAAAGGTCGGGAAATCCGACACTTCCAAGTAAGAGACTGGCGAAGCAAACTGGCTGTGCCACCATCGGACCTACAAAGTGCCCTTATGGAACTTAATGAAATTGTGTAACTGGAACAGAAACAAACCGGGAAAAACGCAGCTGTAATAGATTGTTTGTGAGTAAATTTAGCAAGTTTTATGTTCATAAACGAATCATGTTGAATGTAGAAATGACTTCATCGGTTCTGCCTTGTCAGCTGATTCAGACATATCAATGGTTCTTTAAACCCACCAGGTGTTTTAGTCAGGGAAGACAATTAAGTACAGCTATTTAGTTAATGTCTCTTTTGTCGCTTTACTATTAGCGCCTTGCCTCTCCCACTTAATGTTCATGGGCAGGGCCATTGGAGTTTCCACTGTTTCTCCAGGTTAAACATCAGATGGCGTATGGTCCAGTCATTCTAGGGCTCCAGAGGGCCCAACCTAGAAAAAAGTTCAACAGAAGGTTTTTTTGCATAAATGGCATCTTCAAACCTCCCTTGGTGTCAGAGAAAAATTCTACCGAAATCGGAATGGCGGAAGTCGGTTTTTCAAGATGGCGGAAAAATGGCCGACAAAGCCGGTGATTACTGTTTTCTGGCATATTACTCTTATGAAACAGCTAAAAATAAAACAATAAAGTTTGTCATTGATTATATACTTTTCATAACAGGCATACCAATCAAAAGATGCCAATTTTCCGTAAAATAAAACCAATATGGCCGACGAAATGGCGGCCGAAAGGGCAATTTGGTACATGTTGCAAGATTTCTTTTTCATATTTTGCCCTGAAAATGGCAAAAGTTTTATTCTTTTATAAGTTAGACAATTTAAAATATCTGGACCTTACAATTGGACACTGGTTTGCGAGAAAAAATCAAGATGGCTGACAAAATGGCCGCCAAAATGGCTGCCAATTCACAAACCCCAATTTATCGCTTTTACGTTCTGCAAACTTTGTTTGTAACCTGATACGCATTTACACAAAAACATCTTACAATCTACAGTCAGGGTTAATGAGTTGATTGTTTCTATAATTTGATTTAAGATTTATATACTAAATGTGGAATTTTAATCACATTTTAGATTACACAACATAAAAATTGGTGTGTTTTTCAGAAAAGGCTTTAGTTAAATTTTCATTATAAATTTCACAAACTCAGTTATTTTTCTGTAAAATATATTCATTTGAGGCATCAAAAATAATATTTGTTAGGAAAATGTGTTATTCTGGTGGAGTTATTGGCTTATTCATTATACAAACCCTTAATAAAATTGGGCAGGAAGTGGCTTCTTTCTCTGCTATTGGAGATATTATTAGTTGTTCCCAAGCATCGATTTCGTCTGCTGCTGGCATGTATTGAGAATTGGCTGCTGATTTCACCTGAATTTGATGAAAAGCAAATAGGATTGTGTAACAAAAAGTTATTAATTAAATTTTAATAGTTAGGACCCACAATTTAGTTTTTGTGCATGCTTTTTATGAACATATTCAACTGATTTTATAGGAAATTAGTGCCTGCAAACAAAACGATACTGATCTGCAGTCACTTGTTCTTAGCCAGGCTTGGCAAATTTCATACTGAGATGAGCATTCTGGAATGTCAAGCACAGTGCTTCAAGGAGTTCTTGAGATGGTGTATACAACAAACAGTGTGATCCTTATGTTAAATGGAAAAAGTGTGGATAGAGCAGTGAGGGGGCATATGTTGGCACTGAATGCTATCGTAAAAGCCAGAACATTCAACATCCCACTTCCAAGTATTGACAGATCAAGTAACGCCAATCCAAAACCAATGAAGAAATAAATTCAGGATCTTCAGAAATTCCAGGAGTCCGGAATGTCACCAATACAGAACTCACAGATTACATGCCAAGAGGTGGAGCAGTTCAATGCTTGTACACAAATTTTGGCTCGTCAGAATATGGAGACAGACTCTTTAGACATCCCAGACATCCCAACTGATCACATAACTAGATGTATACTCTGGGGCATGCCATGTCCAGCCAGTGTCTTGATTCTGAACCTTGGATTACAGTGGAATGCCCTCACGACCTACTGCCATTGGTATATTCAAAAACGACTGAATCAGAGCATAGGTCTTCAGAATCCACAGTGACAGAGAATAGTTCGTCAGAAGAATCAATGGCCAATGATATTCTTCATGATGATTTGAGAGCTGGTCTGAAGCGGTATGATGATCTTATTGCTGGCATGACGTCTGTGACAGCTGCAAAAGACAACAGTGAAAGTTCATCAAGCCTTGAAGTTTGAGCTGTGTGTTGGTTCCCCGGTTCTTTTTGATACATTTGGTCTTCCCAGAGTCGCTAATAAATCAATATGAACTGATGCACTCTGGTCCAGTGGAGGACTACCTGAGAATTTCAATTTCCAGAAAACACGGTGATGCATGTAATCGACGGTGGTTCTCTCCGTCACCGTATTCCATGGCCTAGAGGTGCAAGGTATCAGTCATTTGGTAGAGGTCATGTGGATTACATCAGCAAGTGCACCCAGCCTATTGTTGTTTTTGATGGTTACTGAGATGGACCATCAAATAAAGATGCCATTCATGTTCGAAGACTGGGTGGGGTGGATGGAACTGAAGTTCAATTCAATGATGACATGGTGATCAAATAAAAAAGGAACATTTTTTTGCAAAAAGCAAAAACAAACGATTCACTCACTTCTTGTCAAGTTTGCTAGGAAATGCTGGTTGCACAGTGGTACAAGCTCAAGGTGACACAGTCGTTTTAATTGTAGAAACAGCAGTAGAGAACGCAGCACAAGGTCCAACTACCCTTATTGCAGACGATACAGACTTGTTGGTTCTTTTGCGTTACCATGAAACTTCACAACAAATTTCATGAACATGAAATTTGACAAGAGACACCAAAGCAAGAGGAGAGTCTGGGACATCAAGGAACTACAGTTGTCTTTTGGTGCCGAAACTTGTGCAGTTTTGCCATTTGCGCATGCAATAGGTGGTTGCAACACAACATTACAGCTGTTCGATATTAGCAAAGGCTCTCCCATTCAAGAAACTGCGTGATCGAGAATTCTGGAAAAACTCTGGTAAGAGTATTCACTAGACACATACAGCTGAAGCAAGACATTTGAAGCTGGCAAGAGTTGTATCTGTGCTTCATGGCAGTACTGGCTCTGGAAATTTGGATGATTTGCGATACAGGCAATTTGTGGATGAGGTGTCGGACTAGCCACAGCCCAAATACAGTCATTATCACCACCTTTTTTCAGTAGCTAAATACCATGCTGCCGGGACATATTGTCATGAGCAAGAGCGGTCAAGTTTCCGTGGCAGTGGCCTAGACTCGCTGTATTGGAGATGGATGCTGGCAGGTGGAAAATTCATTCCCACGACGACGGACCATTCAGCAGCGCCAAAGAACCTGCTGAAAGTAGTGAGATGCTCGTGTAAGCCCAACTGCAGGTCCAAGAGATGTACTTGCAAGAACTTAGGATAGGTGTACTCGGTTGCGTGTGGAGAATGCCGTTGTTTTAGCTGCAGCAATTCATTCTGAGTTGACAGAGATTAGTTGTGTAAATACTGGTTGATTGTGTATAGATTCACTAGCATTTACAACTAACTTGAAGTGACACAGACAGTGTGGATAGTAGATCACTGAATTAATTGCAGAGAATTATTTTCAATACAGCACATTTTTTCAGGAGGAGAATGATCCTTCAGTTCAGGCAAACCCGATGTTTTTGACCCAAATAAGTTATTCGTTAAACCATTTTGAAAATGGTAGTCGTAATCATCAAGAGCCAGACAAAAAATATTGTAATGGATGAGCATGTCGGGACCTGGGGCGATTTTCCCATCAGAATTGAATTCACTACCTCCACTGCAAGGGGTTTGCATAACTTTGTAGATTGATTTATTGTTCCTGCCAGTTCTACACTAAATGGCCCATTTCAGGGACGGTTGTACTCGTGGCGGATACTTTTGTACTCTTGCCAACCTGTTTGAGAAGATCAAAGTTGAACAGGGCGTCGACGTATTCCAGACTGTGAAGAACATTAGAGTCACCAGATTCCAGTTTATTACCAACGGGGTAAGTTTTAGCAGGTAATCATTGTGGTAAATGCTCTTTGCTCAACGTCTCCCGCTCAATTTAATTGATATGTAATTGTTTTCGGGTCCTTGATCTGTGTCTATAATTACAGCTTTCTACTGGGGTCGGAGCTGCGTAGCATGTCTTTGATGTGTCATCTTGAGTGTTTTCGAGGATCTTAATATGTTATTTTTTCCTGGCTTGTGACAATCGGAAGAACCTAAACTTTCAAGTACAAGCTGGTTTGGTTATTTTTAGAATCAGGATGTTGTACTTTGACAGAATATTGAGCGAGAGTGTCACCTTACAAATGAAAAGTTCCTGGACTACGTGCACTTAGTATTGTTTATCTTCATTTTCACTATAGCGACACCAACTTTTCATCCTGCGTATTTTGTCTTTTCAGGACCAGTACAGGTCGCTGTACAGTATGGCGGAGCAGTTCATTCAATTGTTTGACACTTGCGCCAACTTTTCCTAGTCGTTCCTGGTTAGAACGGGACCATATGTTAGTTATCGCTTTCTAGTTTTTATGTGTGTTAAATGTAATCCTTGTTTGATTCTCCATTGACGTTTTGCAGCTTTTACTTCACATGCAGTATGAACTTGTTTCTCAGCCGGTAATGATTAGCTGACATGAGATCTACCTGACGCCGACCTAAATGCAACAGTCTTTAAGGGGTCGTTACCTCGGAGGCCAGTGCCATCAGCAGTAAGGTCCGAAATCTGGTCGCGTCGTTACCTTGGAGGCCAGTGCCGTCAGCAGTTGGGTCCGAAATCTGGTCGTCTGACAACTGATTCGAATTACGCTCATATCGTCAGTCGATAATCACCTTGTGCACGTACATGTTGGCGTGTCGATGAATTTGTTTACTAATCAGATTGGTGTTGTACGTATTCAGGACCACATTATTATTTTCATTGGTACAACTATTTGTTACAAAAACGTAATGAATATTTAGTGAATGTTCTTGCAAATTGTACGAAGTAACGTATTTGAAGAAGGTTGTTCTAACGTATTTTGCCTCGTTTATATAAATTTTCTGTACAATAAGCGTCAGTTGAGTTTTAGATACTATTCGGTGAGTTTGTAATTACATCCTGTGCAAGAAAACTGCTCTTGCAAGGCTTGGTGCGCTTGTAGCATTATCCACCGTCTTGTCGTCTTTTTGCAACAATTCGGAGAGAACCTACAGGACCTGCAATGTTCAAATGATATGTTCAAGGATTTTGTTGGAAAAGGTAACGCATTGAATAAAAAACATATTCTTAAACGGAAACGCACTTCCAGTTTTCAAATATTCAGTTAAACGAGAAAGATAACTAAAACTGTTAGAGTGGTGTATTGATACTTACACTGTATAAGTTTTTGTATGATTCTAATCAATAAATGTTTTACTATTTCTAGTAGCTTTTATTAAAACGCTGTACATGCACTTGAATATGTGGCTGCAATTTGACCACGAGTGTAACAAAATACGGTGCAACCAATTTGGTTTAGTTACCAGTATTTTTTATTCTGCAAACTTGAATGTCGACAGGTATCAGTAGCTACATGTATAATCTTCACAAAATCACTACAAACTGCCAGAACACGACACTCGCCTTCCAACATAATAAGACAGGGTTTACATGTATGATTTCACCTCTTATTGAACAAACTTGACCAAGTTTATCTCCTCTACCTAGTCTTTTTGACCAATGGTTAGTTTTGTTCAAAATGCAGGCTACTCGCGTCACCTGTCGATACTGACATCCATTATCGGATATATGAGACTAGCTCGTAGCCTTGAACTCTTGACATGTCTACAGTTCTATGCTAGAAGGAAGGACGTCGTGAAGAATTATAATTTCTTAAGTGGAATTTAGTTTCCTTGTTACAGGAATTCTCATTTTGTTCCCGCCGTTGCAAAAGTCGTTGTGAGAGGACTGACTTGAATCGGGAGGCAAAATAAATTTTGCCACAAAATTTGCCAAATATTTGAATTGAGCATGGTTGTTTGCGTACGTTGCGTTTAAGGCTCAAGTTGAAAACACTCCCACTAAAATGCACGTGCGACTACATAGTCATCATAGCCTTAAGCACTCCCACCAAAGGCACGTGCGACTACTTAGTGATCATAGCTGAAAACACTCCCACTAAAAGGCACGCGCGATAACTTAGCGATCATAGCCAAACCCTTATTACTGACACACGCGTACACAATTTATAAGGTGCATAACTTACATCTACAAACAATAGGATAATTCTCAAAATAAATCCGCACTCCAACAGAACTTAACTTGGGTAAATATTTTGCTAGAATTATTACACACTTTTGCCGAACTTTTTTGGCAATGAAATAGTATATTTTTGAACTGTTGTTTGAGTTTACGGAGACGTTATTGCCGTAGGCGCTGTTCGTTTATTTGTGTAATTGACTTACACAGTAAGTCGTCGCGATTACGAAGACCTTGGTTAGAGTTACACTTGTTGAAATTTGGACGAGATTTAGTCGAGATTGAAACTGCGCTGGAAGTTTGTCGAATTTGAACGTTGTCCAGTTTATTTTGAAAACTACTGTAGATTTTACTAAGCACTAATTTGCATCGTCTTTAGTCTGTCATACATGAGTTACAATGTCTGAAATACGAACAAATTCAAAAGTCTATCCTATTGGTCACTCATTCCAAAAAGGCGTAAACACGTCGATGTCACTCTAAAAACTTTATTGACATGTCGGAACTATGCATGCCTTGATTGGTGGAATACTGTCTTGTCCCGAACACTTCCGTGAACCCTGTTGTCATTTTCACGTGACCACCACAGTTCTATCAAACTTGTAAAAACCTAATGAATGCCCGAAACATTATCAGGGAAGTTGCTCAACGTAGAGGTCACAAGTTTGACTTGGAGCACATGTTGGAGTTGAAGAAAACGACGAAAAATAACAAAAAGTCAGTCACGGAAATTCAACGCTTGGCAAGGATGTTGCAGTGTAGACCATATTAATGGAAAACCGAGACGTAACCCGTTTGTTTTTCATGTGTAAGTTTTTTCTTAAGTTTCTCTATTTCTATGTTCAGCATATTTCTATACTTTCAAACTAAAATGAGGAAGAGGTGTTTGTGTCCGGACAATCCTGTTCCCTTTCAAGATTAGCGAAAACATTGAAAGAAGAACAATTGTGTTTGGCTAAAATTTATGAAAGTCCAAGAGTAAGCGTTCACTCAACTTTATTTACTGTCAAATGTTGTATATTCCGCTGTCAAAACACTTTGTTTTTCCTTGTGGTTGCTCTTAGCATTATGTCATAGTCGTTAAATGAATCGTTTGAGTAAAGCAGTACTCGAGTTCCGTCGACGAAATTGATATACGATTTAGTCCACTTACCGCTATGAATTTGGGTCAGCTTACCAGATACTGGTCTTTGAAAATAATTAACATTTCGTTGTTCCTCATGACCAGCTCTGCGAATATAATTACACGCCGTGACATTTAAAACAACTTGAAGATGCTACTCTCAGGGAATCACGTCTGTCAGTAATTGTCAAGCTATTTTGAATAAGGAACAATTTGAGACCGAGTCTAAAATCAGTTTTCATACCCCACTGGTTGTTGGTTTTAGTAACGATTAGCAATTGAAAGCAGTGTTGAATTTGTAGAGAATCATGTGATTTGTTTTCTGTTTTTAATGATCCTTGAAAACATAGCGGTTTTGCAAAGTTAACGTAATACAATGATGTTGAAGTCGAACCAGTTTTAGGATGTAGCGTTTTTATTTTGGAGATCTGCAAATAAGGACAGGCACATTGCAATAGATGGGATGAACTTTATATGATGTCCCTGTTTTCATCGATTAAATGAGCCCAATACCCGTAGCGCCATCTTCATGATTGATAACTATCATTGCTTCCGCGAGAGCCCGGAATTCTTAGGAAGTGGCCTGCGGTACTGAAAAATGAAAGGTACGTTGTTAATACCAAGTATGAGGCTTTGAAACATTTCCGTGTCTGTGGCCGGCATTTCGTCGACAGTGATTTCTCTGACGAATTCCGGCTAACCAAAGAACTATCCATACGTTCTGTTGCCTGTGCATGTTCACGGCGCCTCTCTAGTATTTCTCCATCAGTGTATTCCGGTTTGAACTGATAGGCTGGGAAACCTACCATGTAACGATCCGACCCGTGAAGTCTTCATCGGATGAGCTCTTGACTAATTTTCGGAATTGGCGCCACCCGAGTTGCCATGTAGACGTTTATTATTCTGCGTTATCTTTCAAAATGAATTATTCTCATCCTAACCAATGCTTATATAAAACTGAAACAAAATCTGTCTCATTAGACACAATTTCTAACGCCTTTGAAGTATTCGAGAGTGCAAACGTTGAGGAGCCAGCAATGATTAAGGTAATGTGAGCGCCTGTTAATTCTGTGTTTGCTGACAGAAAGCTGTTGTGAAACAATTACTCGATTTTTCATGCTATGGGAACCTTTATTTAGAAATACTAATATATTATTCAAATTATTGTTACTGTACTACCTTTGCCCTGACTGTCTGTGGAAGGGGAACCCGACTTCTCGGCCCCCTACCTAAGTTGATTTTCAGTTTTTTGGCTAGTTCACATCAATGATTACGTGTACCTTATTTATTTGGCACGCTATTATATTTTTTCGTGACTGGAGGTTTAGTTTCCAACTCAAGCTGGTTTATGTTCGTGCCAGTCCCGGCGGCCGGGTCGGTTCCGAGCCACTGGCCGGGATAAAAAACGTTTTGTGTGTTTAGAACTCAAAAAACCACAAGTCTTAACAACAGATCTAGATTCTCCTGACTGTATTTCACGGAAGAATAGTTCGAATTTATCTCCGAACAGACCCCAAACTCAGTCCTGCTACGGACTTGGTAAATTGGCCTGCCGAACTTTGTAGGCTATGATATGTCCAAATACCAATTAATCCGTAACAGCAAATTAAACAACACGTTTTTTTACAAGAACTCGGTGTATTTTTAAGGGTTTTACATCGAAGTTTGATGATTTATTGGTATTAAACGATGAATTCAAGCGATAAGCTGACACCAGTAATCGTTGTTGTGAACTGCTGAACAGACCGCGCGTGAAACCAATGACGTCATTGGATAATTTCAACACCTCCGTCTGCCGTCAGGTGTCAGGTAACGCAACCGAACGTGCCATTTTCGAGTAGAACTACTAGATCTAAATTGATACAAAATAGGTTGTTTTTTGTGGCATTCTCCTTTAAGTCCTAGTCAAATTCTGAACTTCGATTTTTTATTGAAATTGAAGCTTTACACGAACTTCCAAACTTTTATACGTGTCTTGAATCCAGGGGTCATCAAATGTGAAATAAGACTATACACAATGACTCGTGTGCTTGAACCACAATTGTGAGCAAATAAAAATAGACACCTGACCAGAATTGCTATTTCGAGATAAGAGATCTTGATGAATAGGAGTTCGATGAGGCGTCTGACGTCTGAAGCCATCTGTTGGACCCCATGACATAGTTCAGATCAGGTGACTGCAGTCTCCTGGCGGATATCTGATGAACTATTTTGAGGGCAAGTTAAAAGTAGTGTTTTTCTCGCTGATAGATAAACACGTCAATAAGTGATCACAGCGATATCGTAGGCTGATCCCAGGGCGAGGTGTTGAAAGGGGTCTGAACTCCTTTTTCCCTTGATATTCGTGAAAACAAATCTCGAATTTTCGAATTGTTGATTTGCCCCCTTTTTTAAAAAAATCTGGATCTTCCCGATTGGTGTAAAATACGAAATTTGTTCTCCACTCTGTCACAGTCTTGAATAAAATTTGACAGGAGACCTTCTGTGTATTGTTTGGCCCATGATAAAAATACAGTTTTAGTTTCTCTGATGTCTTACTAAACACAGCATTATTATGCTCTCGACGTACATGTACAGGTAACATTCAGCACTATGCTCATGAGCAAGACTTGGTGAAACACTTCACGATACACCCCAGTTGGTAACAATTACCTTTTATCACATGCCCCCGCCATACATGTATATTGTTTCCTTAAAACCATGCTTCATGTTTGAAGGTAGCACATTCACATTTGTGTGAGGACCTGGGGCACAATATTTTTCCAACAAAATTTGATTCTGTTGTCAATTCTAGAGCATCCGATGACCTGCATACGGTACCTTATCGACCGGTATTAAAAGCAATGGTGCTGGAAAAAACGAACCGTGTTCACTGGGGCTGGACATCCATTCCATGAAATCTGTTCCACTCCAAATTAATTTCTATTCCTGTGTTATTCTAAGTCATTCGAAGCACTAAAAGTGTTTATTATCAAATACATCAGAAAGTACACAATACAACTTAAAATTAGAGAAAAGATTTCAAGCTCTGCTAGGCCTTTTCTTCAAAGTTCGTATATTGTTGGACACCGATACTTGTAAAAAATCCAATATTCGTCAACGTCCTGAAAAACCATATAACGAGTGAATAGGCAATCATTCCAACGACATTAGTAACCTGCTCCAATAAAGGTTACTGGCATACATGTACATGTTACGTGAAGAACGCACGTAATTTACAAACGTGATTCACGGACAAGTATTTTCCTTCCCAGAGCACTGATGCGGTTCACTACTATTTTACACTTCGTCAATCATGAGCGTAATTAATGAGTTTGTTTTACGGGCGTGCATTGCGAGCGCACAACCTTTTTCAGAGCTGGCATGATCCGATTTTCGAAGCGAATATAGCGATTATGCTCGTAAAGCACGGGCGTTAAAAGTGTCCTGCGACCGTAATATATGCAGAACTTTTTTCTCGAGGGGACAACCTCAGTAGGCCCAACACGTTTAAAGAATCCTGATTGCCCAATTGCTGTGGAACGCGTAGATTGCAAAATCCATAGCTAGTGACTTTAGCTGCACCTGGTCATCGCCGGAGTGAAATCTGCTAATTTTCGCTCAATAGTGAATGCGTGAAGACAGAAGTCGCACTTCTTGTAGACGATGTCGCACGAAACGTAAAACGTTTCGTTACAAATGTGACAGTGTTATGCTTAACCATAAATGAGTTATCTTGCTAATCGAAACTTTTGCATTACCAAGTTCCGGGGCCGAGATTTAAAATTTTAAAGTTAATACCGGGGTTATAAAGTGCGAACTAGAATTACGTAATTATTAATGTACTAGTAAAAAAGTAAAAATAGACAAAAACAATTTCGAGTCTAATGCATGGGCGCACCCAGGGGGNAAAAGCCCTGTTAGCGGCCAGAAATTAATAAAGAAACTGTTATTTGCTCCAACATTACTGCAAAAGTGTTTTCAATTTATCATATACTTCGCACAATACATGTACTTTGTCTGAAAATGGAATCATAAACACGACCATGCCTTTCATGTACATTTCAGGTTCACTCTTCTGTCAACCGTTGAACAGCGACGCAACTGGACAATGCAGTGCAGCCTTCTATAGCAATTATCGGGAACAAAGCCAGCCGTGAGTGTGATTATTTTACAGCGTGAAAGTACACATTACATGAACACTAAAACAGCCAAGCGTGAAAAACTATTAACGGAAACCATATTACAAAGCTAAGTATTGGTTTCTTTCACTCACGTGTTGCCGGTTTTATTTTCAAACATAAAATGAAATTATTACCTTAAAAAACCCTTTCATACATGTACACGTAGTTTTAAAAAGGCACAGCTGAAAGTACGAGGTAGGTTGAGCTGCAAATAAAATATTACCGCAGTGTCTTTTGGATAACTGTGGACAAGCCTGCTTTTCTAAGACAAATACATGCATACTGATGAGCAAGTGCCAGAATAAATGGGCTTTGTTTTCGGATTGCTGTGTGAGTGACATTGGTTATAATTTTCAATTTAAACACCAGCCAATTATTCATCAGTCAAAGGTCCCCTGCTGAATACCACAAAACGTTAATGAACTTAGCAAAATGTAATGAAAACGCATATACGCAAAGAAACTTACGAAATGTTCCCTTCACTTTGGGAGAGTGAAATTGGCTGTGCGGTTGCAAACAGAGGAAGGGTTGCAACCACTGATAAAGTCACACCACGTATGTTACATACACTGTAGGTGTGTTATTATGCTGCACCGAGTTAGTACATGTTTACTCGGCAGTATATACTCAGCTCATAGCATCACATATAGTTTACGGGCAAGTGACAGAGTTAATAAGTGAAATGAAGTATCAAAACATGTGGAATAACTTAGCAACAATTACACCCGAATATGCTTGTATTCTTTGATCGCTCAAAAATGTCCATCAACACGTTGCCACGAATAGTCAGGGTAAAATTCAATAACTGTCTCGCGGGGATTTAAAGTAACGTGCGACTTATTCAAAATACGTTGCCATCTTGCGAGATCTCGTTTTTTAGGGTGGAGCTAAAGTTATTGAACTCTTCCCTGTCTTCACTACGGAAGTGCGACACAACTTCCTTTGTCCTGCAATCATGTAGTATGCCAAAGGAAGTGACATATACCGATGTATGTCCTAAATGTGGTTAGAGTAGTGCTTTAAAGATACTTTTTAGAACCACATTTGCATGTTCAAAGTAAGCTTCGTATACTAGAAGTTGAACGACATTGCTATTTAATGCGTTATTTCGTAACGACCAGACAGTGCATGCTGCTGTCGTGGGCGATATTTCTATAAGTGAGAATGGATGTCCAATGTCAGTACAAGTTCATTGGAGCTACAGAAATGAACTTAGAAGCTTCTTTCTTGAAAGTGGTCGCACTTGAAACAGTAGTTTCGCTTATGTATAACGAATGTCTTCTGTTATAGATACATATGTCCAAAGGGAGAGTGTACAGATTCTGCACATGAAGTTTGGGGAACTGGGTCGTATACTTATGTAAGTAAAGTGGAGTAGAAGGGTACTCTTTAACCAGCCTCTGAAAGCTGTAGAGGTAGAAACAGAAATGAGAGTAGTATATGAAGTTGTTGTTGTTGTAGTTATTGTTCTTGTTGTTGCCGTTGTTGTAGTTGTATTGGTGGTTGTAGTGATAAAGTTTCATCTTAATGCATCAGACAGTGGTGTTTGTATTGATTGCGTTTTTCAATGTCATCGAAATATAAAAAGAACTTATATAATGAGAAAACCCACGTATTTATACAGTGTATGTAAGCATGTTGCATGTATGTTGGTTTTATGAATGTATTATGTGAATTTTGTGTTGACGTACGAATGTATGTATGTATTGATATTTGCGTGTGCATGTGTGCACGTATGTATGCATGGACGTGTGCGTTAACATGCATGTGTGGATGTATTCATACATGTACGCATGCATGTATGCATTCATGTACATTTCTTTATGTATTTATGTATGTATGCCTACATACATGTATGTATGCATGAATGCATATTTGAATGCCACCAAGTATGCAAAAGTGCGTAAAGGGAACCTAAAGGATGTCATGTTAAATTTTGATGCAAAACCAAACATAATATCACGTGAAAATTGTCATTGTGAAAAGCAATGGTAACAAATCTTAGTAACTTTAAACTGCCACCCGATCTAATTAGTATTTTTTTTCGTCTTAATCGCCCTATATCCACGTTGCCTCTTAAACGGTCGACCTCATCTTGCTGAGAGGTGTTGCGTTAATCTGTGATGAAGGTTAGAAACGACGCAGCTACGTCAGTGGTTCGTCTGTAGAATAAATGTCGCTATATCGATGTGCATTGTTCCCGCTTGTCCAAACTATGATGCTGCGAAGAAAGCGAGTATATCGTTTTTTCGACTTCCTCGAGAGCCCAAAATGTTTAGAAAGTAGCTCACTTTAGTGAAGAATAAAAGGTAAGCTGTTAATAGCAAGTAAGAGACCGTAAAATGTGTCCGTGTCTGTTGCCGGCATTTCGTCGACAGTGATTTCTCTGACGAATTCCGGCTTACCAAAGAACTATCCTTACCTTCCGTTGCCTGTGCATGTTCACGGCCCCTCACTAGTATTCCTTGATCAGTGTATTCCGGTTCAAACTGATAGCCTGTGAAACCAAACGATCCGACCTGTGAAGTCTTCGTCGGGTGAGCTCTTGACTAAGTCGGGATTGGCGTCGGGCGAGTTGCCATGTAGACGTGTACTTCTCTGCGTTTTGTTTCAAAATGAATTATTCTCATCCTAACCAATGCTTATATAAAACTGAAACAATGCCTGTCTCATTAGATACAATTTGTAACGCCTTTGAAGTATTCATGAGTGCAAATATTGAGAAGCCAGCAATAAATAAACCACTACGTTACCGGCTTTTGGTGCTGGCAATAAAGCTAATTGACGGGGCACAGAGGCCGTGAGAGCGCATGCTAATTCAGTGTTTGCTGACTGAAAGCTGTGGTGAAAGAATTACTCAATTTTATATGCTACTAGCTGTTACCCGTAGCAGCTAGTGGGAAACCCCGAGGGGGGGTAGGTACACCTAAAAGTGAACATTGGTGTTCATCGCAAGACACAGGAATACTTCTTGAAGAGACTGTGTTCAAAGCTTCAAGCGGAATGTGTCCCCGTCAGATTTTAGAAGGCAACGTTTGCGGCTGCGGGATGCTTCCCCGGGCAGTACAAATTTCTTTCCAGAACACTTGACCGTGCCGTAACACAACTTAAGTACGGTAATCATATATTCTTTCAAGTGAAAACTAAGAATGCATTTAAAATATTGCATAGTGCACAAAGTATACAGATGTATTTACAAAAGTTGCATCAAAAATGTACACACCGAGGTAGAAAGCCAGCTAGCTTCTGAGGTAGCCGTGTGTAGAGCTCCGTTAGACCACGAAATTTCACACAACCCGCGTGCTCAGCTCGTCACCTCGTCTTGAATCTTTGGGCTAACAACCTACAGGAGAGCCTGCAAAATCTGGGAATGAAGCGACTTTCACCTTGCCCGTTACAGCCGTTTATAGACTTAAAGAATCTAATAAACGTTATTTTCGTAATTCTCCGCCTTTTGTAACAAAGGAAAATCTGCCGTCGTTTTGAAAACAGTGCATACTCGTGACACGTACACGCCGTTCCCTAAAATTTTGCAATATCTCTCGAGAGTTTGTTCTGAAATTGGGTTTTCTGGTATTAAAATAGCAAAAAATTGTAACGAAATGAAACCACTTTGAATTGTTATGACACGTACGCAACCTCAGAGTTGATTGAAGAGCATGGAAATTGGCCAATAGGTGACGCAATGGCGCTCAAAGAGCGTATCGCAATTTTAGCATCAGAATAAAAGAAGAAAGCCAATTTTCCACACCCGGGTATATAATTTAGTTTACTCAAGGAAGAGTTAACACTTTTTAATGAGGCCCAATGAATTACGTACGCGACAGAAGCCGGAGGGAGTGGAATTAAGCCGACGGAGTGACGTCGCCCAGGCCGTTCATCCGACGGACTGACGTCACCAAGGCCAGTACGAAACTGACCACCCTCCCTCCGCATACACGAAAGAAACGAGAGGGGAGAAAAAATAGAACACCTCGAATCCAAATAGGGGGCCGGTGCAATACCTGGGACCAAGGCGGTTCCGAAAGTAACGGGCACAAGGAAGGTCTGTAATGGAGTGGTGACGACGTAGTTTGTGCAAACGATGTATTTTGTATAGTAGATGGTGACATGCTAGACGAATCTGTATTTAGAAATACAAATGCATTATTCAAATCAGTGTTACTGTACAACCTTTGCCCGGAAGGTTTGTGGAAGGGTAACCCGACTTCGCGGCCCGCGACATGTAAGTAGATTTTCGTGGCTAATTCACATATAATTGCGTGTATATTACTTCTTTGGCTCACTATTATAGTCTTTTTGAGAATGGAGGTTGAGTTTCTACCTCAAGCTGGTTTATGTTCGCGCCAGTCCCGGCACCCGCGACGGGCCTAATTGGGTTCCGAGCCACTGGCCGGGATAACAAGCGTTTTGCGTGTTTAGAACTCAAAAAATCACAACTCTAAACAAGACAGATCAAGGTTTTCCTATCTGTATTTCACGGAAGAATGCTTCGAATTTTTCTCCGAACAGACCACAAACTCCTGCTACTGACCTTGCTAAATTGGTTTGCCGAATTTTGTAGGCTACTGTGTGTCCAAATATCAATAAATCCGTACAAGAACTAGGCGTATTTTTAGGGTTTTGCATCGAATTTTGGTGATTTATTGGTGTTAAACGATGAATTCAAGCGATAAGCTTACACCAGTAACCCGTGTTCTGAACTGCTGAACAGACTGCATGTTATACCAATGGCGTCATTGTGTGTTTTCAACACCTCCGTCTGCCGTCAGGTGTCAGGTAACGCAACCGAACGTGCCGTTATCGAGAAGAACTACTCGATCTAAATTGATACAAAATAGGTTGTTTTTTGGGTGGCATGCTCCTTTAAAGATGCTATGTCTCATTAAAACCGTAAACATTCAAATGTGTAGCAATAGCGCAACCTAGGGATTTCATGGAGAATTGTGTGTACAAGTATAATTAGGAAAAAAAAACAATTTGTAAATTTATGCGGTTTTTACAGAAGACGCCACAGCTGTTACTCTGAAAAACAAGTGTGGACACATAAAAACCTAGTAATTTCAAATATTTCGCAATCGTTATTTGATAGTGAAATACACAAATAATAAAAAAATTCTGAAAGTATGCCTTTTGTAATTGTGGAAAGTGTCATCATTTTCACATGGTATTACTATGTAAATGGGTAGGTACACGTATCCTAATTTTCCCGTGACACTCTGCTTTCAAAATGAAGTGTGTCAGGTGCGTCTTCTTTTCCTGATTATACTTATACATGTACACGCAGTTCTCCAGGAAGTCATTAGGTGGCATGCACGGTTTTAATAAACATAGCATCTCGAAGAAAATGCACACACTGCTGATAAATACACATGAAAAAAACATTATTTGCAAAAGTTTTGGGTATGTCCCACAGAATCATACGGTTTAAATATTTAATAACTCAAACAAAATCATCTAATTAAATAGAATGCCAGGAATTCCGGACATTTTCCGCATAGATTACCGTTTAGCAAGATATACTCCCAAACGTCAAATAAGAAATAGAAGACTTCTGAAACTTCCTAATTTGAAAACGATATGTGCTATAAATTTTGTGACCTACTTGTGAAACGAATGTTAATTTTAGTTGGGTGACCATTTAATGGGGCTTTAAAAATAAATTCATACAGTTTAAACAAGGTATTACGCAAATGCATTTGTTTGCTTTTATGCATTAATTTGAAATAAGCTGCTGGTACTACAATTAAGTGTCAAGAGATATGACTGGTGATTCTTCTTGTAAAGTTCATTTCCCAGCCAGTGTCAGTAGAACTTTACCTCCAATGTGATTGGTATGCTTTTAATCAATTCAGGATTCAAGTATTTGTCGGGCTGCTTGGCATGATGGTAGAATTTTACCTTGGAGCGACAATCAGAGCGATAGAACGGTCACGTGGTCGCCGCGTTTTAATTTAGACAAGTATTACCGAACAAGGCGTTATGGGTTTACAACATCAGGGTAAGAAAGACACTCTTACATTAAATTGAAAATAATGAGCTCCGATTTGGGAAATACACTCTTATTTCATCCCAAATCACCTGTTTTAGTACGGTTAGTTTCTCACTGGCATATAAAACCGTTGTTCTGCTTAAGATCGTTTTCCTAAGTGGGTCTGTGTTTCGGTGCTTAATCTTTCGCTGTAATCCCTGAAAAACTTTTCAAAGACGTTGGCAGCATTGTCGCATTTGACACACTTTAAAATTAACGTTTCAACTTGATGTTTGGCTTCGTGGCACTATTGTGTTCCATTAAATTAAGAAGTATGGTTGCCTTAAGCATTTACTAAAGAGCAAAAAGGGGAAAAGACTTGGTTCCCGTTCATGTGCCAACCTACTTTAAACAGCTCTAGCCGCGTTTTGAACTTCGTTATGTATTCCAGTGCAAATATCCTCGCCAAATTGTAATCCGTTAATTATGTTATCTCTAGACAAGCTACACATTTTCTCAAGATTTCATGAATTCATTGAGAAATATTGTATTATTTTATGAATATTTTGTGTCACTAAGTTTTCAAAAACCTATATTTTTTCAATATTTTCCCGTTTGTGTTGATTGCGATAACTATGAGATATTTCGTTTTGATGTTATTGCAACCTTCCATTTTATGTTTGTATTATTTCACATGATCGAGCATACATATAATATGCTTTTATTAGTTTTTTTCTTGTCGTTTCATCATATTACATTCTAGTGCAACTGTGTAATACAGTGATTTACTTGTTCTTGAAGGTACATGTATGGCAATTGGTCACGAAGGTATTTCACAAGTGCAAGGGTAAAAGGTAAGTTGTATCAAGATGAGATATTGAATTAAATCAAAGTAAATGGTCGTCCTAAAACCCGACATGTTTTACGGGACAATTCATATCTGTCAGAATAAGTATTAAGTAATTAGTAAGAATAGATCCATTTTAAGTTGCCCAAAATTTGTGCATATGTAGTTTTAGATCATGGGATCAGACTTGTTGACCTGTATTTTAACGTCAAAATCTATTTTTAGATGGTGTTTACAACTATGGGTTCTGGGGTCAAAGTACTCTAGAGATTCTAGAATATTCTGAGAACAAATTGTAACAGCCATAAAACGAGTGGATATGATCAGGTGATTTTTATCAGCCAATCACTAAATAAGTAGAATGTTATATTATGTGCTGAAATCAAAAAGATAATTAGATGCGCTATAGTAGTTGAAGGACTTGCAACAGTGTACAGAGGCAATTGTACGACAGAGCCATCTCGTGGAAGATTCTAGAAATGATATTGGGAAGGGCAATGGTTAACGAAGAGCAAGTTAACGAAGAGCTTATCACTTGCATTATGGGTAGTAAGGTACTACCTGAAGTGTTGCGTCATCAGCCAGAGACTGTGACCAGCAAGAAGATTCGCGAGTAGAAGAAATTGCCTGCAAGTGTTGCATCACCAGAGACGGTGACCAGCAAGTACACTGTCGCTATACAGTGTGTGTAGTTCGAAGATTCACCAACAGTACAGACATCCAACAAGTGGAGAGTCCTAGCTTGGATAGCAGATAAGACATTTCATTGTTTTGGTTGTTTGATTAAAATAACCTTTAAAGAGGGCGCTAGCGTAGTTACTCTTTGTAGTTGATTACTTAATTAACAATAGGTTTCATTTGTCTAATTAGGGGTTGTTTATATAATAAATCAATTACTGGATTTGATTATTCACTCTCCATTGACACACAACCTCAAAGCATAGCTACCTTTTAAACGAATTCACTGTCAATCGTCTGACATTTGGGGGCCAGTGCAGGATAGTTTAAATAAACGTTTACGTGGTTGTGTTGAATTGTTTTGAATCCAGTAATTACCGTTTGAATATTAAATAACAAAGTGCATTCTGGGAACAATACCCTTCCTCTAAAATGGATTTTGAAAAGTATATTGCGCAAGCGAAACAATTCGGTTATACCGGTGAAGAGTTAAAGAAGTGCCCTGAGGAGCTCTTGCGGCAGGCCTCGGAGCGTGAAGAGTGCGCCCACAACCGAGAGCTGAAAAAGGTAGAGCTTGCACGGGAACAGGCAAAGCTTGCACAAGAACAAGCAGACCGTGCCCATAAACAAGAACTGGAAAAGGCAGAGCTTGCACGGGAACAATCAGAGCCTGCTCATCGAGAGCTAGAGCAAGCCGAGTATGAACATAAGCTCGAACAAGAACGAGCCAAATGCCCCAAGCTATTGAGATTGAGAAGCAGAAGACACTGCAACTCCAAATTGAGCTCAAAGCGACACCTAGTGACGGGGCTTCAAGCAGCGGTGTACGTACCAGTCGTCCCAAACTGCCAAGGTTGGACAAGCGCGTCGACGACATGGATTCCTTTCTAGCCAGATTTGAGACATTCCCCACAAGCCAGAAATGGGATAAATCGGAGTGGGCTGTGGACTTGAGTCCACTGTTGACAGGTAAAGGTCTACAGGTGTTCAACAACATGCCGTCAGGTATGAATTAACCGAAGATGGGTTCCGACGGAAATTTAGAGTCCAAGCCTGAAAAGGGTGAAAATGTGTTCCAATTCGGGGCAAGACTGAAAAGGTTCTTTGACCGATGGACACAACTGGCGGAGGTCGAGGCAACTTATGATGGACTCAGAGACTTACTGATCGGAGAACAGTTTCTGGGAGTATGCCATCATGAGATGTCCGTATTCCTGAGGGAACGGAAACCGAAGACCTTCGACAGGATGTTGGCCATTGCTCAACAGTATATGGACGCCAACTGTACTGGTTTGTTGGGCAAAGGGTTCCCAAAGAAAGACTTGGAACAGGTAGCCAGAAGACAGGCACCGCCAAGCAACACAGAGGAATGGAGGACAGAGACTCCTCGTTCGTCAATGACCAGAAACAAGGGTGACAAAGAATGTTTCAATTGTCATCGGAAAGGTGATTTAGCAAGGGACTGTGGAATGAAAGACTTCCAGTCCAAAAGATTCGATGCAGGTAAGCAATCGTCTGCCTCGCAGCAGGAACGGGCCAAGGCAGAAGACACCAAGAAGTCGGTGATGTGTCAAGCTGTGGTAGCAAAGGGTAGTCCAATAGAGCAGCACATGCATGTAGTCGATGGCTGTCTGCAAGTAGTCGATGGGACATCGATACCCGTAGAGACATGGACCTGTGACAACCACAGAGAGCTTCCTGACCACAATATGCCCGTTTGTGACGGTTACCTCAATGAAACAAAAGTAAGCATGATACGTGACACCGGATGCAGTAGTGCAGCGGTGAAGACGTCCCTATTCAAAGATAGTCAACTGACAGGGAAACAGCACATCTGTGTGTTAATAGATGGGACAGTACGATCCTTACCCATAGCGAAGATTGAGGTAGACACTCCATACTTCGTTGGTGAAATCGAGGCTATGTGTATGCGAACACCGATATACGACCTCATCATAGGGAATGCTGTTGGCGTCAGCAAGGATCCTGATCCCAATTGGCAGCCACAAGGTAGTGTCATGTCCGCAGTCACTACTAGAGCACAGGCTAAGAAGAGAGAAAAACCCATTAAGCCTTTGGCAGTGACTCCATCCGGAGTGGCAAGTCTCGACGTCAGCCAAATGAAGGACGAGCAACAACATGATCCTTCCCTACGTAAGCTCACGGAACTTGTTGAGAAATACAAACCAGTAAGAACACGTGATAGAGGTCAATACTGGTATGAGAAGCAGAAGAGGGTCCTGTACCGAGAGTATACTGGTAACACCAAAGAATTGCGTCAGATAGTTGTCAAGGTCAAATATCGACAACAGGTTATGACGCTAGCTCACGAGTCGATCGTTGGTGGGCACCTTGGTGTGAAGAAGACCAGTGATAGAATAGCCAGTAGCTTTTATTGACCAGGAGTTGGCAGTGACATAAATCGTTTCTGCAGATCATGTGACATCTGCCAGCGAACAACTCCTAAGGGCAGGATCTCCAAAGTGCCATTGGGCGAGATGCTTCTTATGGAAGAACCGTTCCAGCGTATTGCTGTTGATTTGATTGGTCCTGTGTCGCCGAGCATAGACAGAGGCAACCGGTACATTCTCACCATCGTAGACTACGCCACAAGATATCCAGAGGCAGTCCCTCTACCAAAAATAGAAGCCGAGCAAGTTGCAGAAGCACTGTTTAAAACCTTCTGTAGAATTGGCTTTCCACGAGAGGTGCTTAGTGACTGTGTGACACATTTTACCTCAGAAAGTCGGCAGGAAGTTGCACGGTTAATATCCATGAAGCAACTGTTTACCACTCCGTACAATCCGAAAGGCAATGGATTGTGTGAGCGTATTAACGGTGTACTGAAGTGTATGCTTAAGAAAATGTTCCAAAAGCGTCCACAAAACTGGGACCGGTACTTACCAGCAGTACTGTTCGCCTACCGAGAGGTACCACAAGTGAGCACACAGGTTTTTCGCCATTTGAACTGTTGTATGGTAGAACCGTGGGAGGGCCCATGCAGGTGCTTAAAGAGTTGTGGACTGGCAATGAAACACCAGACGTACAGCACGCATCACGAATTTTTGGCCGACCGGTCGGAAATTGGTCGACGACCGGCCGTCGACCGGTCGTCTAGCCGACCAGCAGCCGACCAACAACGGTCGGCTAGGAGCCGTGTACTGAGTCGCCTCTGTGGTCGGCACTTGGGGCGGCTAAGTGGTCGCCTAGCGTAGACGACCAATTCAAATTAAGCGTGTCCTTGGTCGGCAATTACCATTTCATGACTTAACGAGTGAACTTTGGCCAAACAAACATTTTACTGTTCGCTGTTCGTTCACCACTGGCAACTCAGGTCTTGACATCGGTTTATAAAGTTTTGTTCAACTATTGAAAGGAAATAAAATCGAATCAACCTACAAATACGAAGTGCGTGACATTACACCAGCCTAAAACTTTATGTTGAATTAATGACGGCGTGGTAAAATCAAACGTTAAGTGATATCGCGGAAGCATAATTTCTAAATTTAGATATGAGACTTTTTATACAGTACATTTTGCACAAAAACAAGCACGAAATTTGAAATTTACAGTAAAATTGCATAACAATCAGAATACAACACTCAATACACGACCTCAAGTGTTTTCATGCAGCGGAATGCTCAACAAGCATCACGCATTTGCGCTCATCCGTTATTGCTCTTGATGATCACTTCATCACGCTGTATATTGCGATTTACCACAGATAATTATTGCTTATTTCTGTATAATTTCTTAATATGTTGGTACAGCAATAGAACCCAATTTTATTTTAGAAACAACATAAACAATGGTTTGAACATAGCGCCGATATTAAATCATGGGCGCATGAAAACGGAAGACTGATCGGTTTATAGTGTCATCCATCATCCATCATCATTCAGAAATTGTTGTCACTTTCGCAGTAAAACATCTTTTCGAAACTAGAGCCTTCCTATGTAGCCAGCTAGTTGCATGAAGACTATTTTCAAAATACAGCAAGGTGCCACTGCTTATTGAGACCAAACAGACCTCGATACTTCACACAGCCCGGATAGTTACGTTTGTCACCTCGTCGAAAAACTTGTATCAACATGAGCTCAAGACTGGCGGGTGTGCATGCAAAATCTGGAAGTCAATTGGCATTCAAGTTGCCCGTTACGGCCGTTTAAGTGAGAAACATCCGACGTCATCTTCTTGCGTAATTCTCTGCCTTTTTAACGAAAAAACGTATATCGTCGTTTTGAAAAAAGTTCATTGTGACACGCGCCACTTCCAAAATGTTTTCAACATCTCCCATTAGATGATGAACACATCTCAGCAAAATTTGTTCTAAAATTCGGTTCACTGATATCAAAATTCCAAAAACATATAATGAAGTGAAACCAATTCTGATCATTTGTTGTGACGTTTACGTAACCTCGAGGGAGAACGTTTGATTGAAGAATCTGGGAAAAAGAAACTGGCTAAAAGGTGACGCAATATTTCATTGGGGCGAAAGTCGACGCATAAGATCACAACATAACTTTAGCAGCAGAATAATTGTAGAAAACCATTTTTTGCAACGCTGGTAAATAATTTAGTTTACTCTAGGAAGATTTTATTTGGTCAGTTTTTACCCACAATGGCGCAAATTTGTATATTTAATTTAGTAAACAGCTTCGCACCAAGGCTAGAGCCTTCCGAGCCCTTTCGCGTAAGAACACAATACTTGGCGTTTCGCGTATACTCCAAGGGGTAAAACTTTGAAAATAATATTTTCGGGGTAACCTGGTACATGTAATCCTAAAAAAAGTAGTCTGTGTTTTCATGTAGAGCGTAAAATGATTAACCCATTGATTCAAAAAGAACATTCTCGCAAACGAAAACGCACACAATTTTCAGCTATATTACACTGGTTAAAAAACAACTTCTATAAGTTTATTGCATCGGATTCTAGTGATCACAGGGCAAGTCAAAACTCTTAAAGGGGCGCAATTTCAAACCTTTGGCATGAATCAGTGATATAAAAATGGAAATACATGTAGACCGACTTTAGTTCATCAGCAATCTAGACACAACAGTTACAGACACTCACTGCGTTTGTTAACGTCTTGTGGCAATGATAAAAATAATTTTTTCTACTATGATTGATAACAAGTTTTACTCTGATGAGGTATGATGCAATATGCACGTCTGATATGCAGAGTCAGCAGTTGCAAAAATATTTACTGGGTTTAATGAATCCGTTTGTTATGAACCACTGCAAAAGTATAATTACTAATTGTACATTCGAAGCACGCCTCATTAGAATAAAAACATACACATGCTTGATGATCCTGGGAGTACCTCTTTTACAGGCATGAATGAAGATATATAGTTGTTAAGCCATAGAGGATAATAAAGCTTAGATAATATCACACTGAGCCTTGTACACCAGGCATATACAAAGGATACAGTATTTCAAAAGAAGCCTCAACTACTCATTTTTCATAGTCAAAACTACTCATTTTTCATAGTATTACTAAATCACGAACACCTAGATTTATATTAGAAGTTACATAGTACGATGCTACACAACCTGCTCTCCCCCCATTTATGGGAGGCCTAATTTGAAACATTTAACGACATATCTTTTCTATGCATGATTAAAACCAAGCAAAACATGCAAACTCTCCAGGACCAAAAATAAATATCTCAAAACCAGACATTTTACTTAAGCAGGAATTAAAACAATCCAATACATTGAGATTGTTTTCACACAGAAGACCAAAGAGCAAATAAAGACCAAATTCACCACGTCAAGACTGAAAATTTATCACATCAGCACCTATAATTTATCAAGTGAGGACCAAAAATTCTTCACTTCAGGATCAAAATAAAATACGACCGAACTGAAAATTTAATAAGTCAGGTTCAAAAACTTACCATGTCAGTAACTTTCACGCCAGAACACCACGTCACCATCCCCAAGCATTGATCTTTCAAAGTGATACTGTCCGTACTATACTAAACAAGGGCTATATATTCAACCTCTCGCCGACAACAGATATATTATCTTCGAAATGCGGTTGAATTTCTTTCGTCTAATCCACGTTTTACAATAGATGCCAATGTATAGGTACACACTGGATTGTCATCATTGCATAATGGGTGATCACGTAGTCTCCGGGCATGAAAACAATTCTCTCCGGGCGTGATAAGTTTTCTAACGCAATAAATCCTGGTTGCCAATTGTTTTTGATTCTACAGAGATTTCAATTCCTGAATAGAAAATGTGTGTTCTGGATTTTTCCGCTTCAGCTTTCCATTCAGGTAACTAGTGCACAGCACAGTGTTTTTACTATCCCGTGCGGCTCCACTGCAACGAATCACTTCTGGTACAATCTTTCGTAAACGACGTTCGTATTTTGCACATTTCTTCGGGGTAACAGTTTTCCAAGAGCTATATATTCATTGGACAAGTTTCTGTTTGGTAATCGGTTTTATTTTCTGTCTCAGGTAGTCCTTGAGCTCATGCTCTGAATGTTTTGAAAACGCAACTCTTTATTTACGCAGATACGTTTTCCTGCCCGTGGGCACCGACTCGCTGAATTCACCAACCAAACATTTATTTTTGAAAATGCACTCAAAAGTGTAGTTAAAACACCGTGTTGATCATAGTCGTCAGTGCAGAAAAGCGAAATGAACAAATTTGTACACACTGCTCAAAGCACTTTTGTGGACATACGGAAACGCCAACGTCTCTGTCTTACAACTCTGCGTGTGCTTGGCATTTCTGATCAAAGCGCTCTCATGCTGGAAACTTTATTAAGACTGAGCACCGTTTCAAAAAATTGTATTTTTTCTTACAGCTGAGCACAGAATTATTATGCGATTTTAGGACTGAAACGGAACCAAATCTCGAGTGGTGACTCATTAGAATGTGCAAAATTCGGGGAGGGGGGTGGCTGGCAATACAAGCATGATTTTTTTATTTTCGCGCCAAACATGTAGTTACCACTTCTCATTCAGCGTCACTTACTACCTGAGGTGGCCAGATCATACATGTACGCTATCAAGATCACCAGACGCTTTGCTTCTCAAAAGTGCACCTTTGTGTATTTTCTATCATTTTTTGCCATCGCAATCGCTTTACCAAAGTTTCACGCACATATGCCGCGTAGAGACAAATACCTCTTCACCACGTATTCACATCTTGCCGTTCACAATTGTTTTATTTTGCATAATTTGTCAATATGTTGGTGACAGAAAATATTTATTTTTGGAACAACGTGAACGACCAACTGATAGGGGACTACGTGTATACATGTAACTGCTAGCCCAGATTTTAACGTCACCGATACACTGAAAACGGAATGCGCAAGGCTACTTTGCTGTAGCCTCAACAGTGGTGATGTCACCGTCTTAGTTCGTGGAAATCGTAACCATAATATGATTTCGAAGTTAGAGCCATCGAAGTCCGTGGGTTTAGGGCATACTGGACCGTGAATTTCGCGTCTGTACTGCAAGGGTCAATACTATGAAAATAAAATCCCTGGAGTGAGAGCTTTTCGCGGTGTAAGAACTCACTCACTAATCCATCATCATGGGCGCGTGACAGGAGACCGGTGACTAACTTAAAAAAACGCAAAAAGATGCAGTTTGGCGTTACACAAACAACTTGAAATCAACTGCGGGCGAAGACTGCTAAAATAGCTGCGTTTACAAAATGACTACAGCGTTGTATTGACCGGGAAGCAACCGATCTAATACATCTTGTTAACGTCACGAGTCAAATTAAAGATCAAATGTAAAGAAAACTTTCACGTTTTTCATCCAAAACTTGTTGCATTGTCCATAATCCAATGTTTACTATTACCGCTTGCCTTCAACCTTCGAATTAGTGGTATTACACAACCGACGTGAACTCATGTAACCGAGACAGTAAAACTAGGTTAATTTATTTGACCCTGTGCTAAGACGAATATGCATCGACACGCAAAGTGGTATCAGCCTGCCAACCTATTACGCAACTGCTACTCTAGCCTAAAAATAGCAGCCGACCAGCTGGTCGGCTGATGGCCGGTCGGTTGAAGGGTCGGCTGAAGGGTCGGCTGAAGGGTCGGCTGGGGAGTCGCCTTATGAGTCGGCACTGCGGGCGGCTGCCGGTCGGCTAATTTTTAGCCGACCGGTCGGCAAATTAGACGACCGGTCGACGGCTAGTCGTCGACCAATTTCCGACCGGGCGGCCAAAAATTCGTGATGTGTGCTGTACGGAATACTTATGAGTATGCCCTCGACTTGCGACATCGTCTGGAAGAGACATGTGAACTGGTGCGGGAAAACTTACGAAATGCTGGTGAAGCATACAAGCACCATTATGACACAAAGACACGAGATCGTCGCTTCAAAGTAGGAGACCAAGTCTTAATATTACTACCAACTGACAGTAATAAGCTGCTACTGCAGTGGAGGGGTCCCTATGAAGTGACTGAGGTACTCAACAAAATGGACTACCAAGTAATGGTTATTGGAAAGATCAAGACATACCATGCCAACCTATTGAAACTTTACATATCTCGTGACCAAAGTGGGGCTGCAAGTAAAGATGATGCAGATCAGAATTATGACATCGCGGCCATAGCTGTACTGCAGCCTGAAATGGACAATGAAGTTGGTGTTGCCGATGATGAACATTTACTAGAGCTTGGTTCGACAAACCAAAAAGAAACGTACAAAGATGTCAAAATATCAGACGAGCTCACTACTAGCCAACAAAGGGAGGTTATAAGTCTGCTAGAAAAGTACTCTGACGTCTTTAGTGAAGTACATGGTAAGGCACGTCTGCTTGAGCACAAGATCGAGACCATCAGTGAAGAACCGGTGAGAGTCAAGCTGTATCCCCTGCCATATGCCACACGGTCGGTTGTGCAGGAGGAAGTTGACAACATGTTAAAGTGTGGAGTCATAGAACCATCCGATGCACCCTACAACTCTCTGGTGGTCTTAGTGAAGAAGAAGGGCGGTTAAAATCGATTGTGAATCGATTTTCGTCGTCTGAACGCCATCACCAAGTTCGACTCGGAACCGATGGGCAATTCTGATGACATCATGGCTAAGATCACTAAAACCAGCATTTTACGAAGATTGATCTACAGCACACATCACGAATTTTTGGCCGCCCGGTCGGAAATTGGTCGACGACTAGCCGTCGACCGGTCGTCTANCCACCACAGCCCGGTTCGTCACAAACAGTTTGATTCCAAATGTACCTCCGTCGACAGCGATTAAATCCCTTAAGAAAACTTTTTTATTTGCTCCCCAATTGTGATTGTCACAAAAAGTGTGCGGGAGCGTTAGCGTTATTTGAGAAAGTGTGAGCGTAAATTAATTGAGCTTCATCAAAGCTTTACCTCCCGTGTGGTGCTGCATAATCCAAAGGAGTGCTGGGAAGAACGGTATCGTCTTTGAACACACCGATCGTCAACTTCAGATATGAAAATGAGGTCTAAGGCCAAGATTAAAATATTACACTACACTTTAGGAGATAACTCACTTCCTCAAGATTCTGTTGGAAAGGCATAGGCTTTGAAAAGGTGCGTTTTGGTTCCAAGATACGCGCTGCCTATTAGGAAACCAATGTTAAATCGTGTGAATATCGATTTTCTAGTTGCTGTCACCAGACGAGTCAAACTGTCCAAATTCCTTCACCTACGTAACAGGGCATCGAAACACCAACTTTGTAGGAGGTTATTTTAGACTGGCATCAAAGAGCTTGTACAATTTTTAAGGCAATGTTCAGACTTTCACGTTGGCTACATCAATGTTTACTGTACATCACCAACTTCAATTAGGATTACCTCATAGTAATCAAGAGTTGTACTGAAAAGGTCGACTTTCTTTTGTACGGAAACAAAACCCCAGCTAGCAGGTCACCTAAAAAAACTTTTTCGACTTGATTGCCGAAACATGGCAAATTAAAGAAGCTAGAGGAACGCAAGGTACGTAGTTTCTACTAACTGCCTGTTGTTAAGCTACAAGACATTTTGTTTTTCAAATCCGCAGATACTTGACTCTTCAATTGTATGAAGGAATATTTAGTACAAGGTATGCAGAACACTGTGAATCCGTCTATGTTTCAATTTCTACGGAAGGGTAATTGTTCCATAAGATTTGCTAACGTTTATTCACATTTTGCTTTAATCTCACATTTTTGTTTATTCTTTTACATACTTGTTTCCCATAACTTGAACTGACACTGACTGAATTACAGAACACCAGACGTCATGAAGTGCTTCGCGGTATTCATTCTATTGATGCTAGCTGTGGGCTGCATCCAGGCGCTGCCGATAGATGGCAAAGACTTCGGTGAGAACAATAACTGTCAGTGCAAGAGTTTCGCTAGTAAATTCTAAGTGATCACGTGCTGTCCTTATAATACATAGCGAAGTTGTGCGTTTTCGCTAGTTTCTTGCGTCCGACATGGACATATGGCTATGGAAACCGAATTAGGCCTTTACCTCTAACCAAATCAGTCTCATGACATTTTTTACCGCAATGGAATTCTATTTCCGCTACCAACTAAGATATCGAAGCCATCAACTACTCAAAAACCCTTTCAGAGTTTATTGGGGATTGACAAACTTGAAAATGATGCATTGCATACATTGTCTTTGACTTGATATCACACTTCAAGATCAGACGAACACATGGTCATGTTAACATCAGGCAAACTTTGATACAAGCGTGTGATAAAGAAGTTATTAAGCAGTATCATAGGAAAGAACCAATTTTCTGTATCAGCTCTTTGGAAGATAACTTGCCTCAGAGCACGGGCTGACAAGTACCGTTATTTCCTGTTTTAACTTCAATAATTCTAAGCATATTGACTAAAACATACGGTGCATTAGCTACTGAAGGCCATGAACTTCAAGGTATTGACGGCCTCAAAAACTTCTTATTACTTTGTTCTGATGTTCGTGATCGATGAGAAACGATACTGAATAACGAAATACTGAATACCTAAAAGGCGAAACAAAAAATCAAAAAGTGTATTACATGACGCTCATTTAATCTATACTTTAATAAAATTGACAAGTGATTAAAAAACATAATGAAAAACATTAGCATATAAAAAGCACTTAATATTCTTTATACTAAGATTGACCTTTCATAAAAGGTGTCCATGAAAACACGGAGAAACGATTCCCAATGTTACACAGTGCCACTGTTTGAAATTTCGAAATGATTTATCAGTCAATCATTAAAACAAGTTATAAATTGTGAAATTTCCATAAATTCAAAGAAACTTTAACAACGAATAAATAAAATCTTATCTCCGCTTCATTCATCACCGACAGATTTGGCGAATGATATATAACATAATGATGATATCTGTTGGTTATTAAATCTCTATTAATGATATGAAGTTTTCATCACCTACGGCATGAAACGTATATTTATCCCATACACGTTGAATCTGTCGAGAAAAATACGGCCATGTAATAATGTTTTCCGTATTCACCCCCCCGCACTACTTCAACCGGTACCTCTGACATTAGAAGCTCAAAAGCTACTTCTATGTCGACTCGACGTCTTTAGCCGGTTAAAACATCAAACTTTCGGAAAATAGCTTAAAGAAATACAAGTGTAGCAGAATAAATACTCCTCAACATGCAACCAGGTCTCAATCGTAACACCTAGAACAGGACTGTTAATTATATGACAGTTGTGTCTCAGTTTTACATTTCTATATATTATATCGTCTGCAACTCGGGCACTGATTCCTTGCAAATCAGTATCAAACATTGTTGTCACTGGCCATGGCAGCACCCGATAGTGTTGATAGTCCTTCGGGTCCGAAGAAGACGTAGGTTGTGTGTCTCATCGTCTATATACACGAACATGGCTCTGCAGTCCCAGTCTTGACGCGCAGAGTCGAGAACAGGTGGGACATTGGAACTCCGTCGCGGTAACAGTGGTAGATGCTGCTGAGTGGCGTTTCTCTCGAGCAGCTTCGAGTCTCTTAGAGAGGTCATCCTCAAAACTGACAGTTGCTTTTCGAATCGTGGCTCGCCACTTTGGTCTCTCTCCTGCAACAGCTTTCAGCTCCTTGGGTTTGATGTTGCACCACTTCAGATTGGCTTTGACAGTGTCTTTGTAGCGAAGGCGAGGGCGTCCTTGCTTCCTTCTCCCAAGCTTCAGCTCGCCATACAAAAGCTGGCGAGGCATTCTGGAGTCCTCCATCCTGATGATGTGCCCCACCCATCGCAGCTGGGCCTTAAGTAGCATCGCTTCAATGCTGGTTGACTGGGCACGTCCTAGGACCTCAAGGTTGGTGATTCGGTCCTGCCATCGGATTCCTAGGATGGAGCGGAGAGAACGTTTGTGGAAGCTCTCAAGCTTCTTGATGTGTCTGCTTTAGAGGGTCCATGACTCGCAGCCGTAGGGCAGAGAGGTCAGGACCACTGAAGAATACACTTTTATTTTAGTAGACAGGCGGATGTTGTGTTCGTTGAGCACCCGTGTTCTCAGTCTAGCGAGTGCTTGGCTAGCCTTGCTTATCCTGGAAGCAATCTCTTTGTCTAAGCTGCCATCTTTTGAGATGTCGCTGCCCAGGTATTTGAAGTGCTCCGCATTGAAGAGTTCCTTGTTGTCGATGGTAATGACTGGCTCCGGAGGATTGGTGTTGGGTGCAGGTTGGAGAAGCACTTCTGTATTGCCGAGGCTTATGGTCAAGCCGAATACTTTGGAAGCATTCGAGAAACTGTCCAGCTTGAGTTGTAGGTCATTCTCTTTGTGGGAAAGGAGCGCACAATCATCCGCAAAAAGGTCGTCCTGGATTAGTTTTTCCAGGCACTTTGTCTTTGCACTAAGGCGCCTTAGATCGAAGAGGGAGCCGTCGAGGCGATATTTGATGTACACACCCTACTTTAGTCCCTGCATAGCTTGGGTCAACATGCACGTGAAGAAGAAGTTGAACAGAACAGGCACGAGCACACACCCCTGCTTCACTCTATTTGAGATGTCAAAGGTGGCTGAAATGAATCACACAACAAACCTGTGCCTGATGGTGGTAAAGCCGTTGCACTGGGGCAATACCACTCTCTCGGCAGAGGAAACCTTGATCCAGTGGCACAGAAAACTGTTACGGCTGGAGGTTACCCCTGCTGCAGTGGATGACCATGACTTCTTTGGTGCCTCGTCGTGCTCTGAGCGCTCCACGGCGCTTGCTGAAACCGCCGTCTTGATTGTTGGACCACTGGGGGTCTCATCCGCTCTGTTTGCCGGAGCCAATCTTCACATGCTAGGGTAGGCAGTCCCTAACTCACCGAGGGTTTGAGACCTGTCGGCTACCCTCAACCTGGTTTAGCCCGCCTGTCGAAGCGGTGTCCCGGGGTCTGGCCGCTGCGCATGCTACAGCTACTTGGAGCCACAGGTGAGAGCTGAGGACAGGTGGGGGCCAAAGGTGGACGAACTACCCCGAAGGAGTACGACAAGCCCTCCCACCAGAGGTACTACCCCTCCCTGGATCCTCCATACACCCCACCCGATAGTATCGGCGACAGTATTACACTAGCAGCAACGGCGACCGTCCCAGCAACACGTGGACCTACATGTATCCATGCTACAGAATCCGTAGCCAGCCAGCTAGCTGTTACCACTTATTAAAATCTTCGTGAAAACAGACGACGTGTAGGCTACGCGCTCCGGTCAGTGACCTAGTTTCATGAATGAGTGCAGCTACCCGATGAGGATTATATAATGTTATAAATAAATATTTTTATTTGCTTATTTCCAAAATATGATACAATTCCACTGTACGATAACTGTCGTTTTCATATTTTCTATCAACTTTAATTAATTAACCGTTACATTTAAAACTTTCTTTTACTATAGTAAGTTAGCAACATAACGCGCACGTACAGACTCTAAAGGTTGTGATTAGCCACATAAAGACTCGGGTTAAAGTATTTATAAAATGCCGAAAGAAAAAAAAGAAACTCACTAATTTGATGCGTATGTGATAAATACTTGACATTATTCATCGTATCGACCGCAACTTTCGGTCTCGGTCGAAATGCGGAATAATGTCTCGTGGGATATTATTTCATTTACGTAACGCTGATTACGTTTCGTGCTCATGTATTTAGGATAGTGTAACGTAAGTATGTATTCATGAAAGTACGACTTGAAAGCAAATTGTCTAATTACCATTGGTAGGCTATGTAGACTGCAACTTCACCTGGTCAAATTGGTCAGCTTTAAAACCATCTTCCAATTAAGATAAATTAATTATTTTTTTGAGCCAAAAAACTATGGTCTACATCTTGACCATAGAAACAGGAAGTATTCACTAGACTACAATCACTAATGATTTGATCTAAGTAGTAACGAAAATTCAATCCATTGACTCCCAAGTTTACAATGTTTTTTCGTGTTGTTAAAATCTAAGCGTTCAGCCACGAAATTGATCGATTCCATCCACGTAGACCACGAATGTAAAACAAAAACAAAAAATCCATCGCAGACTTCGTAATCATTCTGAGTAATATGGACACGTTTATTCGTGTCTTTTCCTTCCTGTGACATCAAGATATGCCTACGTAAAGCGTAACGCGTAACGGGACCAGTCAGAGCTAAGCTTAGTGACATTGCCATAGAGTACTCGTAACATATCGTGCACAATCCTGAACGGAGTATCCAGTTTACGCAGTGAACTGCTTACATGTACTTGTCTACGCCCGAATTAGAAGAAATTAGAAAAAAAAAATCTGATGTTTTAAGACTCAGTTTGAACATGCAGAGCGTTGTAAAATATTCATCAATATAGTTATCTTTTCAAGGACTCTATTCAACAGTTGTTTTTATTAATCTGCAGTGGTATAACGACAACAGAGGTAATTTTAGAAGTTTCCAGTGAAAGCTTCAACACTGTGGTAGTCAATTTGTATGCTTCACAAGGTGCGTAGATGCTCTGATCAGGGGCATATTTAAGTGGGGGGGGGGGCAATAAAGCCCTGCGCCCCATAAAAATCACCCAGATTCCATTGACAGTGTGGGGGTGCGAGTTTGTGGCGGGAAAAATCCTCGATAATACACTGGTGTGCACCTTAAACTCAAAACTCTGGATCCACCCCTGCTAATTGAAAATCATCTCTTCTCCTTCCTGGAAAACGCCCTGCAACACCCGTTATGCAACAATATATGTTTCAGCTACTTTCTACATTGTGGTCGTGTTATTCCATGGTCTTAACCCCCTCCAAACCTCTGCCACGGTGTGAAAATACATACATTTGCAAGTGAATAATGTCCTCTATTTCAGATATACAGGAAAAAAATTACGAATCCACTTGTTACCCTAAGAAGTGTGAAAACACATGCAGAGACAGAGGCGCTAAATATGGCGGAAGGTGTGATGCAAACTTCAAATGGTGTAGATGTCAATGTACGTAAAAATATACAAAACAAAGGAACATAGAATGAGTGGTTACGGTTTGTGAGTAAATTTTTTGAAAATTACGCTTCAATGTTTAAAGAAAATCAGCATCCAACCCCATTAAGAGTGACAGCTTTTGTTACAAAAGCCACAAAACAATCACTCGTTCTCCCACAGGCCAGGATCAGAATTACGCCCGGTAGATCAGAGTACCGCCGCGTCACTGAATCGTTGGGGCTGGGAAAAATTACGCCCCACTTCAATGCGTTCTATGCGACTTCAAAATGTAAAACTATATGCATACAGTATCACTGCATCAATTCTCCCACACCACGTGTCTTTTGGTGCAAAATCTAGTGGCAGCTTATTGAACATTAAGGCGACGTCTGCAAGAGGATGGTGAAAAACAATAGCTCACTTGCGAGTTTCCAGATAGTAAACGTGACGTCACCGGAAGTTGGGCAAAACTCGCCATATTGCCTTTGTTTTGCACCCGAGTCTTTGGTGTACCCACTAAATCTCATTGAGTTTATGTAAATAATTTTATGCTTAAAACGATACTACAACTTAAGAGTAAGCTGATGAATCGTGGACTAACTGTGAATGGACGAAGAAAAGGTGAACTTGTTGTGCGAAGCTGAGAACGGAGTGAAATTGGAACTCGACCCGAACTAGGTAATCAAATCGCCCTGAATGCCGCAGAGACTCACAGGGCACACAGTACATTCCCATAAACAGTTACATATTTCAAAATGCAGCAAATGGAATCAGATGAAACATGCAGCAAATAACTTGAACATATACATGGAAATCTTCGCAGTTCGCTCGAGTTTCTCTCAGCCGACGAAATTTTGAGGAAAATACGTTACCCCTGTTGACGAACAATAAGCCCAAGGAACACAAATCTTACACATTTCACTTGATATCGCCAAATGCTATTTTGCAATCGTCACGTGCCCGGTCAGGCTCTTCGCTCAGTCTTGTGCCAGCTTTTGTCTTATAATTCACGTGACTCATTTGAAAAAGTTACCAATTACCAAAAAAGTGGACGTGGAATTCTTCACTAAAGTCCCCGTAATTCTCAAAACTATGCTTCATGGAGGAGATGTGTAGAAAGAAAAGAGGTTACTGAAACCTTTTATCTAAGTGATAGTTTGAATTTGAGAATGTATTTTTGACAATGTGAAAACTCTGAATAAGTGAGATTTCGCCTACCTGACCTTATAATACACGAAACAAAATTGCTACAGAACGCGGCGGGAAGTACTTTAGCGCGAATCTGAATTACATTTTCCATAACAGCATTGCTTGTTTGTCATTTTCCACACTAAAAGATTAAAAACTCGAATTTAACGGAACAGAACAGACTCTGCTAACGTATCGAGCAAATGGTCAATCGAAAAATTTTTGCCCTAGTTTCGGTGACGTCACCGTCAATTCTCACAGAATCTCGTTATTGTTATTAACCCGCACGGACCAATGGACGGTTGCCTTCATGAAACTACATTAAGTAGGGACTCAACAAAGTTCCCTAAATTTACTGCGGGTAATTGAAAACACTGATTGTCTATTTTAGTTATAAGTCAAATCAAGAGGGAACTCTACGTTCAGTTCTCGATACTATTAAACATAAGTGGCGGGCTGTTAGGGCAAACTCTTAATTTTTTTGGTACTTAAGTCACTATTTATTTCCAATAAATGAAATGCTCAGTGTTTACTTGAATTACTAGAGTGTGTCATCGATGAAAAACACCTTATAGTAAAGATAAGATGATTGAAGCAGATTACACGTGACTTATGAACGACACAAGCACGCGATCAATTTAGGGGGGATTGACTAAATTCAAGTATGAGGCTACTCTAAATTTCGTATTAGATTCCATAGGTCAGGGAATTGAGAATAATTTAACTTGTAGTTACTTTGGTTTTTGTTAAAGAAAAATCTGCTCATCATTTTAAACCTTAGTGTTATCACTAATTAACTTGACCCAACAAACACAGGGACATATCTGACGCCGAGATTTTCATGGCTGATTCAGATGAAAAACATAACTGACAACTTCTAGAATATTCTGCAAAATTGCTTTTCTGACGTTTTAGCCGCTTTACTCAATACACTATGGAAAATTTCATTACAGCCATACGGTGTTCATGGACGAAAATCCCAAGGCCTTCACAACTGAGCCATATCCCCAGTTGAAGCAGCTAGTGGCCGGTTGCATGAAACAGACCCAAAAAGGGACTGAAGTTCCATGAATGTAGTGCGGGCGAGCGTTCTCCAAAATCCACTCGGGCTCTAGAATACGGGGGATAACGATTTCGCCATGTAAAACTATATTTATTAGATTATTTTATTAGTCAAAGAGGACCACATTATAGAAATAAAATCACGAGAAATATTACATCTATGATTAACGAACAACACAAATACGTAAAAGATTTAAAGTCCTTTTTTGGACTGTTTCACGCAACTGGCCACAGGCGGTTTCTCAACACTGGGAAAACTATGTTGAAGTACATGTACGTTCCATCAGTTGGCACTGGTGATTGTTTCGCATTGGAGAATCTTGACACTGTTGCCGGAAATCAATTTTTTAACTTAAACTACATGTTTAACTCTAATTTAAATTTTTAAAATTCTTCTCTCTACATCTGTGTCAGTGCGTACTTAGCACAAGTCTCTATCATTCTTTTTTCTAGTATATCACTAATGTAATTGCCTAATTATCGTTTTAAACTTCTGTTTCAGACCAGTGATAAGCGATGACATTTTCGACAATTAAACAACTGTACGGATGATTGAGGCAAAATAAAGATCGGTCAAAGCGACTGTCATTTGTTTCTTTATTGCTGCATTTCTCGCTCACTCCCAAGAATATCGATAGCTGGGAGTTTGAATTTTGATCAACTTCAAAACGGGGCTGAAGCAGTGAACAGCTGGACAATTGAGCATTGCCTGTTTGGGAAGACGATGGATTCAGATCCCTTAACAAGAATATCAACTGTTTTCGTGAATGCTTCTTTTGTGAAAACACTTGAACCACTCACAACATGCCTAGCTGCAGGTGCCCACCAAAATGGGCGTAGGTAGAAATGCCGTTTTTGTCCCATGGCTTTGAGAACATCTGATTAATGGCAATAATTATCATAATCATTATTGATTAAGTTGCTCCAAATATGTGCACATGTACTTTTAAGCCAGGGGTCAAACTTGTTTACATGTAGTTTTGACGCCAATATCTATATTTAGATGAGGTTTATCAATTTGGTTCTGGGGTTAATGGATTCTAATGATTCTAGAAATATTTAAGAGCAAAACGTAACAGTTAATGGATATGGTTGAATAAGACGGTTTTCATTATCCAATCGTTTCAAATGTACATTAATACAGTTTGTTTTGAAATTTGCAAACTATCGAGACGGTTGAAACCATAAGACTTCCAACAGTGGACAGAAGGAGTTGTACAGCGTATCATGAAAGATTCTATACCAGATCTCAGCAAGTTCAAGGATTAACGCACGGGAAGTTCACTTAACATTTGTCACATGTATCGTGTTTAATAAGATACTGCCTACACGTGTTGCGTCACGAGAGACTGTGACTTGCACATGGGCAGTGGGGTGGTACTGTAGTTTCAAGCACTGTTATACCTACTAGCNAGAGACTGTGACTTGCACATGGGCAGTGGGGTGGTACTGTAGTTTCAAGCACTGTTATACCTACTAGCCCTCCCAAATTTCCAAGATCCAACGAGCGCGTCGGCGACATCCCAGTAAACATGCAGGTATTGGGCCAATGCTGTAGGCCAGTACTGGCCCAATAACACTTTGCACACCTTCTTGGTATTGGACCGGTGTAAGTTTGCGATATCGGGCCAGTAAAGGGCCAGAAGCAAGCCATTGCTGATACAATAAACCAAAAACCGGTTCAGGCCCTATAAAGAGCCAGTATCGACAGACGGTGTTGGCCCTGCACAGGTCCCATGATGGGCTCATATTAAGACAGTATACTAATTACATAGGCGAAAGTGCAGTGGTGTTGCCCTTACATGCCCAATGCAGGGATATTTTTGGGTATAACAACAGATTGTTTTTTTCAGTATTTCAGGTTTTCAACTCCTACAACGGTCGCTTTGTTGGTCATTTCAATCTTATTGCATGTGCTTCTGTGACTTAAAGAAAGAAAAGAATCATGTTCTTTAACTCTTTGATAAATATGAAACTTCTATGGTAGAATACTTGCAATAACTGACGCATTTTATAACTAAAAACTAATCAACTAGTAATTTCTTAAAAACTCGGGCTTGTTATTGGACTGGCAGGTTCACTCAGTCTCCACCCTCCCTCCCTGGCGTTAGCGTTTCAGAACCCGGTGCCTATCTTCTTGATTATAAAGCTTGAATTAGCATTAGAATCCCTGAAATATAACAACGCCTGTTTAGTATCACAGAGTACATACTAACAAACTCCCGTATACATTCCTCAGAAAAGTTATGGGTAATAAGAGTTACCTAAAGTCACTGTATACCATTACATGTCGAAATTTATTTGAAGTGAATAATCTGTAAGATATATAAATGTTTAATCTTTTTTTTCTTAGAATTTTATTCAATATAATAGCTGCAGCACAGATCACACAATTACAGATGTTTTTGTTCTTGTCAACGAACAGTTAAGGTGTTAACTTACAGTGCTAATATGTACAAATGTAATTTGACAATGGAGGAATGATCAACAAAATAAAGGCTAGGAATCATTAAACTAAGCAAACAAGGTCAAGGCCTTGCCAGCGCTCTAAAATTCCCAATACTCCATTTTGTTTACATATATAAGCCGATCAGTAGAAATGTAGAAAGCACCTTCGTTTTTAAAAATTGCGAGGCACGGATGTTTGCGCTTCAATCTTTGTTTATAAATGTGGTATTTTCCGAGGGAAAGAATCAAACTTTGTAAAACTGCCTCCACCTGAACACCAAACAACTGATTTTACAGACAGTTCTAAACTAATTCCAACAGCGTCTTCGAGCCAGTTATTTACATTATTCCAACACTGCTGAGTTACGTTACAAGACCAGTACACATGGACAATAGATTCTATTTCACTTATGCAAAAAGTGCACAATGAGCTATAAGTTACGCCAATCTTGTATAGAAATTCATTAAAGCCCATGATTCTGTGAATCAGCCTAAACTGAAACCATCTCAGAGAAGCATCTTCTGTAAATGAATAGATGTAAGAAAAAAACAGTGTACCTGTGACGTATTTAACAACCGAAGTCGGAGAACAAAGAAGCAAGACTTCATTGAGCTAACAACTAACTTTATTCTGCTCTAATAGGTGTCGCCACCATACGGTGTATACATATGTGAATGGCAATATCCCACACTACCACCATTCTGCAGTATCAGGGAGATTTAATTTTTACTCCACTTCATTTGACACTTTGTTTTTCCACAATTCTGAGAGGCAATGACGTGGTAAATTTTTTGACATCTCCCAAAATAACTTCAATGTATCGTGGACAGCGCTGTAAAATTACTTGATGCTTTCTCCCTCTGAGATGACTCAAGCTAGCATATAATGAGTTTCGTAGACCGTAAAATAAAGCTACTTGAGGGGTAAAGTCAAATTTCTGTATAAACTCCTCATAATTAAGGAAGCAACCATAGGAATTAAGTAAGCCGTGTACGTGAGTTATGCCTTTTTGAAACCACCGTTTATAGAAAACAGGTTTGTTATCTACATGTATCAGTATATCCGAATAAAACTAAGAATCTAAATTCATGGACATATTGAAAGACATCTTTCCAAATTACATTATAAGTCATTTGGGACATCTTTGAAAAATAGAAATCCCCGAACATTAAGCAATTCTCTGAAACTCTTGATAGGAGACCAGTTGCTAAAACTGCCCATGGACTTGTAGTACTTTGACAAATTAGTCTACGAAACCAAGTTAGTTTAATGGCTTTCATAAAGGAGCTGACGTCAATCATTCTAGCTAAACCAACATTGTACTCTTGAGCCATAATTTTATGAAAGATTTTTTCCGTTTTACCCTTCCATATAAAACAGTAGAACATTTTGTTAAGCTGCTTCAGCAAGGCCTGTGAAGCGGACGGGAGGCTTGTAAAAAGATGAATAAGTTTTGGCATAATTATTGAATTCGCAACTGTTATTTTTCCAAAAAGTGTCAAGTTTCTTTTTCCCCAGATGCCAATAGCCTTCTCTATTTCACCAGGCTTGCTGTCAAAATTAATGTCGGGAATTTTCTATAAAGCATTGGAGAATTGAATACCCAGTATAGTGAATTCCGATGTTGCCCAATCTCAGTTTTACGTCACAGCACATTTTTTGAGAGCTACCCTTCATAGAACCTATCCAAAGAAAAAATGCTTTTTTCAGAATAGGCTTTAGACCAGAATATTTTGCAAATGGTTTAAACTATGAAGTGTTTTCCGCATAGACTGCTCCGAGCCATCTAAAGATGTAACTGTATCATCTGCATACTGCATCAGTTTGTTTTCCACCGATCCGACCGAGATGCCCTTAGCGCTATTGTCTAGTCTGAAGAGCCAGCCCATAATTATTGCACATAGAATATAAAGGTATGGCGATAACGGATCACCTTGCCTGCAACCACGCCCTGTGTCGAAAAAGTTAGATGTGACACCGTTTTGTATAACACATTGGTTTGCACCTCTGTTTCATTGAGTGAAATTTAAGACATTGTCAATAAAAGACAAAGATATGGAGTCAAACTCTTTTCAAAGTCCACCAGTAGAAGTAAACCCGGTTTATGAAACTGCTAAGTATACTGCATCAAGTCGTAAGTCCGCCTTGTATTTTCTGCTATTAAACGCCCAGAGAGAAAACCCTTTTGGTCACTGTGCAAGAATTTTTATATTACAGAACGAACTCTTTGGGAAATACAGGACGATAAAAGTTTGTAACTGATATTTAAGAGAGAGATAGGCCTCCAATTTTTATATTATCTCTCGGTTTATCCCCTTTGGGTATAATGGAAATAACTCCCTGGAGTTGGGAGTTTGGAAGGAAGCCTCTTCTGAAACTGCGATTGTACGCTTTAGTAAGATACTTCGCTAGGTCGTTCCAGAAAAAAATATAAAATTCCGTAGTGAAACCGTCCGGACCAGGACTTTCATTATTTTTCATGTGCTTCAATGAATTAAGCACCTCCTGTTCTGAGATTCCTGATTCGAGTGAGTTGCTTTCAGCTTCACTTAATTTAGGAATTTTCGTGCTCAGTAAGACGTCATTCAAATTAACTTCGTCTAGTAATCCGTCTTTACACGAATGCAGTTCTTCATAATCTTGACTTATTTCTTTCAAAAGTTCTTTATGATCATCAATTGTTTCACCACTCAAGGTTACCAATTTAGTAACATTCTTATTGATAAAAGTACAGTTTTCCAGATTACAAAAATACTTAGTAGGTTTCTCACCAGCCTCCACCCACTTAGCCTTTGACCTTACCATCACATTTTTCATTTCTTTCGCTCTCATTGACTCAAGTTCATCCTGCAGATCAGACAGTCTTCTTTCCAATTTAACTGATTGGCTATTTTGGTTTTGAGAAGTGATGAAACTGACGAGGGCTTTCAATCTCTTTTTTCCGCTTCTTATGATTCTTCTTTTTGTGACAACTGTAGGAAATAGTACTTGACCTGATATTCATGAGAATAACTTGTAGGATAAGACACTCATCTATGTCGGAGGAATCTGCATTGCCTGAAGGTGTATAGTCCATTACTGTGTTCTCAATTACCTCCTTCAGTGCAACGATGTATTCTCTGTATCTGAGAAAAGAATTGTTAAAGTGCCAAATACGTCAAACCCTCACAACTTTTGGGTTTTTCAACGAGAGGGAGATAAGAGAATGATCTGATCTATAGCCAGGCAGAATTTTGACGTTATCTGTGAGTGAAAGCAGTTCTTCAGAAATTAAAAAGAAGTCCAATCGGGCCCTTTGTACTGGATTCCTTCGTGTCCAGGTAAAAAAACTTCTTGCCTGGTTTGTACACTGTTCATGGGTCGACAAGGTTAAGTTTACTCTTTAGGTAGAGGACTTCCTTAGAAGCATTCACAGTCGTTGTCATAACTTTGAACAAGATTCCAATCACCACATACAATTACGAATTCAGAGTTCAAATCTGAAATAATTTTCTCAACATTTTTGTAAAAATCTGGTTTGTCTCTGTGTGGACCGTACAAATTTATCAGAGATACTAGATAATCGTTTTCAATTAAGACTTCCGTGGCAACCAGATTACCATCCGAATCAATTTTTTGAAATTGACTTCAAATTTCTAAGTTATTATTAAAAAGAATGCACACACCACGCCAGACTCATGTTCCTGGGCTCATCAATATATCATATCTCCAGGTTGAACGAACTAAGTTCTTTTCTTCTTTGGTGAAGTGAGAGTCCTGGAGGCAGTAAATACATTTTTTCTCTTAGAAAGTGCAACACATTTCTATGCTTTGTGAGGTTTCCTAGACCTCTACAATTCATTGAGGCAAAGCTAAAAATAATCCAGTTGATACTAAGCCGTGCTAAATTCCTTGACTTAAACCTGAGTAAATGAAATCACTGTAACGAC
>NMRA01000111.1:920937-978451 GCA_002633005.1 Phoronis australis | reverse complement strand
GAAGGAATTAATCACATCGACAACCTCCTAAGGTGTTCGTCTATGCGCAAAAGGTAGTTATAACAACGTGGCTTTGGTGGTTTAGTCGGTGCGAGGCATAATTCGCCGAAAAGCTTCCGGCGTACAGAGCGCCTATAGCCTCTACATCGCCTCTGCTTCGGGCCAACAGAGGCGATGGTCATTGCCTAATAATTCACTGGAAGCACATCTACAACATCAGCCACTGAGCCCAATCATGGGCGGCGCAGCACTGAAAAAAGTGGGGGGGGGCTATAGTCCCCCTGCCCTGCTATGCAGTGCTATGTAATAGGCTATGGTGTGCCGCCCATGCCAATGAATACTTTGCTTCAGTTCACCGCTAGGTTAAAAGTGCAAATGGTAAATTGACACGAGAGGAGTAAAAATTCGAATCTTCGAGTGAATATGCTAAGTTCTTTCGAAGCAGTGATATGTATGAGTTGATTCTTCCCTTTCACTGTACAGTACGCCAGTACGGTTGGGTTGGTTTACCGACTAGCACGACACAGCAACTGCGATTTACCTCGTTTCCGACTCAGTGAACAAGCCTACTCTCTCCATTTGCTCCAGTTCAGGGAGCATCTCTTCGATGCTTTGTTGAACAAACTCTGCCATTTTCTAGTACACCTCTAAGTTAAACGAAATAAAATACGGTAAAGTTGGCAAAACAACCCAACATGTGTAAGAACGGAAGCTATCCTCTTTGCGTCTCCTTCACAGAAGAGTGAGCTAGAGCACCATCTTTTGACCACATAAAAAACTCCATAGCAGGTTCCTCCAAACCTGAGATTGCGGCTACAAGTGACGTAACCGTCAGAGTTTTACCGTTGGCCAAATTACGTGAGTAAGTTAATTCTTGTTAGTGACGTAAAGTAATTATTTGCGGTGTAAATTAACACTTAACGGCGTAAATTAAGCATTACTTTTATTTACCGAGCGTAAAGTAGGCCTAGGCACGTCTAAATGATTACTTTACCCTATAACTTGCGCACGTACGGTAGTCGAACCTTTATAAGAGTTGAATGTGACTTGTGTCTAGTCGCTAATTGTTTGTTTGCGAATGGACTTGAGCAATAACTTGTAGCAACTTCGACTACAAGCATAGAGCAACATCTGCCTAGTTTTTGTTGAGATTTAGCTATATTGGATTGGGTTCTATTCCAAAAGAAACATATTTTATTAGCCTTGCCAAATTACGACATTGTCTAGTTTATTTTGAAAACTACTGTACGCTGGTCTTTGCACCTTTACGCGGTATGTTTTTTGCTGTATTGTAATTTGATGGTATTTGGGGAAAATAAAAACTTACGTAGTCCTCCCGGCCATGCACATATCGTTAAAACAAAGTTATTTACCTATTTATAAATATTAGATAATATATGTTATTCAACATTTTCGCCCTAACATCCATAACGTCTGGTGACTCCGAACATATTTACTGTAACCAGCTTCCCAAAAAGATCGTGCTCAACTTGAGAATTCCACTCAACGGTTTTGCATGAATTTGTTACATCAAAGGCATTGAAATTTTTTTATAAAATGAAAATGTGAAACCCAGTACTGTTTTAAGAACTGGTTAAATTTGGAATTATGTTAACTCTTTCAACTCAATGTTACAATATGGCTCAGCAATATGTGTTAAGTAGTCGATGCCCCACCAATCACTGACCCAATAGCCAATCAACACTCGCTGTCAGGATATCAGTATTTTGATAATAAATATGAATCAGCTTTTGTTTGGCGCGCAACTCTGGCAAATGTAAGTTCTATTTGTATGTTAGAACCGGTTAACTGATGCATTATTGTTACTACAGTCATCTTTCATCTTGGAATTGGGTAAAAAACAATCGCCGAAGAGCTACAAATGAGGACAGAAAAAAATACTCATGTCTCGTAATCTGTCAGAGAATGCTTACTTCGCGACACAAGAGTTCTAAAGTGAAAACAGAATTATTTCAAGTTAAAGCAGTGGCATGGCTTGCTTAAACTTGTAACTGGGAAGAAAATAATTGTTCACGTGTCCAGTAGAGTATCAAGACGAGAAAAAATGTGCTAACAACATATTGTAACCAGTCAGAGAATGCTTGGTTTACCACGTGACTTATTGTAAAGCAGACATACACTTTATATTCCAAGTTTAAGCAAAGACGTGGCTTGCGTAAAGTTTGAATTGGGAAGAAAACAACTGCGAATGCATTCATAGGTGTTCCAAAAGTAATAGAAAATGAATTTATAACATATTGTAACTGGTTAGGGAATGTTTGGCTCACAACACGATTTTCTTATAAAGAAGAAATAAATTGAATTATACCAAGTTTAAGCAAGGGCGTGGCTTGCTTAAATTTGGAATTGGGTACAAAACAACTGCGAATGCAATCAGAGTTATTTTAAAAATGTATTGCAATTAGTTAGAGAATGTTTGGTTCACCACGTGATTTTTTGTAAGCAGAAATTGAATTATTCCAAGTTTAAGCAAGCCACGCCTTTGCTTAAACTTGGAGTTGAGTAGAAAAAGAAAACTGCGAATGCACTCAGAAGTGTTCCAAAAATAATAGAAAATGCATTTACAATGTTTTGAAACCAGTTAGAGAATGTTTAATCCACCGCCTGATTTTTTGTAAAGCAGAAATTGAAATATTCCAAGTTTACGCAAGGGCGTGGCTTGCCTAAACTTGGAATTGGGTAGAAATAGAAATTTAATTTAAAATGTATTGCAACCAATTAGTGAATGTTTGGTTCACCACTTGATGAAATATCAATCAGGCACTAATTTCAAACATTAAGCTTTATTTTGATATTGGAATAGGCAACACAGAAAATAATACAACTTAAATAACCACCGTATCGGTAGGACTATGACCTTAATTGAATGCCCGGTACATTATTGAGGGAACATATAATCACATTACAGTCCACTAATGATTTTTTGGTTCGATCCCTCGATACTAATCAGTAATCATGACCAGGCCACGGGAGCTTTATCTCGATCTTTTTAGAACTCACTCTCACCATAGCCTACCGGTTCAGTGATGATTTCAGGCCACACGCCTTGTTCTTTGATTGGGTGTCAGGCAGCCGCTTAATTTCAACTTCACACAAAACTCACATCCGCTTGATCTTGAGATTAAGCGGTATTCTAAGTTCACCTACAGCACTTACTTCCCCAGGGTCTCATCAATTCTCCAACGATCCCAATTTTCGTTCACGGGATTTGGACTAATTTCACGGTTAACGACAACCTAAAATACATAATTATGTTCACTGTAAACCTTCAACATGGGCGGCGCAGCACTGAAAAAGGTGGAGGCCGGGCTAAAGCCCCCTCAGCACCCCTGTGGGGCACCACCTATAGACTATGTGCAGCGTAGCACAGAAAAAAGTGGGGGCTATAGCACACCCCCCGACCCCTATCTTGCGCCGCCCATGTGCAAGTCACGGTTTACGGATATGAAACACTCCAGTTTCATGTTTACGCACTGCAAAAAATGCCGTTGCAGCAGGACACACCAGGCTGCCAGGGACTTGCCCGGGTTCCACATGACCATGGAGCCCTACGTAGATCCGTGATCCTGGCGACTTATGGTTGTAGTAAAAGTCCAATGATGTAAACTAACGTGCTCAGTGACGGATTTGCATAATAAAAAGTGGGCTCCCGCCTTGCAGTCATAAGATCTCGCCTTTTTATCGCGATATTTAGAGAACATGTGACGTTATTTTTCCTTAGCGAATTGCGTTGATCAAAGCACGTTTGTAAATTCTTTAAGTGAAAAAATGTAAATTCCCTGAATGTTTTCACATTCTTTTGTGAGACATTCCTTGTGCAGGGGCTCAAATTTTTTTACAATCTTTCCAAGTTTTTTTTGTCGGTTTGAGTGATTTGACAAAGCTAGAGTTTCGCGGGAAGTTAAATAATTCAATAAAAATTCCAGCTCATGCGAATGACAAACTTTCTTTTGAGGTGTAAAGTTTTCGGTTATGAGTGTGGACGGCGGAGTTCACGTTCCTAACACTGAATTTATGTTACAACTGTTCTTCAGTCTGATACTAACGAACAGCTCGGACATCATATTCGCAATTCAAATTAGTAGAACGCGAAATGAGGACCATGATCATGGACAAGAGATAATAGCGAATTGAAAATACTTGGTTCTGAAGAGCAGCACAAGAAATGCGAACACCTTGCTGGTGTTTATCACGAAGACTTAATCACAGCTCAAGCACTAAATACATATAGTTCTTGGTGACAGTTGTGACGATCTCTATCTGAATTGTACAAAAACAATTTTCAGGCAACTTAAAATCAAATGTTCAAATTGCTCTCAAACTGTCTTTGTCCACGATGGTAACAAATTTTGCAGGAGAGCGTTTATTTTCAAGACCGAAACTTGGGAAAACAGAACTAGCTTTGGAGCACAGTGTGAAAACAACGTTTAAACTGGCCATCTCTAATGTTTTTCATAAACATTAGCGATGGCCATTTTAAACGTTGTTTAAACCAAGTTTACCTTTAGTCGATCATTAGAAAATTCTGCGAAAAGAAAGCATATGTCGAATGATTAAAGGGAAAAAGTGGCATCTTGTAGCCAAAAAAAAAACACTTTCATTTAGACCTCGCGTACCGTGAGAAATTGACATCGATTTGTAAATATTGACGTGACATCAGGGAGTCGAAAGAACTGACCGGACTCCACAACTGAGTTGTTTCGGCATCTCACTTATATACCGATCATGGTCTCACTGAGGAATAACAAGCTCTCGTTTTTTTGGAAATCCGGAAACTATTTCCCATCAGAGAAAGGAACAAGTTGGGACTAATTTTATAGCGGTGAGTGGTCTAAACACATCGAAAGCTCTCTTCTTGAAGGGGACTAGGGTGTACAGTCACATTCAGTTGAGGATACATCTCGCCCCGTGTAGCTAGGGTGTACAGTAACATTGAGGATACACCTCGCCAGGTGTAGCTGGCAAAAGTCGTGTTAGAGCTTATACTCTCATAAAACTAATATCATAATATTCCTTACCGTCATAGGATTCTGACTAACTCAAGTCACGACTAACAATGCGTACACGCATCATTCGAATTCACACTTTTAATGTAGTTGGCCTAACCTCAGTGAAACGTTTTCTCGAATCAGTGGTTTCAATGCTCATGTTGAAATCCTATCACGTAAGCATTATAAATTGTGAGACAGATTTTATAAGGATGAAAAGCCTAATTAGATATTCGTTTTTGGGCAGCTAAACGTTGAGGCAAAATGAACAATTTAGTTATCAGGTATTTATATCTATTTCCGCATGCGTGAGGTCGAGTCTGTTAACGATGTGTAATTTCTTTGCTGAACTTTTCTAAACGGAACACATTATGGTGTTTAAAAATTGTGTTGCTTAATTTTGAATATTACCCTAAGTGTGCAAGAAGTCCCAACAATAAATACAGTACACACGTGCTCATTGGTATGCAATTTATGTTTTAATTCTTATAAGCTGTTGTAGTGATTTAAAATACAGACAAGTGTTGAAAACTGAAATACGGGAAAACCTTCACCGCCTTTGTTAATAGTTTACAATCCCAGTTTAATGACTTCTTCAAAGTTGCCCTGCAGACGCTTCTTGAGAACTTCCATAACCGCTGCATTTGATGAAACATTATTATACATGGTATCTATAAAGTCCAGGGCGTGGTCTAACGTCGGCTGGTCTTCACTTTTATCGACGGCCACTCTACCAAGAATTGGCGGCAAAGCAACACAGGAAGACAGAAAGCCGTACATTGCTGTTTGCTTAAACATCTCCAAAACTGCATCGTACGTGAACTCGGGGAAGCTAAATTTGCAGTGATGTAGGACGTTGTTGAACGCAGAAACGTAAACCTTCAGTATTTCTTGGAGGTGAGCTTTGCGCATGCTCCGAGTGGTGCTCATGAACAGGAAGTAACTCAAGTCAGACACTGGCAAGGCGTAGCGTACCATTTGGAAGTCAACGAATTTGACAGCAACCGGCGTATTGGCATCGTCGTCTTTGTACTTGAACATCGCATTATTGGCCCAAGCGTCCCCGTGACAAAAGACGGCAAACGGTTCGGATGGTTTGACACATTCAGCGACAGTTTCAAATGGATCTCGGCTGAGAAGAGATTGCACCTTTGACTTGAACTCTTCGTTGTTTGAATCATCGCAAAGCCAGCCAATAGATCTTTTACACCCGTCGCTATACATAGGAGCAATAAAAGGGCGCAGTGTCGGCGAGAAATGCGATTCTTGAAAAATAGTATCGCAATACTGCCTAAACAAAACGGGATCTTTGTTCTTTAACACCAACGATAAAGCGTGTAGCCTTGCCAACTCTTTCACTATCAACTTACAGTGATGCACATCTAGACCTTTCCTAACATCTGCCATTCTGTATCCTTCTAGATCTTCAACAGCAATATAAGCAATCATTTTCTCTTCGTCGGATAAACCGCTATAGAACCGGGGTGCGGCCAGAGGCAGGGGTTCGACGTTGAGGTCACGCTGAACTTTCATAAGCGCAGGAATGGCATCTCTGTAGAACTTCATTTCCTTTTTAAATACACCGCTTTTTATAAACATAGCTTTCATTTCCACACTGTCATGCGGAAGTTTCAGTACGATGCTGCAGTTTTGAACTTCCGCGCCATTGTTGATTTTGACTCGAACTCGCACGACTTCTGTAGCATAGTTTTCACCTGAAAGACGAAAGTTTAGAATCAGCATGCGGAAAATTTGGCAGACTTGAAATAACACTGAGTTGATTCAGAAATGCTGACAAATTTAACCAGGAACTGCGCTTAAAATATTATGTCTACCTTATTTATCTCCAAAACGAGCTTAAAGTTCTCGAAAGTTTTTTGATTGACAGCTGAAGATGTCAAAAGTCGCACCAAGTCATCATCATCTGGAACTCCTCGTTAATGCGGTACCAGCGTTCCCTCCAAGAAGTGAACTTTTGATTTATAGCTGTTACCGCTATAAAAATAATTTCAACTTTCTTGTTCCTTCCTCAGATGGGAAATGGTTAATGGAATTGAAAAGTATTGGCAGTTCGTTCCTCGAGACCATGCTCAAAGCATAAAATGACACGTCGTGAGAAGCACTAGAGCCTAGTGTCAGTGCTATAGTGGTAAAATTAGAGGTAAGTAGAGGCGCCCAAAGCCCACTGTATCAAAATGAGAACTGAACGTATCTTACGGTGCGTAGGCGCTGCGTTCAAATCCCAAAATGGTTGGCTGCGCCTACGCGTGCGCTTACGCCCCACTACAGCACTGATATAAAGTCAAAGCTTGGTTTTCGTGGTGGAAGGCGGATTAACAGTCGCTTCAAAACCATTTTTCACAATCTTCAGAGATAACCAAGAAAAAAATTGAAAGTAACGTGATGTGAAGTATATATAGTGGGTGTGGCGTTGGCCTACAGGAAACTGATTGAATCATATTATTCTCTTCAAAACGATTTTAAAATTTAAAAATCCATAAGTTTGAAACTTTCTTTCACAAACGGAATGGGCAATCATCATAATTGTACAGTGAATGAATTGACCTGATTTGGTAATGCGATAACAATGGTAAACACGAGCAAGGCACTGAGGCATGTCTACCAAAAGTCGATGAAAATCAACAGGTCACGGCATCAACTACACACATGACCTACATGCATGCGTGAAAATCAAGTTAACCCAGATCAAGTGTTAAATAAAGGTTTTTGACCCTGTGACTTTCCCAATAAGATATGGTAGGAAGAAACTACTCTCCTGGGACCTGTTTCATGAAAGTGACTTAGGCCTACTATCGAGACAGACACTGGTCTTACCCTACCGCTTCACAATTTTACCGAAGGAAGGTTTAGCCTAGTAATTATGAGCGCAACAGCTAGTCTAGAAAGAATTCACAGCCAGGACAACACCTCAGTACCTTGAAGTTAATACGCGTATAATTATCCTCAGAGAATTTGCATCTTTGCTCAAGTGAGATTTAATCATTTTTCAGAAATAATAATACCTATTTTCTCATCACTTTAGTAGTCTTAACCCACGTACTGTTCATCATGAAACAGGCCCGTGGTATAATCTATAGTTCTGGCGCAACCAGTCATGCTGTCAACGGGTCAAGCTCATTGAATTCAAACCGGGCGTGCGTTCAGTAGACGCTAGGACCTACCTAAAACCTAATCAAAGTCACGTGTTCTTATTTAAACCACATGACAATATCTCACGTAATCTCGCGAAGTCTTGCTTTTTAGCGAGGTCCCAGGGTTGCTGAACGGGGGGCGGGTTAACAAAACGCGGCGGCAAACCGTGCCTTGTTTTCCAACATATGTTATCTACGACTAGATCACGTTATAGTTGAAACTTAGTTATGTTGTGGTATAGCTCGTCAACGGTCAAAAGTTTGGAATGACTTTTGAGGATTGCTTACCGACAGTGACAACGCTTCGGTTGAATCGAACACTAGGGCCGTGAAGAAAGGCCATTTCGAACCTCCTGATTTAGTAGTAACGCGAGTAATTAGGACGTGGCACGTCATGAAGTTTTTACATCTCCGTGGATGATAGAAAAAGTTTGGCGTGAAATCACACAAACAAATAGTTCAGTACATTTTGCTGGTACAAATTGACCATAGAGATACTGACTAATAGAAAATCAATGCATGGTCATCTAATTTTGCTTGATTTACCTCACCTAAAAGTTCTCAGCGATAAGGACGCAATATACCTGAACCTTCGACAGTGCGCATGAAACAATAATGTCGTTAAGTTCATCAGTTTTGACAAGTGCAATGGGCCTTCAGCGCTCCAGAGTGATATTTTTTTAAGCCACAAGTGCACCATGTTTTGTTACCTTCTCCGCAAGCCGGTTCCACAGAGAAATCACTCACGGATAGATTAGTGTTATTCTCAGCTTTCTGAAAAGTGTCCTCCAAAAATTCTTTAGTAATAAACTTTGCGTTTGCTGCGGACACTGTCCCGGAGGTCACTGCCACATTAGGTGTGTCGCTTTCAGCCATCTGCAAAATAAGTTCAATGACTTTATCTCACCTCAACATTCAACATTTTCGGTATAAATTGACACTGTATATCAAAACAAACTATCTTTTACCGGACAAAATAACCCTGAGCTTTCTGTACACGCGGTTACCTCTTGACATCCTGTACAGCGAGGTATCGCCATGCATAGCATGTGACCACGAGTTCTTGCACCCGGCGCTATGGAACTCAGCCCTGATCTGCGCCCGACCCATTTTGAAATCTGCGCTACAATGTTTAAAGAAAAAAATGCACGCCAGCGTCATTAATTGTATAGGTCTACTTAATTCTTTATTTTCAAAACTACACAAACGTAACTGTTACTATTGACAATTAGTGACCTATCACGCTTTTCATGGCAAAGAGGGGTTTCCAAATGTAACTGATGCGGTTGAGTCACGTTCAGACTGAAAATGCGGTTGCGGGTTTGAATTGTGCCCTGGGAGTCTTCTGCCGTCCAAGCGCTGACAAGATCGAGCAGCGACATCTTTTATTATCGTAATCGATTTTGCCCGGGGTCACGCCACGAGCTATGTTGCAGAGTAAAACAACATGAGGATTGCAAATAATGTCATTTATTATGGAGCCAACGCCCGTTTGTGAGTCCAAGGTTGCATTTGGCTACATCCGGGTAATATTTGGGCATAAATGACCCTCTACAGTGTTGGCATGCGCGTCTTTCAAATTTCAGGAATAAAGCGTATAGACCTTGGCGTCCTGGTGGCGTACAAAACGTTTGCTTCTCATGGAAATGACAGTATCAACCAACTGACTAGGTCACGGTTTTAACGGCGTTGTGTGACCGGTTAATCATTATAAGGCTTATCTAAAACAGATCGGTAAAAAAGTAATGTAGGTCTGACCTCTTTTGAACTCAACCACTTAAAAGACTGCAACAGAAATTGTGGACAGAACGAAATTATAAAACATTTGATACTTACCGCTTAATTCAACCTGGATTTGAAAGTTCGGACGGAAGGTATATAGCAAGGGTGAGTGAACAGCCTCGGTCTCACGTAATAGGCAATGAACTCTTGACACCCTTACAAAGGTGAAGGATGACCGGGGCAGCCAATGTTTACAGGAAGAAAGGAGTTAGACACGTAACCCATCTGTAAATAGTATTTACCGCCACACTCGACAAGGTTGTTAAACCTTGTTAATTTTGCCCAAATATTGCAAATTAAAATCGTGCCTGTGGTAAGTGCATGGCCTAAATGAAGCAAAATATCAGTGATCCTAACCAAAACAGAAAAAGTCATTTAATGAAAGAAGTAGGCAGTATATATAGAAATGTCAACATTTTCCACACAAATGTCTTGTTCTTGATGTCATTTTATTGTTAAGTAAAAATACTGTAAAGTTGATATCGTCATTTTTGAACGGACATTTAAAGTTAACCTAATGACCTAGTTTTTACTAAGTTCATTTACAAACGAGAGCAACTCCCGAGAGCTATTAAGCGGAAGCAAAACCAGACGTCGAATTCTCCATTAATTTGGAGCTGGTTTATCGACAAATTTCTTTAATTTTGGATTACTAATTCTTGTGCAGGAAACCAGAAAAGAGCAGAAGACCTTTATTTCATAATCCATCTTTGTTAAAAGGTCGAACATTCCACATTTCGTCAAATTTCTTTGAAAAACCCCGTTTGCAAAAATTGCCAGAAGAGCCAGCACACGTGAGTAGCATTGTTTTGTGACAGTGAGAAGTGGACGATAACAATAAAGTAGAAGTAGCATACGTGGCAGTAGCTTGGTCGGTAGCAAAGCTTACATAGAATGTTAGTAGACGATGCCGTCAAACTGCGAAAAGTTGAGCGAGTCGTTCAGTCAAATTGTCAGTGCTTTAAAACTTATTCATATGCCTTAATTACAGCCACTCTATTCAATGAACGTGATTGAACGAGGCCGAGACACGACAGTGAGTGCAACAATAGTGAGATTAATTAAATATCAAAATTGGAGGACTTTTGCACTTCCTCCAAATCTTATCACAGCCTTAAATGGGAAGGTAACCGTTTTTATTGTCATTTTTCCAAATTCTCATTTTCTGAGTTTCCTAGATAAATTTTCAACTTCATTAACCCCCCCTGGGTCTAATTAATTGTGCATGCGTCACTACCAAAGTGTCGTTCCTTTTTTTAAACGACCGTAATATAACCAACAACAATATAAGGGTCATTTGCATGTTGCAAAAACTTATGCCTACACTTATAGGAAATCCTATAGCATTTCTTATAGGAAATCCTACAGGAACCCTATGGGACTTCCTAAAGTTGGATCCTATAGCATACTGGATCCTAAAGGAAATCCAATAGGATCCTATAAGATTCCCTAAAGCATCTAGTAGGAAAGCCTATAGAAATCCTTTAGGTTATCCTATAAGAAACCCTAAAGGAATTCGTACAAGACTTGAATATATCCAATAGGCAGTTCAATAGGATTCTATAGGAAGTTCAATAGGATTCTACGAAGCCATTAACAAGCATGTATTAAGACTCGCCTGAATATTAAAATTTACAAAAATTAATGACTCAGAAGCTAGAGCTGAAATTGGATAAAAACAAATCGATATTTTACTATATGCTCTTAGACGATTTGTTTGTTAAAATGTGTAGAAATCAGATTTTTGAAAAAAATAGGAATTCCTATAGGATATCTTGATCCTATAGGAATCCTATAGGAAATCGATATTCCTATAGGAATTCTTATAGAAATTTCCATAGGAAGTCTTGATCCTATATGAATTTCTGTAGGATCCTATATTTTCGTATGGGTTGTCTACGAGAAAAAGTGTTGGGCCCTCTTATGATATCCTAGATACGGCTTTTTAATTACTTAGCTAAAGCCTTATTCGGTTATTCAGAAGGTGGAGAGTAAGAACAAATCGCTTTCATGAAACCTGGCTTCAACTATGGTTCTTAGCAGTTTTACGGTTCTTCGAGTGTCCGCACTTTTAGACACCGCCTTGGCAAAACTGCTTGAAATAAGAATAGAACGGATAAATCGGCATTGAATATTGTTCACTAATATTATTACAAAATTTCACCAATTTCCACATGAATACTATAACGAGATATTTTTAACAATGGTCTCTGGCTAAACATTCTACGGATGACCCGGAAAAAATGCAACAGAAGGTTTTATTGCATAAATCGTATCCTCTCACACATCTTCGTGTGAGAAAAAAGTCTACCGGAATCGGAGTGGCGGAAGTTGGTTTTACAAGATGGCGGACAAAATGGCCGTCAGATTTGCAGATGACCATTATAACTCGAGAGTGGAATGTGATACAGTAAAAATTCATACCTATCTTTTCTGGGTCAATAAATTCAATGGAAATAGTTTTGTGGTGACAACATCCGCCATTTTCCAAGATGGCCTCCAAAACTATTTCGAGTCGCACAACTTCGCATGAACAGATTAGTATGTCGTCTTGCTTCAACCATTGAATCATAACTTTTCTGGGTCGACAAACCCATTGAGACTCATTGCATTTGCGTCTAATGGTATGATTACTTCCACCAATTTCTAAGCTGGCCACCAAATAGTTGCTTCATGTAAGAACTTCAGATTCCAGAGACGCGCCATCTTCACAGATTTCATATCCTGAGTTTTTTAGGTCAGCACGACCATTACAACAATTTTTGTCTGGCTCTGATGATTACGACTACCATTTTCAAGATTGCTTAACGAATAACTTATTTGAGTGAAAGACATCAGGTTCGCCTGGACTAAAGGATCATTCTCCTCCTGAAAATGTGCTGTATCGAAAATAACTTTCTGCGATTAATTTAGTGATCTACTATCCACACCGTCTGTGTTAGTTGTTTAAATGCTAGTGAATATAGCAAGAGTTGAGACAGAAGAAAGGTTTAGCAAGGTATGCTTAGCAAGATAAACAGTTTATAATATAAGTGCTTGCACAGCTTCCACTAGGCTTCTCTTTAGTGATGTTACAAGTCTGTCTGAAGCAGTCATTCTCAGTCTGTGATCAAAATCTATACACAACCAACCAGTATTTACAAAACTAATCTCTGTCAACTGAGAATGAATCGTTGCAGCTTAAACCACGGCAATCTCCACATGCAACCGAGCACGGCAATCCTAACTTCTTGCAAGAACATCTCTTGGAACTGCAGTTGGTCTTACACGAGCATCTTACTACTTTCAGCAGGTTCTCTGGTGCTGCTGACTGGTCCGTCGTCGTGGGAATGAAATTTTCACCTGACAGCATCTATCCCCAATACAGCGAGTGTAGGCCACTGCCCCGGAAACTTGACCACTGTTGTTCTTGATAATATGTCCCGGCATAATGGTATTTAGCTACTGAAGAAAGCTGGTGCTAATGACTGTTTTTGGACTGGGGCTAGTCTGACACCTCATCTACAAATCGCCTGCATCGCAAGTCATCCAAATTTCCGAGCCAGTACCGCCATAAAGCCTAAACACAACTCTTACCAGCTTCAAATATGTCTTTCTTCAGCTGCATGGGTCTAGTGAATACTCTAACGTTTTCGCAGAATTCTCGATCACTCAGTTTCTTGAATGAGAGAGCCTTAATTTGCATGCGCAAATGGCAAAACGGCTCCAAGAGACAACTGTAGTTTTTTGATGTCCCAGACTCCTCTTGCTCTAGTGCGTGTTGTCAAATTTCATGAACATTGGAAATTGTGAAGTAGCATGGTAACACAAAAGAAGCAACAATTAAGTCTGTATCATCTGCAATAAGGGTAGTTGGACCCTGTGCTCTATTCTCTACTGCTGTTTCTACAATTAAAACGCCTGCGTCACCTTGAGCTTTTACCACTGTGCAACCAGCATTTCCTACGAAACTTGAAAAGAAGTGAATGAATCATCGTTTGTGTTTGCTCTTTGCCAAAAATGTTCCTTCTTTGACTTGATCACCATGTCACCATTGAAGTGAACTTCAGTTCCAACCACCCCACCCAGTCTTCGAACATGGGAGACATCTTTAGTTGATGGGCCACCTCCATAACCATCAAAAACAACAGTAGGCTGGGTGCACTTGCTGATGTAATCCACATAAGCTATGCCAAACGTTGCATCTCTAGGCCATGGAATACGGTGAAGGAGAGAGCCGCCATCGATTACATGCATCACCGCGTTTTCTGGAAACGGAAATCTTCAGGTAGTCCCCCGCTGGACCAGATGGCATCAGCTAATATTGATTTATTAGAGACTCTGGGAAGACCAGATGTTTCAAAGAGAGCAGGGGAACCAACACACAGCTCAAACTTCAAAAGGCTTCATGAACTTTCACTGTTGTCTTTTGCAGCTGTCAGGATTCGCTGAAGTAGCAGTCGTGGATCCACTTGTGTAAAATCACTATTATCAACATGAACTGACTGACTAATTGTCATTGCCACAACCTTGGCTGAGTTGCATAAAACTTTAAAAGTTATCCGCTGGATAAGTTTGATTGTTGCATGACGTCAGGTGCATTGTTCAACAATAACAACGTGACGCGTGATAATGCTACGCCGTTGTTGCTATACGGCGTATAACTTTTATGCAACTGGGCCCTTGTCTTTCTTTCTGAATCTAAAGTCTTTGACATTTGACCCCTCCATAGACAAGCGAATCGTCATCCCCACTTCTCTGCCATTTTCGGCATAAACGCGCGTGCCTGCAGTCACGCCAGTGACGATGTTCTGTAATAAATGTTTCTCTTTAAAATGGGTCTCTGTTGTGGGGCAATTCAACAAGGGGGCGGATGTCTTTGTCGTCACGCAACTGTCTTGATTGGGTACATTCTTGATGTTGCAGACACGTTTCACAACTCAAGTTTGTCAGTCTTCATGACACAATTTATACTTGAGCATGCCGGCACGGAAAGCAGCCACGGTGCACTCTGCGTATGTCCCATTTCGCAACCTCTAGTCAAACCTCCTGGTGCTTTAATACTTTTCATAAGCGTTTGTTCACTTACAAGATCATATGACAAGCCTGCCCAAAGTCTGTCACTTTGTCTTATAACATCTGGACGGGTGTCTTTGAGTTGCTACGTCTGCTTCAGTCAAGTATATGTATGCAGATTTTGCATAAGAGTTGTGACCAGCAGCTGCAAAGTTAGGCAGCATTTCAGAAACTGCCTTTAGGTGAAGCTTCCAATCTGACTTTATTTCTGCTTTTAAAAGAGTCGAAGGATGTTAATCATCTTCATATACTGTAGCCAAAGACTAATGATTCGACTTTGCAAGGACAAGTCTAATTTATGTGCTTCGATTTTTATGGATACCTACAAGACACTCCGACGAGCATACATCGCCGCACACAGACGTCATGTCAGCAATAAGGTCATCATACAGCTTCAGACCACCTCTCAAATCATCATCAAGTATATCATTGGCCATTGATTCTTCTGACGAACTATTCTCTGTCACTGCGAATTCTGAAGACCTATGCTCTGATTCAGTAGTGTTTGAATATACCAGTGGCAGTAGGTCGGAAGCCAGAAGTGAACTCTCGTGAGGGTATTCCACTGTAATTCAAGTTTCAGAATCGGAAGGCACTGGCTGTGCATTGCATGCCCCAGCGTATACATCTAGTTATGTGATCAGTTGAGATGTCTGAATAATGTGTCTCGATATTCTAACGAGCCAACATTGATGTACAAGCATTGAATTGCTCCCCCTCTTGGCACGGAATCTTTGTGTTCTGCGTTGGTGACATTCTGGACTCTTGGGATTTCTGAAGAACCGGAACTTCTTTCTTCATTGGTTCTGGATTGACGTTACTTGATCTGTCAATATTTGGAAGTGGGACATAAGGATCACATTGTTTGATGTATGCACCATCTCAAGAACTTCTTGAAGCCCTGTGCCTCACATTACATATCCAATACATCCCAGAAAACTCATCTCAGTATGAAATGTGCCAAGCCTGGCTAAGAACAAGTGACTGCAGATCAATGTCGTTTTGTTTGCTGGCACTAATTTCCTCTAAAATCAGTTACCTATGTTCACAAAAAGCATGCATATTAAATAAATTGTGAGTATTCATTGATAAAATTTAATTATTAATTTTTGTTACACAATTTTATTCGCTTTTCATCAAATTCAGATGAAATCAACAGTCAAATTCTCAACACATGTCAGCAGCGCAGAAGAAATCATTGCTTGGGAACATCTAATACTTCCAATAGCAGAGAAAAAGTCTACCGAAATCGGAGTGGCAGAAGTCGGTTTTTCAAGATGGCGGAAAAATGGCCGCCTACTACTGCTTTCTGGCGTGTTACTCATATGTAACAGCTGGAAATAAAACAATAAATTTTGTCATTGATTTTATACTGTTCGTAACAGGCATACCAAACAAAAGATGTCAATTTTCCGTGAAAGAAAACCAATATGGCCAACAAAATGGCGGCCGAAACGGCATTTGGGTACATGTTGTAAGATTTCTTTTTATGTTTTGCCCTGAAAATGGTCACTGGTTGGAAAGAAAAAATCAAGATGGCTGACAAAATGGCCGCCAAAATCGTCGCCAATTCACAAAACCCCAATTTAAAGCATTTACGTTCTGCAAACTGTATGTAACCTGAAAGGCAATTTACACAAAGACATTTTGCAATCTACAGTCAGGGTTAATTTATTGATTTTTTCTATAATTTGTTTTTCAGATGTAGATACTAAATGTGGAATTTTAATCACATTTTTGATTACATAACATAAAGTTTGGTGTTTTTCAGAAAAGGCTTTAGTTAGAATTTCGTAATAAATTTCACACACTCAATAATTTTCTGTAAAATATATTCTCTTGAGGTATTAAAAATAATATTTCTTAGAAAAATATGAAATTCTGGCAGATTATTGGCTTAGTCATTACACAAAAACTGAATAAAATTGGGCAAGAAGTGGCTTTTTTCTCTGCTATTGGAGATATTATTAGATGTTCCTAAGCAATGATTTCGTCTGCTGCTGGCATGTGTTGAGAATTTGGCTGTTCATTTCATCTGAATTTGATGAAAAGCAAATAAAATTGTGTAACAAAAAGTTAATAATTAAATTTTAACATTTAGTACTCACAATATGAATGCTTTTTATGAACATAAGTAACTGATTTCTTAGGAAATTAGTGCCAGCAAACCAAAATACAGGGATCTGCAGTCACTTGTTTTTAGCCAGGCTTGGCAGATTTCATACTGAGATGAGCTTTCTTGGATGTATTGGATACGTAATGTCAGGCACAAGGCTTCAAGAAGATCTTGAGTCGGTGCNTATGATGCAATGTTTGAAGCAAGACGACACACTAATCTGTTCGTGCAAAGTTGTGCGACTCGAAGTAGTTTTGGCGGCCATCTTGGAAAATGGTGGACGGTGTCATCACAACCATGCAAAACTATTTCCAATGGATTTGTTGACCCATGAAAGAGAGGTAAACCTTTTTGAATTTTTGCTCTGTCACATGCCACTCTCGAGTTATAATGGTCATCTGGAATGTTGGCGGCCATTTTGTCTGCCATCTTGAAAAAAAAACAACTTCCGCCACTCCGATTCCGGTAGACTTTTTTCTCACACTAAGGGGTGTGAGGGGATACGATTTATGCAATAAAACCTTCTGTTGCAATTTTTCCGGGTCATCCGTAGAATGACTGGACTAGATGGCTTTCAGACAAGACTCAATGTTTGCTGTGGAATTTATAGGCAATTTTAGTTTTAACTACCTATCATTAGTACAGACTCTGGTGTCACCCATCCATATTTAGAAACTTGTCATTGCTTCAAGTTCTGAAATTTGTAACAGTTTTCAATCATACATGTGTTTGTATAGAATGTACTTTTCAAAATTCAGCATCTTCTGGCTAACATTAATTCCTCTAATGCACATTTGCTTGTGTTAACCTTTTGTCTTGTGTGGCTTATTTTCTCTGGTTGCGTGTGAATTATGTTATCGAAAAAATTCACTTATCAAAGTTTCTAAAATGGGAACTCATAGCCATATTTCAATTTTTGGGCAAATGTATTTTTATTGTTATGCCACACATATTTATATGTGGACGCATTATACCGTCATTGCATCCATCCGGCGTCCGCTGCTCCGTCTCCAAAACCTTTTAGCGTATATTCATGAAGTTTTGCAAATGTGTTCCTTTCATAGGTGGGACGGCATGAGCGAACCTGCTGACGGATCCGACTACTGGTGTGTCCCCTAGTGGCAATTTTAATTTTTATGTTTACCTCTGTATCTTCAAAAGTCCTCAACGGAGAAAAATTAGGAGTATAAGCATCTATTGTTGAGATGACACTATCCTCCCATTTTTGGATGGGTTTGAGGTATTTTGTGCCACGTAGTGGCGATTGTTACTGTTTTCAAGTCCGCCCCTCTGTCAATCAAACCACTCTTAGGATGATTGTGAAAATTGGCATGTATGTTCTTACTGTGAAGAGGAAGATCGACTGGCTATGATTTTCAGACGACTTTGACTATTGTGACACCTCCTACTGGCAGTTTTTTTTCACCCACGGCTGTATCTCTGCAGGGTCTTTACTAAATTTAGGAAGTGTATTTATATGAAGTTGGCAATGGATGACGCCGACTTTCAGGTGGATCTAACTTCTGGTGTGGCCCCTAGTGGCAATTTTAGTTTTTTACGTTTACCTCTGTGTCTCCTAAGGTCCTCAACGGTACTGATTGGCTCTGAGTGCTGACATGACGAGTTTAATCTCAGCCTGGTGATCCTCGGGTCTTGTCCCACTAACTTTTTACGCTTGCAACATTTAGCGAGCTGACTATAGGTATGACGTGACGTATTTTGATTTAAAAAATAAATAAATCACTCGTTCTTCCCGGCATCGTCCGCGGCTTTTATGCATTGAAAAGAAAACCTGTCAGTGTCAAGTCTCAAACAACATTTGACTCAACAAATTATCCGTTGAGAATTGGTAAAGTTAGTAATGAATTAGGAAAATTTCATATACATGTAATATGAAAATAATGATTTTAAACTTTGAGTTCAAATTGCATATTTGAGACAGCTCAACTCAGTTCTATCCCTCCGATAATCTGATAAAGTCGCACGAGCTCACACCACGTTGCGTGTGTAAAAAGTTATAAAGAGGCTGGGTTGCGAAGTAGTCTTCTATTCGTCGTCATTGTCACTTGCAGACGATAAGCGGCATCAGCTACACGAGATCTCGCTATAAAGCAAGAAATCGCCATTACCATGAGCACAGACCCCCTACACAGTTGATCATTTCTTTTCCGTAAAACGTGATTTCAGGGGGAGTGACGGACATGAAATGGAACATTCACTTGCTATTTTTAGGATTTGAAATCGACGCAAGAATGCCATTTTTGGCGCGACTTAATTCGAGGTGACTGCGAATTGACACAGGAGTAGGTTTCTCGAAATTAATTTTTATTGTCAAGTTGTAAAAACATTCACCAAGTTGACGAATGGACTTAGCTCTGCCTTCGCCAGTGCTGCTCAGAATTCGCCAATGGCGAGATGGCAAGCTGCTAGCGATAGCCTAGCTAGAAACACACCCTTTGTGGTGCATTCATGGGCACATTTCAACGCTCCACATTGCTCTTGTTTTAGATAACAGATGGCACTCTGGGACACCTTGGTTTGCACTGTCCTGTGTTATGTAAGCTGGTAAGTACTGTTGTAATCTGTGGTTTAAAGTGGTTATAACCCTGCCTACCAACATCTCAATGTACCAAAGTTTGTTCTAGATCACTTACCGTTAAGAAATTTGTCTCAGACATGTCTTATTGAATGAATGACTCCTATTTTGTTTGAAAAATAAATAATCAAAATTTGCACATAGCTGATTCTGAATTTCCATGTCACAATATTCAGTCACTTATCTGCACTGTGTAATTGTAAAATCTTCATTTTTGTCACCTTTTTGCATTTTTATTGTAAATGGCTTGAGGGTAATTCAATTCCAAGGGACTCCTTTGTCATAAACAGTTGGAATGAACATAAGTTTGGGACTGCACAAAAGTACGGAACAGCGTAAACTTTTGTTCTTAGTTCTATGGACGCATTAAAATAATTTTTAGATAAAATAAATTCAATTTAAAAGTTGAACCGCGAAATGTGATGCAGCATTCCAAAAATTACATGTGCCTGAATAAACTGTTTGGCCAGTTTACTCATTGAGTACATTTTCAAAAGATTTAAAAATGTTGACTATGAAAAATATCATATACAATAATTGGGGTTAAGTCCAGAAAGAGCTAGAAAGCATTATAACAGTGATGTGTTTTATGAAAAGTAACTTAAGACAGAACTTTTGTCATATACTTCACATATTACTATTTTAATTCAGTCAAATACTGCCCGCTCTTCCTCTAGACTTCTAAAAACACAACTTACAGAATTCACACTAACTCGTTGGGACTGAACACAGCAAAAATGCAATTTTGCTGTGTTTGTCTACACAGTTACATATTTGCAACTGCCTTTTCTACAGAACATAGACAAGAAACCAAAAGCCGTTACCCTCTAAATTCCAAAAATAAAGCGTAAAAGATGTCATTACCAAACAGATATGTACAATTTCCATTAGTGTGAAAGATACCTATATTTGCAGCAAAAAAATCAGCCTGCACAACGAAGTGACAAGAATTTTTGGTGCTGTACCAACACAGCAGAAGCCTAATGGCTGGACTTTTTTACTTAAAACAACTTCAAGTAACTGTGGAATACCATTTGTGGCAATCACCCAAATATTTCTGCATAATCGCCGTCAAACTTGACCTGTCCCATTTGTTATTCTTGTGGGAGGTAAAAAAGCCCTAACTAGTTTTGACTTATGTCACATCACGATAAACATTGGATTCCTTAAAAAATAAAGTCTTAGAGTTTTGACTGCTGAGCTCTTGGGCTAATAGGCCTTAAAAAATTTCCAGGCACATATTGTAGCTAATAAAATGCAGAAATAGAATTTGAAAGCTTTGTACAAAAATATGTTGAAGATCATTGTGAAAAATCATAATTTTTTGAGAAAAAAATGCATTCATGTGGTCACAAAGAACTGGGCACAGTTTAGACTGAAGTTAACTATGATAAAGCACACAACAAAAGAAATCAGACAAAATACCGTTCCCGCATCATGGTAGGTCATTCTAGATACTGTGTGACAGCATAGATTATAGTCTATGGTGACAATGAATTCTTATTGCAATCAAGCATCATGACTAGGAATTTTTGCTCAGCTGTCATGATGGGGGGGGGATTCTGAGTTATTTCGTCTGTCTGTTATTTGCAGTATGTAAAGTAACTGTTGAACTATGTATGAATTAAGATTACATTTGTCTCCTTCATGTTCCCGTGACTCAAAATAGTTTATTTGCAATCTGACTGTAAGAGTAATTTACAACATTTTTCTTCATTAACATACCTATACAGACATGAAAAGATTAAGGATGGATGAAGGATTTTGGACCCGAAGAATGCCCATTTTCTCTCAAATTTTAACTTCAATACTACTGGTCTGTGCTGCGTAAAATTTCAGAATTTGATAATGTTTCCAACAGGTTCATTGTTCAACAATGTCAACGTGCCAAAACATCATTGTTGCTATCCAAGACATGGCTTTATTAAAATGGCATATTATCTTTTCTGTGTCTGCAGTCCAGAGCTTATCTAACTGTAAGCTGATAACGGATGAAGGAATCTGTCATTTGGGTACCAGTGGCTGTGCCACGGAACACCTGTCCGTCCTGGAGCTAGACAACTGCCCACTAATCACAGACGCCTCACTGGGTCACTTGATGCACTGTCAAGGCTTGGATAGGATAGAGCTATATGATTGTCAGCTAATCACCAGAGGCATTAGGGGGTTAAGGGTATGGTCTGTGTGTTCACTGGGGCGGGTGTACCATTAAAGTTTGAACCTTAGAAAAAAAAATCATTTTTCAGTGGGGTCTAAATTTAATGAAACAGTTTTCAATCCTCAAACAATGACTTCACAGCTGTTGAAAACTTGTCAGCTGTGGGGAGGGGGGAGAAAATTAACAAAACTCAAAGATCACAGGATCTGACATCACAAACAATGGCAGGGTTCCGCAAAACATTGATTGGAAGACAGCATGAAGTTTTTGGTGTCTCCAGGTCATTATATTAACAAAGCTTTAATTTGATGGACTGGCAATTGAGATTCAAACAGAATTCTTCGAGACGAATCATAATCTTTGATTAGGAAAAAAACACCCAAAGCAGACACAGCAGGGAATAGGAACCCCTGTAGTCATACTCAAGTACTCTATAACCATCAAAGCGGAAGGAGTTGGCTACTTAGCTTGTAAAATCAGCAGCCTTGATTTCAGTAGATGCATCGCATACATTAATGATAAAATGATAGTAAAATTACAAAAACTCGCACGGATTTTGTTGTTTTGTTGCTCTGATCAAAGTTAACAACATGCCATTGTTCACCGACTCCTCAGTATCTTTGCAAGTATTCAACTGGTTTCCTTTTTGTTTCAGAACCACTTACCCAGTATCAAAGTCCACGCGTACTTTGCACCAGTCACTCCTCCCCCCCTCGGTTGGTGGTGGACGACAGCGATATTGTCGATGTTGTGTAATACTTTGACGCGCGCGTTTATGGGGAGGATGTCTTTTATGTGCAATTTGTTGATTGGCTGTATGGGAAATGAACATTTCATTTGAGACAAAGAGGACCGTAATTTGCATGTGGCAAACGAAAGAGGCTTAATTTGGGCAATTGTGAACATTGTGCATCTGAAATGGTGACTGGAAAACATAATCATGCTCCTTCACATGACTTGCAGATAATATTTTTAAATCATAAAATCGCGGTAAGGTCACCTAAAAAAAGTAAATGTGCTTATCATCCCAACCCATTCCTAAAAATGTTCAGTGCCCATTTTTTATCTAATATGTCAACAATGTTTGTAATTCAGTGAAACGGATTTGCAGAACCTGAAAGTACCCGGACAGACTACGAAAATTTATCAATCACCAGATGGCGTGCCCTCTAGGCACATTCAAGAACTGCGAGTCATGTAGGCACAAAAACCTCACTATGGAAGCTAGTGTGATCACGTGCTACATTTGTAAGACATGGCTTGTAAAGTATTCACTGGGCTGCAAGGTACTCGAACCTTGAATTGGGAAACTGCTTCATGACAACTGTATTTTATTTTTTTATTATTTCAAATGACACTTCAGGAACTTGTTAGCTTGCAACGAGGCTAATGTCCAAGTATTTGATATGATAATAAGTCTTTCAGGCCCATATAATAAGGCAGATTTTGCCGTGAGGGTCTGTGACACGAACTGTCTTTGACATCAGTAAATAAAAAATGCACCCCCAAGATGAATCCTACGATAAACATGTTTATTTTTTACCTGGCCTAAAGCTTTTGTGACGGTCTTGTCTATGCTTGATTTTCTGTATTTGTCTGCCAAATCATAGACTTTTCTTCCAAATGCTCTAGTGCTACTAAATTACAATGATGTATCAATAATAAACTGTTTATGAAATGCAATGGTATGTAATTTGGGAAGCGTCACTTGTAGAAACTTATCTTCATTATACACATTGATATGATTTATAAGCTATTTGATGTTATATTGTGAATAAAGTATTATGTAAGTTAAATGATACACTATTATACAACTTATGGGTTATTTAACCTAAACACTGCTGATGATTATTTATTCAGTCACATAGTTCACGGCAAGATGTTTGCGCATGGGGGGGGGGGTGATGTTACCTCTTTCTCTGCCTGAGAGCTAGCATTATCCGGAACATCTTGGGAATTTTTGTAGCCTCAAATTATCCCCAGGGGATGTTTCATATCTCCATATGTGCGAACTTCAGCTAATAGATTGCTTAGAGAGGCTTTAATTCATGGATTTAGCCCAACAGGTCTCATAAGTTGTAAGCGGCATCATTTTTATCCTTACGCCTGCCTTCTGTAATACTGCCTGCCTTCTGTAATACTGCATGCCTTCTGTAATACTGTTAACTCCTGTGTAAGCCTCTTATTACAGGTTTTCCAGCACATTCGATGTCATAGTCCATTTTGAGCGTCACATGACTTGCTGATACATCTCTAAAGCATAATTTGAGGCTACGAAAATACCCGAGGTGTGCCAGTAGACTACCTGTGCAGGTGACACTGCACGTGTACATGTATGTGGATGGCAATGTCAGAATGTACAATACTGTTGTATATAGTTGAAGTTTTATTTTGGGGATGCACACGTCAATCGCTTACCTAGGCTTGAGGGTAGGGACTGCCGTGTTGACACTCCACTCGCTAAATTGCCACTGTAGTGCATTTCTTGCTAGTTTCAATATAAGAAACTCCGTTGATGATGCAATGAGAATGAAATCCCTCTTGGTTATGCGTGCTCAATCAACAGTGCATGGATTATGCATTTACATGTATGCCCGTGCATTACGGCTAAATGGAAATAGTACTTATTTCTTACTCAGTTAAGACATTGAAATACATTACACATCAGGCATTACATACTAATGGAAATAAGCCTATTGTGTTCAAAATGCGAAAGTAAGTAGTAACTGATAACTGAATTTCTAAACAAGGAAATTGGTTATGTCATTGATTTCACAAAGCTGCTTGGCAACTAGCATGGAGGGAATAAAGTTATTCCCCATGACCGATTTGATGAGAATTTTACTATCAAATTCCTTCGCTCAGCAGCGACCTCATGGTGTGACGATGGATGAACCAAGTCACCACTCACAATGTAAGTGTTTGGCTGTACTTCGAGAACAAGTTTTCCGATATGAAGAGTTGATTAAACACACGTTGTTGACAGTCTTTATTCTGTTTCGTTCATATGTTCAGAACAAAACTACACTTAATCGAACAGTGATGAAGTAACTGACCAAGAGACATGATTAAAAAGTAATTTTCAGAGAAATAAAGGAAAACAGAAAAAATGAAATTGTCACTAGTGGGCACAGTGTCCGTTGGATCCGCCTGAAAGTCGTCGTCGTCTGTTGTTATCTTCATATAAATAGTACACTTTAAGATCCTGCAATGGGTTTAAGAGATACAACTATGAGCGCAAAACAAAACTACTACTAGGAGGCGCAACAGTTGTCAGTCACCATCATCAAAGGTCGTCTTCACACTAAAAACATATATGGCAATTTTTAAATGATTTGGTTGATACAGGGGTGGACGCCAAAAACAAGATTTGAAAACAGCAAAAACGGCCACTAGGTGGTGCAAAATACCTCGATTCCATCCAAAAAAGGAATATAGCGTCATCACACCAAAAGATGCCTACATTAATGAGGACCTTTGAAGATACTGAGTTAAACGTAAAAAACTAAAATTGCCACTAGGGGGCACAGCAGTAGTCAGATCTGTTTGAAAGTCGTCGTCATCCGTAGTCAACATCATATAAATACACATGCTAAATTAAGTAAAGATCCTGCGAACGGTTTAGGAGATACAACCATAGGCGCAACAAAAAACAAAACTGCCACTAGGAGGTACCACAGTCGTCGAAATCAGTCGTCGGAAAATCATCGTCAACCGTCCTCTTTATAGTAAGCACATACATGCCAACTTTCACAATCATCCGGCTTTGAGCGATTTGTTTGATAGAGGGGTGGACGCAAAAACAGACTCGAAAACAATAAAAATGGCCACTAGGTGGCGCAAACTACGTGGAATCCATCCGAAAACAGAAGAATAGCGTCATCTCACTAATAGGTATCTACATATTAAATTTCATGAAAATCCGTTGACTTTTGAAGATACAGAAGTAAACGTAAAAAAATAAAATTGCTACTAGGGTTCACACCGGTTGTCGGATCCGTCAAAAAGTCGTCGTCGTCCGTTGTTAACATCATATAAATATACTTACCAAATTTCGTAAATATCCTGCGAACGGTTTAGGAGATACAGCCATAGGCGCAAAAACAAACTGCCACTAGGAGGCGCCACAGTAGTTGAAATTGTTGGAAAATCATCGTCAACCGTCCTCTTCATAGTTAGCACATACATGCCAATTTTCACAATCATCCTTAGAGCGGTTTGGCTGATAGAGAGGTGGACGCAAAAACAGTAAAAATGGCCACTAGGTGGCGCAAACTACGTCAAATCCATCCGAAAACTGAAGGATAGCGTCATCTCACTAATAGGTGCCTACAAACCAAATTTCAGGACTTTTGAAGATACAAAGGTAAGCGTAAAAAATTAAAATTGCCACTAGGGGGCACACCGGTGGTCGGATCCGTCCGAACGTTCGCTCATGCCCTCCCATTTATGAATGGAACATATGTGCCAAATTTCCTGAACGTATGTCAAAGGGTTTTGGAGACAGAGCAACGGACGCCGGACGCCTGACGGACGCCGCCAGGACGGACGGACGGACGGAGATAACGGCATAATGCGTCCACACATAAATATATGGGGCATAATAAAATGACGCAGTAATGCCACCACAGAGCATAAGCTGGAGACATGCACAGTGAGCGGCAGGTGTAAAATACTGCAACTTGGTCGTGACAAAAAAAATTCTAAAGCGAAAGTCTGCACCGTTGCCCAGTGTAGTTTTGTTTATGAATTTGTATGCCCTATGAACAAATGTTACATTGGTCAAACGGTTTGCAGTCTTTCCAGTCGGTTATTTATGCATTCTCAAAATGGCGGCATCTAAGATCATTTTCTGCAATGTCACAAACGTAAAATCACCCTTCAAGAAATCGTGGAAAACATGTTAATTCGGTACGTAGAGCACGATGTGCTGCGATTGAAAGTATTGGAGTCCCTTTTAAATGCATTTGAGAAGCCTGTTTTGACAGAGCAGCAAACAGGGTCGCGTTACACTTGTTTGTGTGACGTTCCTGTAACCCCCTCTTCATTTGTCATTCTTTGCAGTATTCCACACCTGCCGTGTCCCACTGTGTATGTCTCCATTTTGTGCTCTGTGGTGGCATTACTGCGTCATTTTATTTCCACCGAGAATTAAACAAGTATGTTTCGAAATATCGTATATTTTTAATCATGTCTCTTGGTCAGTTACTTCATCAATGTTCCATTGAGTGTAGTTTTATTCCGAACATATGAATGAAACGGAACAAAGACTTTCTATAACGAAAAGTGTCGTGTTTAACCAATTCTGCATATCGGAATGTGTTTGTGTGTGTGTTTATGTTACGAAGTATCTGATTGTATAAGTAAATCATTATTAATAAACAGTACAGTTTTCAAGTGCAAAGATTGCATTATTTGTAACTACACGTAGTGTTTTGTTGAATTCGAAAAGTCCTTATTTACGATGACGGACATCGTAAAATAAGTTATCCTTCTGTTCAATATTTCCTTTCAAATGATTGGCCGTATGGTGCTTTCACTGTTCTTAGCTTTATTGAACTGAATGTCGGAATTGCCCATCACATAGTGATACAAAATCAACAGTAATAGAGAAATTAAGGGCAAAATTGTATGGAAAATCTTGCATCCATAACCTGGGCAGTCAAAGACAGTTGTAGGGTTCATGTACATATTAGCTGAATTGGTGAACACTGACATCACATTCACTGTTTTCCGAGGCTGCGGTCATTGTAAGCTCGTTTGCATTTAATATTGGCTACATGATGACGCCCTCTTAGCATGTGCAAACACTTAATAAATGAGTCCTCGACACTATTGACTTGACATTTTGTTTCAGTGAACTTCATACCTGACGTAAAGCAAATACTATATCAAACGATCCCCGCACAAATAAAAAAGTTCATGTTCAATCAATGTTTCGTTTATTCATCAGACATCATCAGGATCATATTTAGAAAGGACAGCAAGTGCCTACATACAGCTCAGGTAACATCCATAAAGTGAGGTGAGAGATACCTTATTCTCTGTATCTAGAGGCACCTAGTGGTTACATATAATTCTCAATAGATGGCTAAAAATAACCAAGTTATAAGTGTCCCCGTAACTAGGGCAACGCTGCTGTGACATAAAAATGGGTATGTCACAAGCTGAAGTCCGTGAGAGACGGATGCAACATCGCTACCTCTAGTAAGTTTTATTTCAAATTCTAGTATTAGATTCAAATTTTATCTGTGCCTCTGTCTTAGACTTGAATGACCATAATCTGGTCGTATTGTCGAGTCTGCTATTCTTATGGGTCACTATATGTGAGTTAGTTATTGATACAGGTTACAACCTTGAGTGTATTCTTCAGTTAGTTTTGGTATTAATGTGTTACGCGAACAGAACATGAACCGGAAGCGTGTAAGCATTTGTTTAACTAGTCCATTGAAAATCCACATGATAACAAAGATAAGTTGCAATTAAAGCTAAAATTGATAGCGTTGAGGCTTTAAGGCTTTTAATTTGGCAAGTTTTTCCCCGTCTTAAACATCACGTAAGGTAAAATGATAGGAATTTGTTTGAACGCAGGATTGATTGACATGCATTACACTTTCTTAAAATGCACTAACCCCAGTACAAAATTAAAGGCGTGATCGTCGGGCGAATCAGCAACATTATCCTCAATCCTTTGAAACAGAATATCCACAATCTGCTCCCTCTCCAAGAGAGGACGCTTGGTGGATAAACCTGCCATGAAAACCCAATTTATCCAGTACCGAATACTACTGACAAACTTTCGTGCTTGTTCTCTCTTGGCATGGGAGTCATCTGCAAAGAAAGAAACAAAACCATTCAATTTATATCGCATGCACACAGTACTTAAAGATAGCCTCCAGCCACTAAAACACTCTTATGACACCAGAAATGCAAGTATTTTTTAATAAAATATTGTTTATGTTTCTTACATACTACGGAAAGTAATTAAGTGCAACGTAAATTACACCACACATAATTCGAAGTTGCTTCAAGTGCCCCAGAGATATTCTCAACCACATGGCGTAAAGTGGTACAGATGATGTGTCAACGAAATTTCCACGAAGCCTAACTGCGCAACAGCCGAGTGTCATTTCTTGGACGTGGCTGCTTATTGGTCGCGGGGCTAAAATACTGTTTTGTGTAGTGTACGGGTGGAGCAGTGTATTAAGCGGCAATGGCACACATTACCGTAGTACAACTTCTCCACCGACCTTGTCATGTACCGTGCATGGAATAGATTTGTTTACACAACAACAAAGAACTGATGACAAATTCTAAGAGCAGCAAGATCTGTTCTGGCCTTGGTGCAAAGAAGCCAGCCAGCTAGCTGTATGAAGACTATCATCAACATACACCTTGGTATCCCTGTGTGTTGAGCTCCATTAGAACCTGAATTTTCACACAGCCTAGGTAGTTGTGCTCGTCACAGTAGAATGGCAATCTTTCCAACACCGCTAAATAATTTAGTTTACTGAAGGAAGAGTGTTTGACAATAATTTTGTGTCAGATTTTACTTGGTCAGTTTTTTACCCACAACGACACAAAGCTGTATATTAAGTGTTCACCAAGCTGCTACTATTCGATTGGTGTGAACGCCAACTCAAGTTTTTTTGGCGTTAAATGGGGTTCTTAATGGGGTTGCTGCATAGCAATAGGCCAACTTAATTAACGATTGGGGTATGCTATGATACTGTATGCTGATGTTTTTCATTTAAATATGTATTTTAGCTATAAAAATAGTTATTCTGGCACCATAGGAGTCCTTTATGGTTATGTGGGACCCTATAAGAATGGACAAATTTGGCGAACTTCGGAACATTATGTCTCAGAAAGGGCTGAATGATACAATGCTTTACGCACAATTCTCAAACAGTGCCTGTTAGGAATTGTTTTAACAAGGTTCCACTTTTGCATGAGGAGCTATCAAAAAATAATGCTTTTATGAGTTTCGTGAAAAATCTTTAAAGTTGATAAAACGAAAATAAAAAATATTTTTGAAACTATAACAGCATTTTTATATCTCACCGTGAACATATATATGAAATAAAATTTGATCTTGTGATTGATACCGCTGTTTTTCTACCAATGTTCCCATCTTTTTTTTTTGCTAAATTTTACTATAAAGATATGGTCACGTGACTCAATTAATAACAGTTACCTAAAAAGTCAAAAATCAAATTTTGGAGCCTTTCACTGAATTAAAATTTGTACTTTTCTAGATATTTTGTTAAATGCGCAGACGTGTCGATAAGTCCCTACATAATCTTAACACGACCATAGTCTGTCTTCGTCAAAAAGTGTTCGGCTTCGATACAGTGGTATTTTGTATTGAAAATAATACGTCGTAGCGTCAGCATCCAACTAAAATCAGCCTTAGTGAATTACTGAGACACGACATACAGGCCGTTTTTTTCATGACGGTCTTTTGAAATTAGCTCATACTTGATATGGCTGTCAGAACCAATGTTACTAACTTCGTTATTTATCAAATAGATGTTGCAGTGCCGTGCAGTTACCGACGAATAAAAATATAAAATAGCAAAACTAGTAAAACTAAAATGACGAGCGTCGGTACTAAAATATATCAAAATATCCCCACGTATCGAGCGATGCGCAGTTATATCGTTATTTATCGTTAAACAGATATTTTGAAATATACTTAAATAACATTGACATAGCTTGCCCGCTAACAGTTGCTACTAGTAATACAGTTCCTTCATGTTCTCCCTCCGTAATACATTGTTGTACATTACGAGCTGCAAGTTGTGCATGGGAAACTTCCTGGGATTTAGTTGTCAGAAATATATTTACACAGTGTGATAATCAGAATCAGCTTTAAGGCCTCTTTGATTGTTTTTGCAGTTATAAGTCGATACGCAAAATCGTCTTACCTTTCTTTTCTTCCTTAATCCACCTCTCGTGCTGTGGGCAAAGAACGTATTTAATTTTGCACGATACCAGTCGTAGCCCTTTCTTGTACACAGCAGATTTTGGGTCTTCAAATGGTGCTCGGAATTCTTCTTCGGTTCGAACATAATGCAAGTTATTGGTGTTCAAAAATTCCTCCTAAAACGGATGAATGTTTCATGTTGTAAGGCATCTGAACTGACAATTATGTGAAGAAAAGTTTTGTTTCAAAATTCAATTTTGGGGGTGTAGGAATGAAAAGGGTCAAAGGAGAGACAGAGAGTGATAGCTATATCAGAATGTTACAAGGATGTCAACCAAGTAGTTAGGTGTACACCTTACTTGGATGACAATCAACAAAAGTTGCAAAGCACACGCCACCTTTTGGTATCCAGAAAATGGTTAAACAAGAGCAACGCGAAGCGCTGAAATGCGCCCACGAACGCAACTTTAACAGGCTTCAAATGGCCACTAGATGACACAAAGACATCCAATTCGTTAAAAAATGGAATCAAGCCATAGTTTCTTTAATAGAAAGCTATTTACCAAATTTCATACAAATCTGTCAAGGAATTTCAGAGAAACAAAGGAAAATGGAAAAAATGAAATTGTCATTAAGGGGCACAGCGTTTGTTGGGTCCGCATGAAAGTTGTCGTCGTCTGTTGTTAGCTTCATATGAATACACTTACTAATTTTAATAAAGATCCTGCTGTGGGTTTAGGAGATACAGCTATGGGTTCAAAATAAAACAGAAGTACCACTCGGAGGCACCACAGTAGCCAAAATTGTCATCGTCAACCACCCTCTTCACTACAAACAACAATTTGTAAAATCATCCTTGAATAGTTAGGTTGATAGAGGGGTGGAAGGCAAAAAAACACTCGAAAACAGCAAAAAAACGATTCCTATGTATTCCAAATTTAATGAAAATCCGTTGGGGACTTTTGAAGATACAGAGGTACCATATTTGCCCTATTAAGCGCCCAGGGCGCTTAGAAAGATTCGTTTCAGGAAGGGGGGGTGTGCTATCCCAAAAGTGGTTGAAACCTGGTCTCCGAAACAGGTGAAATCGTAAGCTAGAATTCATCAAATTTACGCTGTGACGCATCTGTAACCTACGACAGAATTTCTACAAAATTGGAGAGCATTGCTATCAATCTTTGTTGTTAACTAACAAGCATTTTTCAGAAAATCCCAGTGCGAAAACACGCCGACTCAGATGCGTCGCTGCCTCGTGATCGCCGATAGGTCAACTTGAATTCTTGAGTAAAAATATAGTTTCGACTCAACAAATTACCTGAAGTCCTTAAGTTTTAAAAATAGCGTACGTAAGATTCCTGCAGAGTCGAGATTAACATGTGCGCACCGAGCCTTCACCACCATGGGGGGCTCGAATTTCTGACGTTGTGGAACTTTTGGTAACAAAAGAGCGGACGGACTAAAAAAAATGGGAGCACCACTGCGAATTGCGGAATTGCGCGTTTGCGCTTATTTTGGGACTTTTGTTCCATTTTGTCGGACTTCTTGCCTCTAAGGGGCGGATCTTTTTGCCTATTTCGCCAAATGCAGAGGGGGTCATTTGATCCCCCTGGGTGCGCGCAAGATTAACTGCATATTAAGTCCAAATCTGCGATAGATCGTACTCCGCAACACAAGAAAAATCTCTGGCCGAACACACGTTGTTGTCACTTGATGTTTGTTCTGAAGTACGTCTGCATATTGTGTGAGAGAGCGAGCGCGTGCGTGTCATCAGAGTACTTGTCAGAGTAAGCGCGATGTTACGATCTAGGAGTGCGTTGTAACTATGAAAATTAACACAAGCAGTAAAGCATAACGTGTTTTATTTAGCACTTGTCGATCTCATCTGCTGAAAAACGTTTGAGAATTGTCTCGATAAAGCCGATGTCATTGAGTCGCTGGGTGACTGGATGCGTGACAATCTAACAGTTATTTTTCGGGAGATTTGGGGGTGTAAGGGTGCAGAAGTGTTTACCATCAATGGGTCATTTTGACTTTAAAACACCAATTACGACTAATTTGATAATTCCCCCGTAAAATTAATGCATTTTTAGAGTATTAGAAACTTTCGGAAATAAGTGCCAGTATTTAATTCTTGCCGATGCTATGCTACCCGGTCTTCGATTCGCGGTTTTCACTTGTACAAAGAGATTTGGATTCCTGTTGAGGGAGAAGATATGTACGGGAAAGATACAATGCAATCCTTTTGACAAGTACGCTGTATAGTCCTGGCTAAATACCAACATAACGATGAGGCTCGTAGTCTACAAATTCTGCGCACAATGATATTTTCAGGACTGTCGGATGTTATTGATGAATTGAAGACGTTACTGTAGAATTTAAGAACTGTAGGTAATGTTCATGAACAGGGTGCTTATGTTAGCAAAGTCTGAAAATGCGTGGGGGCGCTTATGGGGGCATGGGCGCTTATTAAAGCGAAAACGGTAAACGTAAAAAAATAAAAATTGCCACTATCAAAACAAGAGCAACGCGGAGCGTTGAAATGTGCCTACGAATGCATCGAAAATGGTGTGCTTTTAGGATTATTTATTTGTACCATAAAAATGGCTACAAGATGGCACAAAAATGTACAATCCATCCAAAAACGGGAACATGCCATTTTTTATAAAAATCCGTCAAGGAACTTCATAGAAATAAGGGAAAACGGAACAAAATGAAATTGCCACCTGTGGGCACAGTGTCCGTTCGAACCGCCAAAAAGTCGTCGTATGTTATCTTCATATAAATCCACATACTAAATTTAATAAAGATCCTGTAGTGGGTTTTGGAGATACAGCTATGGGCGAAAAACAAAACTACAACTAGGAGGCGCCACAGTAGACAGTCGTCATCATCAAAGCTCCCCTTCACACAGAAAACGTACTCTAATTTTCAAAACCATCCCTAGAATGATTTGGTTGATCAAGGGGTGGACGCCAAAAACAGGATTTGAAAACAGCAAAAATGGCCACTAGGTGACGCAAAATATCTCGCTTCCATCCAAAAACAGGATAATAGATGCCTATATTCAAAACTTTATGAAAATCTGAGGACCTTTGAAGATACAGACTGGTAAATGTAAAAAACTATAATTGCCACTAGGGTGCATACCATTAGTCAGATCCGTCCGAAAATCGTTGTCGTCTGTTGTCAACATCATATAAATACACTTGCTAAATAAAGTTAAGATCCTGTAAACACTAGGAGATACAGCCATGAGCGCAAAAAAACAAAACTCCCACTAGGAGGCGCCACAGTAGTCAAACTCATTGGAAAATAATCGTCAGCCATCCACTTCATAATAAAAACACATATGCCAATTTCCACTATTATCCTGAAAGCAGTTTGGTTGATAGACGAGTGGACGCCAAAAAACACAAAAATGGCCACTAGGTGGTGCAAACGAGATCAAATCCATCTGAAAACGAAGAGATAGCGTCACTTCATTAACATACATGTATGCCAGTATGCCAAATTTTATGAAAATACATTGAGGACCTTTAAACATACAGAGGTAAACGTAAAAAAATAAAATTGCCATTAGGGGGCACACCAGTAGTAAGATCTGCCTAAAAGTCGTCGTCCTTCGTTGTTAACATCATATAAATACACTTAATAAAGGTCCTTCAAACGGTTTAGGTGATACAGCCATAGGCGCAAAAAAAACTGCCACTAGGAGGCGCCACAGTAGTCGAAGTCGTTGGAAAATCATCGTCAACCGTCGTCTTCATAGTAAGAACATACAAGCCAATTTTCGCAATCATACTTAGAGCGGTTTGGTTTATAGAAAGGTGGACCCTAAGAAGCAGACTAGAAAACAGTAAAAATGGCCACTAGGTGGTGCAAACTACGCCAAATCCATCCGAAAACGTGAGGTTACCGTCGCCTCACTAATAGATGCCTATATACCAAATTTTGTGAAAATATATTGAGGACCTTTGAAGATACAGAGGTAAACGTCAAAAGCTAAAATTGCCACTAGGGGACACACTGGTGGTCGGATCCGTCCGAAAGTTCGCTCATGCCGTTCCAGCTGTAAAACCAACAGACGTGCAAAAATTCATGAACATATGTCAATCGGTTTTGGAGATAGAGTAGCGGACGCCGGACGGACGCCGCCCGGACGGACGGACGGGGATGACAGCATAATGCGTCCACATATAGGGCGCCTAAAAACCGGACAATCGTCGCACAAATAAAAAAAGTTCTTGTTCAATCAACGTTTCGTCTATTAATTAGACATCTTCAGGACCATGTTTACAAAAGACAGCAAGCGCCAACATACAGCTCAGGTAACATCCATAAAGTGAAGTGTCGAGAGATACAGTGAATGCAGACAGTAGTTGGTCATCACCTTAGTTGCAGGGACACTGAGGTCTGCATGTTACTCAGAGAATCAGTAGCATGCTGATTGTGAATGGCCAATGACTCTTTGATGTACAGTAATGCCTTATTAAGTTCTCTGAAGATAATACTAACTGAATTGGCTTGGTGATTGTTGCTAAACACAATGCCTATATATGTTGCTTTTCTCTGAAGTGTGATGTTCTTTCAGCCTGTCACAGAGGTATCTCTGTGTGAGTCCGGTATAGAATTCCTTGCAGTTGTCACATTCAACCTTCTAAAAAGAATTGCTCTTGTTCAATAAAGGGATGGGTGACTTCAGTTTACACAGCATATTGGAAAGTTTCCAAAGAGGTTTGAAAACAACTATCAGTTCAATGGCTGGGTCTATGCAATGAATAAGGCGAGATAATTGACGTTTCAGTTTTATACTACTTGGCCCGGTGTAATCAAGAGAAAAGAATAAATTTCTTTTTCTCGGGTCCAATAACAGCTACCAAATCTGTATCATTCATGTTTGAAAGGAAGTGCCTTTTACAGCTATTCAAAAATTTCAGAGTGTAACCATTGGCACGCAATAACTGGAAAATCCAAGCTAAGTCACTATCAAAACTTAAATTGGTGGAACAAATTCTCCAGGCACGGTGTAACAAGCAATGGGCTAGACCTCTCTTGTATTAGATCCCCACAAAACTATCAAATTTAAGATAAAGCTTACGATACACAGGAGTACCAACGGCACTATTCTCACGTTTAGCCAAGACATCTAGAAAAGGTATAGTAAACACGACTCGTGCTCAGATTCACTGGTGAAGTTGATGGACGGATGCACATTGTTCATATGATTGTAAAGGTGTTGACTGAGTTCTTGGATGAAAACACAACAAATGTATCGTCCACATTCCTACGATAAAATTGTGGTTTATAATCCGGTGGAAAACTAGCCAGAGGCTCAGTCCTTTGTAAATATGATCCTGATGATGTCTAATGTATAGACAAAACGTTGGCCGAACATGAACTTTTTTATTTGCGCGGCAATCGTCCCGTTTTTAATCTTACTGTGGCCAAAAACCGATTTATGTAACAGACATGCAGTTGGGTCCCATCTACACTACCTACCCATCTACTACATGTCAATAACAGGCATTAAGTGTGTGTATAAGACTATATTTGTTGCTACAAATACGAGTAGCTAAGCCCATCTACTAAATAACAAGGCATTTTACGAGTAGGTAACAGTTTTGTTGCGAAGAACACAAATGGTTTACATCCAATTAAACTCATTACTCCCTCTTGTAGCCCAGACATCAATCAACTCCGCCTCACTTGCTATCTCTGTTTGCATAGTTTTGCAATTTTACAACGCGGTGGGTCAGCTATGGGATGTTGGATTAACCAACTAACCAAGTGACTCTTCTTTTGGATAGTTTTACGATATGACCACCAGGTGAGACAGCTATTGAATGTTAGATGACAGCCAACTAACCAACTCTTTCTTGGGATAGTTTGACAGTTTGACTACCAGGTGTGATAGTAGTAATGTGTACACCTAACTAGTTGTTTGACATCCATGTAAGATTCTGACATGTATTGAGGGTGAGTGCTAGGAACAAGGGAGGTAGGGACAACTAAAATATTTTCCAAAAGTATCGGAAATGTGTTCGTTTAATACCACCAGATCATCTTACTAAGTTAGATATTTGGAAACAGAAGCTATTAGATACCAATAGCAATTTTTAATAGAATTTCACTAAAACAGCACGAAGTATGTGAAAGAAAATGCCCAAGCACATGCGTGTTATAATGGCTGGCTTGCCTACCTCATTAATCAATCCTTCTAATTCCATCTTCTTCCATACTCTTGTGAAATTAGCAAACATATCGACTTTACTGAGGTAGTTTCCACTATATCTACCTTGATTGTCCATGCCCATTGCCTCGATGACAAAATGACCACCTATAACAAAAACAAAATGGCAACAGTAGCGCCTAGTTCCATTATCATTTAGACGCCATATGTGTAACTTGTCTGGGAAGACTTCAATGCATTTTAAGTTTGAGAGAAGTCTTTATCAGCCATTTTCAAACCTTTTCATTTTTGACACTTGCAGCACTTTTGAAAAATATTCATGAGTTGTACGGGGTGGGTCGATTAGCCTGAAAATGTGCTCTTGTGTTATGCTCCATTAGTAGAATAATATCGCGTCTCAGATTTTTATTTTGCTTTGAACAACACAGGTACCGACCATCCAAAATAAAAACTTTTTGCGATAATTTAAAATGATACTTTGTTTGCTGATATCTCTGTTGTTATACTGAAATAAAAAAAATCTTAGAAAAGGTATTGACAGCAAGTACAAAATACTTGGAAAACAAGTCAACGGGAAATTACATTTTTTAGAAGTTCATATCCATAGCAAAATTACTGCTGAAAAACTGGCGGTAATGTGATTATAAACGAGCGTGCACAATGCGACAACTGCTTTACAACTACTTAAGGCAATTTAATGTCACAAGTTTGAATTTACACAATAATAAAGAATGAAACGGAATATGAAAAACATTTGTAACACCAAAACATGATTAATAACGGATTTAAATTGAGTCAGATACTAAAACTCAGTGAAAACATAGATTATAAACAACAGCTTCACAACTACGGCATTTTCTTATGTACTATCATAGAAGAGGCGCCACTCTCCTAAATTACCAATTTGTTTCCAGTTAGAGTATGGTGACGTAAAACCCTTGAATATATCTTATTGTCCACAACAATGAAAAAATAATAATTTCGGCATTGAAACTCTGTTCAAAGGCTTTCAAAAAAAGAACTGTTGGTATCGTGAATACTTTTAGCACCCCACCACACCAGCATGATTAGCAGATGATGTACTTGCCAGAAGTAAAAAAAATTGCCAGGTGTCGCTAGTGAATAATGACGTCACGGCTAATGCGTAAGATCACAGATTTCGTTCACTGAAAATATACGGAGTTGGCGGTCCATGTACTATAGTCTATGCAGAAAAAGTTTTAATTACGGTATCCTACCAGCAACACTGTACACGAAGGAGACTATAGATTATTTTGAACTTTTAGCAGTGCGTAAACTACATCGAATCCATCCGAAAATGGGAGGATAGCGTCATGTCACTAATAGTTGCCTACATACCAAATTTCATGAAAATCCATTAAGGAAAAAAAACGTCCAATCCATCTGAAGATAGATACATGCGATCGCTTTTTAATAGAAAGCTATTTCCAAATTTCATAAAAATCTGTCAAGGAACTTCAGAGAAACAAAGGAAAACAAAAAATAATGAAATTGCCCCTTTGGGACACAGCCTTCATTGAATACGCCTGAAAAACGTAGTCATCTGTTGTTAGCTTCACATAAATACAATTACTAAATTAATAAAGATCCTGTAGTGATTTTAGGAGATGCAGCTATAGGCGAAAACAAAACAAAACAAAACTACCACTAGGAGGCGCTACAGTAGACGAATGCGTTATCGTCAACCGTCCTGTTCACACTGAGAACATAGTTATACACCAATTTTCAAAGACATCCTCAGAATGGTTTGGTTGATCGAGGGGTGGACGCCAAACAACAAGACTTGAAAACAGGTAAAATGGCCACTAGGTGGCGCAAAGTTCCTCGATTCCATCCAAAAGCGGGAGGATAGCATCATCTCGCCAATGAATGCGTATATTCCAAAGTTTCTGATAATCCGTTGAGGACCTTTGAAGATACAGAGGTAAGGCTAAAAAATGAAAATTGCCACTAGGGGGCACAATGGTAGTCAGATTCGTCAGAAGGTTGTTATCATCTGTTGTTAACATCATATAAATACACTTGCTAAATTTTGCAAAGATGCTGCAAACGGTTTAGGAAATACAGCCATGGGCAAAAAAAGAGACAAAACTGCCACTAGGAGGCGCCACAGTAGTCGAAATCGTCGGAAAATCATTGTCAGCCGTCCTCTTTATAATAAAAACATACATGTCAATTGACACGATCATACTTAGAGCGGTTTGTTTGATAGAGGGAAGGACACTAAAAAACAGACTCGAAAACAGCAAAAATGGCAATTAGGTGGCGCAAACTATGTCAAATTCATTGAAAACAGGAGGATAGCGTCATCTCACCAACAGATGCCTATATGTCAAATTTTATGGAAATACGTTTAGGATTTTTGAAGATATAGAGGTAAGCGTCAAAAACTAAAATTGCCACTAGGGGGCACACCGGTTGTTGAATCCGTCCGAAAATTCACTCATGTCGTCCCATCTATGATATGAACATATATAAAAAATTTCATAAACGTACGTCAAAGGGTTTTGGAGATAGAGCAGCGGACACCGGACGGACGGAGATGAGGGCATAATGCGTGCACATGTGGGCAATTAATGATTATGAACTGCCTAACCAGTAAAACACCAATGATCAAAGGTAACATTATGAGACTTTGGTTGATAGAGGGCGAATATCAAAAAACTCAAAAACAGTAAAAATGGCCACTTGGTGGTTCAAACCACGTTAAACCCATCTGAAAACAGGAGGGTAGCGTCATTTCACTAATAGATGCCTATATGCCACATTTTATGAAAATACGTAGAGGTTCTTCGAAGATAAAGAGGTAAACGTAAAAAAACTAAAATTGCCACTAGGGGACACACCGGTAGTCACATCTGTCTGAAAGTTGTCGTCATCCGTTGCCAACATCATATAATATACTTGCTAAATTTAGTAAAGATCCTGCCAACGATTTAGGAGATACAGTCACAAAACAATGCCAATAGGAGGCGCCACAGTAGTCGGAATCATTGGAAAATCATCATACTAAGAACATATATGCCAATTTTCACAATCATCCTTAGAGCAATTTGGTTGATAGAGGGATGGACGCCAAAAGACAGACTCGAAAACAGCACAAATGGTCATTAGGTGGCGCAAACTACGTCGAATCCATCCGAAAACGGGAGGATAACGTCATCCCACTAATAGATGCCTATATGCCAAGTTTTATGAAAATACATCGAGGACCTTTAAGATAAACATTAAAATTGCCAATAGGGGACACACCGGTAGTCAGATCCGTCCGAAAGTTCCCTCATGCCGCCCCATCCATTAAAGGAACACAATGCAAAATTTCATGAACGTACGTCAAAGGACTTTGGAGATAGAGCAGTGGACGCCGGACCGACGGACGGAGATGACGGCATAATGCCTCCCCTAAAAATGTGTGGGCGCATAACAAAAATGAAGCGGAAATAGTATCTTTAAGGCATACTCTATCATGGTCTATGTATAACTGCTTTATTTAGATTTCCTTTTTGATTTTACACTTATATAGGTTTTTTTGGTTTGTTCTATCTTTTTGCTTGTTGTATCACATCCATATATATGGTGAATTAATTCATGATAAGCGACTTAGTATTTTTATTTTGCATCTTGTGCTTTTCTCAAAAAGTATTTTATTTTAGCTCAATTAATTTAATCATATAACCATATCCATATTACTTAGCCACTTGACTTACAACCACAACGAGTAATCACCTTTCTTTAACTCAACAGCTCTATTCACTAACATGGACTCCCATTCCTGAGCAGCGTGGTCGCGAATTCGCACCTTTTCCGTCGAATCTGTTACCTGGGTCGAATGAGTACCACCCGTAATTTTGCAGGGCCTAGGAACATGTTAAAAGATAATGTGTCCTGGTTTACCATAACTAACACAATCGCCATTTTCTCAGATTTGAACTGAAACGTTCTTTTACGATTCAGTATCATAACAAGCCCTACAATCACCATTTTGTCAATACCTAGATGTATAACCATTCCACCACCATACAAGTGATGCTCTTTGAGCTTTTGGCTATGCAATTACTCAGTATATAGCGATTATCAAGTAACGGAGTGACCATAGTCATAGAGGGGGGGGGGCAAAACATTAACTAAGCCAGCCTCAGCTGAAAGTATACTTAGTCCAATGGAAGATTGAAAACCGGCCATTTTTTCAATGCACCATGTTGTCACATGCAATATCAAGGTATTTCATGAACTGAAAGCTTGTGGTACCACACACAATAAAATATTACAAAGCAACATACAAGAGCAACACGGAGCGTTGAAATGCGCCCACGAATCCACCGCAAACGGAGTGCTTCTAGGGTTGTTTATTTTTTTCAGAAAAATAGTCACAAGAGGGCAAAAAACATCCAATCCATCTTAAAATGGGTACATGCCATCGCTTCTTTAATAGAAAGCTATTTAGCAAATTTCATAAAAATCTGTCAAGGAACTTCAAAGAAACAAAGGAAAATAAAAATAATGAAATTGACACTTTGGGACACAGCCTTCATTGCATCCGCCTGAAAGACGTCATCATCTGTTGTTAGCTTCAGATAAAAACAATTACTAAATTTAATAAAGATCCTGCAAGGAGTTTAGGAGATGAAGCTATGGGCACAGACCAAAACAAAACTACCACTAGGAGGCGCTACAGTAGTCGAATGCGTTATTGTCAACCGTCCTCTTCACACTGAGAACATAAACCAAATATCAATTTCAAAGTCATCCTCAAAACGGTTTGGTTGATCGAGGGGTGGACGCCAAAAAAACAAGACTAGAAAACAGGAATAATGGCCACTACGTGGTGTAAAAGTACCTCGATTACATCCCAAAGCGGGAGGATAGCATTTTTCTCACTAATAAATGCCTATATTCCAAAGTTTCTGATAACCCATTGAGGACCTTTGAAGATACAGAGGTAAGCCTAAAAATGGAAATTGCCACTACGGGGCACACTGGTTGTCAGATCCGTCCGAGAGTGGTCATCCATTGTTAACATCATATAAATACTCTTGCTAAATTTTGGAAAGATGCTGCAAACCGTTTAGGAGATAGAGCCATGGGCGTAAAGAACAAAATTGCCACTAGGAGGCGCCACAGTAGTCAAAGTCAGTGCTTAATCATCGTCAGCTTCGTAGTAAGAACATACATGCCAATTTTCATTATCATCCTTAGTGCGGTTTGGTCGATAGGGGGGTGGAAACCCAACAACAGACTAAAAAACAGTAAAAATGGCCACTAGGTGGCACAAACTACGTCAAATCCATCCAAAAGCGGGAGGATATCATTTTTCTCACTAATAAATGCCTATATTCCAAAGTTTCTGATAACCCATTGAGGACCTTTGAAGATACAGAGGTAAACGTAAAAACATAAATTGCCACTAGGGGGCACACCAGTAGTCAGATCTGTCAAAAAGTTGTCGTCATCCCTTGTCAACATCATATAAATACGCTTGCAGAATTTAGTAAAGATCCTGCCAACGGTTTAGGAAATACAGTCATGAGCGCAAAAAGAGACAAAACTGCCACTTGGAGGCGCCACAGTACTCGAAATTGTCGGAAAATCATTGTCAGCCGTCCTCTTCATAATAAGAACATACATGCCAATTTTCACAATCATCCTTAGAGCGGTTTGGTTGATAGAGGGGTGGACGCCAAAAAACAGACTCGAAAACAGCAAAAAATGTCCACTAGGTGGCGCAAACTAAATCGAATTCATCCGAAAACGGGAGGATAGCGTCATCTGACCAATAGATGCCTATATCCCAAATTTTATGAAAATACGTTTAGGACCTTTGAAGATACAGAGGTAAGCGTAAAAACTATAATTGCCACTAGGGGGCAAATCGGTAGTCGGATCCGTCCGAAAGTTCGCTCATGCCGTCCCTTTTATGATAGGAACATATGTGCAAAATTTCATGAATGTACGTCAAAGCGTTTTGGAGATAGAGCAGCGGACGCCGGACGGACGCCAGACGGACAGAGATGACGGCATAATGCGTCCACATATAAATATGTGGGCGCATAAAAATGTAAACAGAAGTGTTGGATGGTTTCCAAGGACAACACTATGCACTGAATGTACAGTATTAAGAATACATATTTCTGATAAACACAGGATGGAACTTACAATGTACATAGATACTGCATTGAAGAAAGCGAGAATCCAAGATCTAGTGTCTCCGGTGCTATACAAACTTCATGGAAGTTAGTAGGAGAGATGAGGGGATAAACGTTGGCAAATTCTTTGATATAAGATGGATCAGCATTCGGTAGAGTTCCTGTAAAACATTGTGCACGAACGTGAACGCGAATTACCTCCCTCATCCCGCTGCAACATTGTGTAGTTGTATAAGCATTGCAATTAACACCTGGAGTAATATTAAGAAAGCACTACTGCCAGTTCATGAATTAAATGAATTGCCTGTGCTGTAGTGGATAAATTTGTGTTTGATGGTAACAACCCACTACTCCAAAGGTCCACTACTCCGAAAAAGAATTACTCTTAAAAAAGTTTCCCAAGACCGGGGCTTCCTAACATGGTCCGATGTACAGTTCTGTTGCGCTTAAAAACATTTTAGTGTGTGTTGTTTCTTATGTTGCTTTTCAGAATTTAGGACTTTTATACATTACTTAGGAATAGCAACGTTTTGATGTACGTTATTAAATGGAAAATGTTTAGTGTTACGATTTTCATTGTTGCTTAAACATAGTAAAACTTTTAAACACTGAAATTCTTTGGGTTAGATTACTCGTACTATGTTTAAAGTGGCGGCTAAACAAGGCAAGGTGTAGCTTTAAAAGACTTTCGGCCTAATTGGGCGACATTTTCTCCCTCGGTCCTTTTGACCTGATGTTACCCTCAGGATTGGTCCATATTTGAATATTATTGACTGCTGATGAGTTAAAAATTCATTTGCCCAAATCAGGAAATGACACGAGATTCCTTTCCTTGTCACGATGTTCCCAATATTTCACTGAAACTTATTACTGGTGTGGAGCCACATCTTTGCGCCAAAGGGTCATAGGTCAAATTAACTGCTATACATACCGGTATATCGGTAGATATCCACTGTTCCTAATCTTTGAGCCATTCATAGATTGCCAACCAATTTACATCAACTGAGCTTCATTCAGAGGCCAAATCAGTTCAAACATTTAGACACCTTGGTAATTTTTTTGCAGACAATTTCAAGTTCAGTGACACCATTACGTGCACTGAGAGTAGACAGGGGGTACAGTTTTGTTGATGCCCACTGGGTGGTCTACATGGGAATAAGAATACAGGAGTTTTGTCGGCGAGGTCGTTTCCATAAGCCACATGTGCTATCCCCAAGGATGTTCATATTTAATCATGAGTTCAATTCACATCATATAACAAAGAAACTTACGGTTAGTAAGGAAAGTGTGTTTTTTAACTCTGAATTAAATTGCGGGGAGCCAGTTCATATGCTTTTGTATCATGTAGTGACCACTTCTTTGTTCTTTTTTCCGTAAATCCTTGATCTGCACTATAAGTAGCCCCAATTTCACCAAAGGGCACTTTCTGCTTTTGTGACCAACAAATGTTTGTGGGCCATGATGGAGGACGATCATTGTGAAATTCTCGCTGAAACTAATACCTTATTAAGTTCATCCAGATGTCAGACCTGTCCAAATGATTACGTGTGTTACTTTTCTAACAACAACTGTGCTGTGCAAGTGACGTTTAAATGCAATGAATAAGTTTTGTAACTGATTTGTACGCAATCAAAGAAATGTGAACTATGAAAAAGAACTTACCAGTAAGTCTCCGTACGAGGGACTTGTAGTCGTTCATAGGCAGGTCCTCATACAATACTTGAATGGGCAGTTCATCACCGTACCGAGACCGTAAAGTTCCTTAATAGAAAGAATATCATGTTATACGAAACATAGTTCTGACAGACATTTTTGTCTTGGAACTTAAAGTCAATTAAAAATAGAAGTGTTTCATGAAAAGAAAAAAGAGAACTTGATACCTTGAACTCGAAAAATATTGTCTAGTTTGACTTCAAAACAATTCAAACCAATCTAAAGGGTTAACCAATTTGAAACGGATTCAAACCTGACAACTTCCTAGACACCCGAATAACAAATGACTTCCACTGTATGATAGTTTTTATGATAATAGGGGGAGGCGCCTTGGTCTTTCTTACTGCGCATTTTTTGTGAAGATTTGCATGTGCACCAAGACGAACCTAAAATGACACCCAGCGTGCATGCATACAAAAAATGCCAGCTCGAGATCTGACAGATTGTTACCCACCACTTGGTTAGTGCATAACATTTTATTCACCTTCACTTTCTAAGGTAAAAATGCATTACCTACCTACAATCTCTCTGAAAATCCCCATAGAAGAATTGCCGTCTCCAGTAGCATAATCGCCTATGGTAAACGTTGATCCACCATCACATGGAACTTCATCTTGAAAAAACAAAATTATGATACATAACTGCATCATCTCTCCATCAGACTTTTTGACATTTCAGTATAACCAGTAACATCAACAACTCATGCCACCAGGCATGCCTTTGTCACCAGTGCCGTATTAGGGCCCATTAGAAGTCTAGGCACTGCTAACTTGAGCTGCCTGTCCGGCTGTCCCTAATCGATAGATTAGAATCAAGGTGCTGCCCTGCTGTTACTGTTCTATTCTAGGGTAAACTCTGACTTGTATTTGAGTTTGTCAGGTAAGATCACCCATTTCAAAATCACCATTACCCCGCTGCATTTCACTAAATGGCGATCATGTTACGTTGATCGTGAAATAAGTCTAGTCGATGGGAACAAGACTGTAGCCTATTTCTTACTGATTTATGACAACTAAGTGCGTTATATGAATGTTATGATGTTGTGGAGCATCATCACTATCGTCATCATATTCGTCATCTTCGTCATCATCTCCATCGTTGTCTTTTCAGTTAAATTCGCCAAGTGTCTCTCAAGACTGTAGCCTATACTTATTGATGTCTGGCCTCTACGTTCGTCTTGTGAATGTTATCATTACTTGAATTGTTCATCATCGCCACCATCGTCGTCATATTCGTCATCACCTCAATCGTCGTTTTTTCTGTTAATTTCGCCATGTGTCGCTCCTCTGACCGCTTTCATTCTTTTTTGTTTGTTCGCACTCTGCAGGTCGCATTTGTTACTGATTTCCACAAAATTTGCACACAACTTGTATCTCCGGAAGTACTGGAAGCCTATTGTTTCTGGTCATGATCGTTTTTAAAACGGCGGACGTGGTGGCCATTTTGTTTCCAATTTAAGATTGAAAAGCTCATAGAAGCCGCAATTATTAAAGTACACGGCTGAAAATCGGTAAAGATATAAAACTGGACAGGTACTATCTTCATGCAAAAATTGTGAACTTCTGGTTCAAGATGGCAGAAATATTGGCCATGGCGCATGTGCACCTAGATTCCAGGGTAAAAACGTTTTCTCCTGTAGATGGCGCATTATAGGACTAATGTCTTTGAAAATTTTCAGGTATTAGTTTCCTTTGACAAGCTATTATCCAGTTATGAGTAACCGGAAGTTGCTTTCAAAATGGCGGCTCTGGCGCATTTTGACACATTTTCAGTCGTGCTGGGGTGCCATTTTAAACAGGAAGAGAAAATGACGTTAATTTTTGCATGTGGTTTCTCTGAAGTATGCCCTTTCAAATGACCACAGCAGTTCACCACCACAACTGTTGAGGATATATTGTGGATCAAACTTCCATCTTTAACATTCAAGAGACTGAAGTCTTTTAACCCTTCCTTAAATAAGGGTGATGTCAGGGACTTTTAAACCATCATCTTCATAAGAGGCCACTGCCATGCTTTTCTTTATTACTTGGCGAAAAATTGTTTTTGGTGTCAATTTTTTTGTTTGTTTGCACTCAACAGGTCGCATTTTTTGTCGGATTTTCAAAAAAATTTCACACAACTTGTAGTCCCGGAAGTACAGGAAGCCTATGTCATGATCGGATCCAAGATAGCGGATGTGGCGGCCATATTGTTTCCGATTTCTGATTCCGTTGCTCATAAAGGCCGTAGTTGTTGACATATCCGGCTGCAAATCGGCTGCAATATAAAACTACAAGTACTACGATTTAACCAGAAATCATTTACATCTGGTTAAAGATGGCGGAAATATCGGCAGTTGCGCATGCGCATCTCGATTTTGGACCAAAAACTTTTTCTCCTCTAGAGGGTGCATTGTAGGACCAATTGCTTCAACTTTTTCAGGTATTAGTTTTCTTTGGCAATGTAATATTCAATGCTAAACATTCGGAAGTTGCTTCCAAGATGGCGAATCTGGCGCATGTTGGCCCATTTTCAGTCGTGCTGGGGTGCCATTTTAAACGGGAAGAGAAAATGACGTGAATTTTTGCATGTGGATTCTCTGAAGTATATTCTTTCAAATGAACTGTACGAATTTTTCTCAGACTTACCATTTTTGAGTTATTTGACATTTAATTTCAAAAAATGCAAACTTTCAAATTTTTTCGAAAATTTTTTTAGATTTTTGTGCAATTACGTTTTTAGATAGAATTTTGAACGGGCTTTCAGAATATATTTTCCATTTTTCGATACAACGTCTACTTTTTGAATTATTTGAGATTTTCTGAAAATGCTGTTCCTTAGTTGACCAATTTTGCTGTGCTGTTAGTTTACCGGCAACTGATTTCTGACTTCTGCGTTCGTCATATGAATGTTATCATATTGTTCATCATCGCCACCATCATCATCATAGTCGTCATCTTCGTAATTATCTCCATCGTCGTCTTTTCAGTTAATTTCGCCATGTGTCGCTCAAGACTGTAGCCTATTTACTGATTTCTCACATCTTCGCTAGCCACATGAATGTTTAATGTTGTTCATAATCGCCACCTTCATAATAATAATCATGATCGACGTCATCATGTCAATCGTTGTCATTTTTCAGGTAATTTCTCCAGGTGTCGTATTAGTAGGTAACGTTTTAGTGGGTTGAATTACTCAGAGTAGCATCTATTGACCTCGGTTCCATACGTTACACTTGCTGATTTCATCCATTTCCATAATCTGTGTAGACTACCGGAAATTGAACGCGGTGACCAGGAAAGATGCCTATCCTTTCCCGTGGATAGACACCTGCCTTGATTCCCTCGTGGGCATGTCATGGTTTACCACCCTTGACATGGCCAGTGGATATTGGCAGGTGCCAATGGCCAAGAAAGACAGGGCGAAGACTGCATTCGCATCTCATAGGGGTCTTTTTGAGTTCACGTCTATGCCTTTTGGTCTGGCGAATGCACCATCTAGTTTTGAGCGTTTGGTAGAAAAGGTTTTTGCGGGAATGCAATGGGACAAGGGTCTACTGTATATTGACGACATCCTAGTCTTTGCAAAACTTTCGGTGACGCCCTCTGCGATCTCCGAGGAGTTTTTCTACGTTTTCGGGACGCCGGTCTGCGACTTAAGCCGACCAAGTGCAGTCTGTTTCGGAGAGAGGTACCTTTCCTAGGCCACGTAGTGTCTGAAGCAGGGGTAAACTGTGACCCTGAAAAGGTTGCTGCAGTTGCTGATTGGGAGACACCATCCTCAGTTTCGTATGTACGCAGTTTCCTTGGACTGGCCTCATATTATCGCAGATTCATTCCTGACTTCTCCACTGTTGCTGCACCGTTGTCACGTTTGACCGGGAAGAACCAACGATTCGAGTGGGATGATTCGTGTCAATTGGCATTTGACCAGCTGAAGGTACTGCTTACCAACCATACAGTGTTAGCGTATCCCCGGCGGCAGGGTAGGTTCATCCTTGGCACGGATGCATCGGCCTTTGGCATCTCAGGAATACTATCTCAGGAGCAGGATGGCGAGGAGAGGGTCATCGCCTATGCCAGACAAACTCTGTCAGCGTCACAACAGCGCTACTGCATCACGTATCGCGTTTGTTTTCTGAGTGGAACCTTTTGCACTTGCAGGATAGTTTTTCTGTATCGGCGCTGGATCGACGCCCGTGGCGGCGGTGATCGAATGGTGATTGTACTTCCACGTCAGTTACGGAGTCAGGTTCTCCAGCTGACGCATGACGCAAGGACAGCGGGACATGTTGGTCGCGACAAGACTATTAGGACCGTCCGTTCTCGTTTCTACTGGCCAGGGCTGCAGGGTGATGTTTCTAGGTGGTGCAAGCGTTGCGAGATGTGTGCACAGCGCAAACCAGGTCCGGGCAAAGGTCGCGCACCACTTCAGCAGGCGCTCCATTCCAGCGCATTGCTTTGGACATCCTTGGTCCTCTTACAAAATCGTACAATGACATAGAATACATCATGGAGGTCGGAGACTACTTGATCAAGTGGACGGAAGCTTATGCCCTACCAAACCACACGGCTCAGACAGTCACAGATAAACTCGCGACAGAGTTTATCTCCAGATTTGGCGTACCAACGTACATTCATTCTGATCAGGGTCGGGAGTTTGAGAGTAACTTGTTCTCTGAACTTTGTCAATTGCTCGGAATGAAGAAGATTAGAATCACCCCCTGTCGTCCGCAATCCGATGACATGGTAGAGCGGTTTAATCGCACGGTCCAAGGGATGTTGGCCATGGTCGTGAACAAGCATCGGAGGGACTGGGACGACCATCTAACGTACGTTATGATGGCATATCGTTCTCCAGAGCATGACAGCACGGGTTTCACACCATATAAGTTATTGTTCGGTCGGGAGGTGTCGCTGCCTGGAGCTAGAGAGGCGTTGGATTCAAGTTTTTAGTGGCAGAAGAAGTACTACGATGCCCGAGAGAAATTCCGCAAATTTCGTGATGGGGACTGGGTCTTCCGATGGTACCCTCCAACTGCTAACCAGAAACTTGGTCTTGGGTGGGTGGGTCCCTACACGATAGTTAGACGAGTAAGTGATGTGCAGTATGAAGTTCAGAAGGGACCTGATATGCCCAAAATTGTAGTCCGTGTTGATCATTTGAAGCCGTGGCATGGGCCTACAGTCAAGTGACCTAATTATCGGACGTTTTGGCACATTTTGCATTATATTTAATTGAAAATACTACGGATTGTTGTAAATTCTTTGCTCAAATAAAGAATTACCTTTATAGAATTGTTGTGTTACTATATCTTGTCACCGAAAGCCACATTTATGTTCCGACTGAACTTTAAAAAACACAACAAGCAAACCTTCGGAGAACCTAAATATCGGACACCATGTTCCCCAAAAGCCACACCGCGGAAAACTGACTAACCACGTAATGGCCGCGGGCACCTTGTAGCCAAATTTCAGCTCGAGTGTTTTGACATATACATTGTATGCTGCTAGAACACAGGTCCATTCGCAATAAAATTATCCATAAAATGAAATCTTATGACGGCGTCAAGTCATTTCGATGAATTAGTGCAGACGACTAAAGCACGTGCAAACACACTGCAGTTTTTATTATCACTTTGGCTTCTTGATATGACACCCGCACGTGCGCGGTCGGGGTTTGACTTGAGTTTAAAAACAAATGAAAAAATGGAACAGTAACATATTGTCAGTTCAATGAGAAAGTTTCATTGTGGAAAAAGATTTTATTTTCAACTTTTATAACCGATTTATGCGATCGTCCATTTTAGGCCGACTTGGGGGTCTAAATTGCACCCTCTCTCGGTGAAATCAAAACGAGGCAACGCTGTAAAAAACGAGACGGTGCCGGACATTGAATGCATTACAACGGAACAACAATTGGTGTCATTTAATTCTCAGATTATGCTTCAAGTAAGATTTTTTGAAATGTCCGATATTTAGGTTCCGTCCGATAATTAGGTACACTATGTGTACTGGAGTTCACGAGGGACGAGATGCTATTCCGGAGCCTGAACAGGGGGCTGATGTGGTAAGCTCAGATGAGATCGACTGTGAAGTGTGTTCTGGCTCTCTGGACATTCTGAGTGAGGCTTAGAATGATGTTTCTTTGGGTACTGACTGCCGTGGCACTGTCCACCACGCTGCAGCAAGTACACCAGTCGTTCGCAACCGCCGAGGCAGGTTGATCAAGAAACCGGCCCGGTTTCTATAATTATTGTTTCTTCTTGCAGAGACCTTCAGCCAGATCCTGCAGAGGTGGAGCAACTTGTGGGGAAGTCAGAGGAGGCCATCAGTCAATCCCGACCCGTATACAAGTGCGCCGAGTGTGACATGACATTCACCAAGTTCTATATGCTGAAGCGGCACGAAAAGACTTGCTCACCGTTAATTAAACTTATCTGCTGTTCTCATTGTATGCGTAGGTTTTCAGCTAGGCACGCGCGCCGAAAACACCGACGCAAGACCGGGCACGACGGAACGACAGAAATACTGGTTCACAACCGGAAACGTGCAAAGGCCGTCGTTGCCGCAGAACGTCGGCAAGAGGTACACGCCAGAAGGGACGTTCCCCAGCCATTTCCTGAAGTTACGGTGGCGCGAGACGAGACTGTACGTTAGGACCGAGAAGGCCGGATGTATGTCTCCCCCAAGCAGCACTGGTTCCGCGCCCCTGTCGATCCGTACTGCCGTTATATTAGTTATCTACATTTAGTGTTTTTAGTTCATTTGTATGTATACAGGTGATGGCCGCACCATAATTGTTTTTACTTATTCATTTTTGTATTATTTTATTTTGTTTATTACGCGCAGTGCTATTGTGTAAGTTGTTCGATTAACTTCATGGTGTTTGGATAGTTGTTTTTTTGTCGTTATTAGTCTGCTTTTGATATTGATATGTTTAAGTGATTTGAAGTTCACTCCTGTTTGTTTTATTTTTTTTTTATCAGTCACAGGTGTGACATGATCTGAGGCAGGGGGAGTGTAACAAGAGTGCCCTGGACATGATTATGTAAACAAGATATATGCACCCTCAAGTGATCAAGCTGTACATTGCGTATGGAATTTTCCGATCACTTTTGGGTCCTTTGGGTATGGTCAGAACCTATAGGAGTTGTGGGCCTTGCCCTTCAGATCGCGTCTGATTGGTTGAAATTGTGTACTTAAGCTTTTTCTCTGTCAAACACGAGGAATCCAGTCGCAGAGCTCAAGAATCTAACACCTACACTCTCACTTACACCAAATTTCAACTATTTGTGCAGCTTTCGGGCTCCTCCCGAACTGATTTGCCAATAGTATAGCCCCAGCAATTCTCGGGCTCCTCTTGAGCTTGACTGCATCTCACCTTTCGGGTCTGAACAACTAAATTGCCCCCGTTCTTACACATACATGTACAACTATTAATTAGCGACTGGCCTACCCGTGTATCAGAACTGTATAAATCACAACGCTGCGATACTAGACCAGGGAACAACTGGATTGCTTGTAAGTGTGAAACATTGTATTCACATCTTCTTACAATAAATGTATGTACTATTCACAAACTTTTAGTTTTCAATATCACCCTCAGTCCGTACCGGGCTCGTAAAATCGGGACGCCTTGGTCGTAGATACCAGCCCCGTTACACTTCAAACTCAAATTTCTCAAAAATGTGCAACGTACGTGTGGGAACTTTTTAGATTTTGAAAACACTTTAGTAAATGAATTAAAAAACACCAAAATAAAATTGCCCCCCTAAAGTACTCACAAAAATCATTTTCTAGAAGCCCTACAAATCCTGGCCCGGATAGAGACGATGGTCATTGTCTAGCCAACTGAGGCTGAGGGTCTACGTATTGCCTATTCCAACTTACGCGAGTTTTCGTCAGACAGAAACATATCGAGTCGAGTGAGTAAATCAGAAGACTATGCCTGGAAACTTATTTTACATTTTCCAACTAGAAGAGCTGAGAGCAACTGCGTGCGGCTGAAATTGACTTACCTAAAGCTTGTAATATGACGGGCCTTGTCTCCTCCAGTAACCGAAAGCATAAAATGAGGTCTTCATCACTGAATCCAGCGCCCTCGTCTTTGATGTAGGGAACATATCCATTGGAATTGAAGCCATTTTGTGTGTTGAAAGACATCTCAGTACTCAGCCTCGATCCTTAGCACGCTTATTCACAAATCAACGTACTGTAACTTGCAAAACTACAGACTTCGTTGTCTCGACAGAACTTATAAGCCCAGACAGCTGAACCTCTAATCTAGAGGGTCAGAGGTTGAACCTCTAATCTAGAGGGTCAGAGGTTGAACCTCTAATCTAGAGGGTCAGAGGTTGAACCTCTAATCTAGAGGTTCAGAGAACTTCTAATCTAGAGGATCAGAGGAGACTAGTGAACTGTGCAGCTTATTACGCGGCTCCGTGTGGTTTCTAGTACTCAGCGAAGCAAATGGGCTCACTATGGCCGCACTGGCAAGTTCAGTAGCTGTCTCTTGACTGGACTAAAAATCTGGCAAAAACACGACATATCTCACATAATCTCACAAAATCTTGCTTTTAGCGAGGTCCTAGAGTTGAACTCCGAGTCCCACCCAGCCTAACCTGGCGGGTGGTAAGAGTATTCAATTCACTTCACAAGTAGCGAGGTCGATCACCCCACAATGATCACTGTGGTCAAATAAATGTCTTGACTCCTGTGGCGGGAGATTTGAAGTGACACATTTTTATTTCATACACTCTTTCACAGTGCTACGATGCTAGGAAAGATAACACAAAATACGTCACATGTCATACCTCGTCAGCTGGCAGGGCCATATATAGGAAGAGGGGGGGGCACATTTCAGGCGTCAGTGTTAAATCGTGCCAACCGACATATGTGTGGGGCCGGGGACAATCGAGAAAAGACAGACTGCGAAATACGGATGAGATAGAAAATTCAAGAAAACATTTAACAAGTCTGTATCAGTGCATGGTGTACATGTTGTCCGGTAAGGTCTCCGCTTTGGCATCACAGGTCGTCTAAATGCACTTGAAAACGAGCATGTAATCACTCATACAGGTACTTCGAAAAATCGAGAAAATTTGTAAAACGAAGCTTTTGTGGAGCGTATTGATTTACTGGATTTTTAAAATCAATAAGACAATTTTGCGAATGCAAAACTAAGTTCTAACAGAGGCCCCTGTTTAGCAAGAGAAAACGGAGACAAGTGTCGCTTAATTTATTTTTCTCGAAATTGTATATCATTTGAGAAAAATTGATCACCTGACAGATAACATCAATTGACCTATCGCCAGGATTATGACGGACGGCTTAATTGACCAATCAGAACGCAGCATTCTTGGCACACCTTCGTCTGCGTTTCCAAGCCGCCATTTTACCCGACAAACCACACGCAGTCGAGTAAAACTTACTTTAGTCTATAGCTCAAGAAATTGTCCACTAAGAATGGGGAAACGGTGTTGATATGACGTGTGTAGCACTGACAGCCGTTATACTGCTCCAGAATAATATCCCGTCATTTTTGGCATGTCCTAAGCCGAAAAATGATGTTGAAAAGCGTAAACTATGGATCAAACTCTACGGCCACACGAGCAGCTGAACTTAGCGATGTTGCTTGATAACTCGAAGGCTATTATAAACACAAATACATTAGTTCCAAGATACGCACTTTTCAGCTTGGTCGCTGTGGTGCAGGGCTATCTCAGATTTTGACTCCCGAGTTGACTACGTTTGGCCGCCTTTGTCTCGGCACCTGCTGGACCTCAGCACTCTAGCGGTAGTCCCCGGAAATTGTTGTTTTCAAGGACATTTTGCTTTATGTTTTTTATGTATTTCAACCTAATGGACATTATTTTGTTTCGTATCAGAGGTACATTTTTGTTATTCATAAACCGTAAGCTGGCGTTCAATTGAACTTCTCTCCCGGTCAAAATTCATAGATTCGATCGGCACAGGGAAGGGCACTGGATTACTGCCGAACTCAAAGCCTTGGTCGAGCTGTTGTCACTAAAAATAAACTGTTGAATTACTTTTTGACGTGTACCTCTAGTCTGTAGAGTTAGAGCTAGAGAGCTCATTTTGAAGTTGTTCAAAATGATATTTAGATTTATGAAGCTTTAAAAAAGAATTTGAGTTATTTTTGTAAATACCCTATTTTTGCAACTACCACNGCCTGTGCACATACAATTGCACTTTGCCCAATTTCCACGAGGCAACATATGTTGGCCCCCCTGTGGTATCCTAGATCCGCCACTGAATTCCAGACATTAATTTTACTTCAACACAGCCCTAGACCTACCGGAGCTAACTGTTTGAGGACGAGATGAGTGTGTACCTGAGCTATGAACCTGAATTTTTTTATCAAAATATTTCGTTACAAGATTAGAAAAGCGTAAACAGAGCTATCGAGTCGACCTATTCAGACACTATAGTGCATGTGATGTCTGTAATCTATGACCTACTTTACTCCAGGAGTCCCACCAGTTGTGACCTACTTTTCATTTGGCGAAATTTAGCTACATGACGACAGAACAAAACTATCGGTGAACCTTCACTGATTTTATTCGAAAGATCATGAAATCTATGGAATCGTACAGATAATTCGACTTTAAGATACATACCCAGCTTTTCATGAACATATCGTATCAGTTGCCTTGTCAGTTGTCACGTGAACTAGGTGGCCCCGAGGCCGAGGGTTCTTCGGATTTTCGCTGGCTCCTCGAGCATTTATTTTTTCATCGTCACCTTTACAAATTCCCATATCGTGAACGTAAGATTCACTGTTGAAAAGCATCGCCTCTTGTCTCTGTCGACGCGTTTTCAAATAGTACAAAAACACTCATCGATTCCACCAGGAACGTCGTTTAGCGACAGTGTATTTGCCTCTGACATCTCGTTCGAATGTCGGGTATCACGTGACTTTTCGCATAGGGGCGGAGCTTGCGATAGGTCAAATTGACTTGAGAAAATTGATGACCTGGCAGATAACACCAATTGCTGCGCATTTCCTGGTTTTTCGAAGTAAAGATATTTTCATATTTAGAGGCCCCGCCCTTGAAGGAGGACATCGATGACGTTCAAGTGGCCACCCTTACTGTGTTTTCATTGACAAATTCTTAAGGAGCAGCTCACGGAGAGAGGGCCCAATGTTGGAATCGATTACCTCTATTTTCCTGTTTTGTGTGAAATCGTGAAACCGGCTTTCCTGTTGAAGAAGGTCACTTTCCTGCACCGTCGTGTGACCACACAACAGTGGAATGAACTGTCACTCTTTTCCAAGCTTAATAATGTTTAGCCTTTCATCTTAAACTAAGTGTCCAATTTCAGACGGGATCCTCTCTCCGTGGAGCAGTTCGGGGAAAATGTCCCTTCGTCCCTCTATACATGTAACTCCGACACTGCCAAGTATTCACGAAGGAATTTGAGATTCGAAACTAATCAAAAAACACAAAACACTCGTGCACAGCTAAGCAGTGTCAAGAAATTCGACCCAAACAACCAAAAATGTAAAAAAAATACAATAGAATTGACCCCATCGAAAGGATAGGATTTCGAAGAACGTGAAGACCACTATATGTGAATTACACAAAAGGACTATTTACGATGGTTAGTTATAAACTAATATTTCCTATAGCATCACAAGAGTAGTATCTCTTTTGAAGGTGATTACTATGAGTTGTTTGTAAAGAATTCTCACGTGTGGAAAACACTGCTGTCGAGGCTACTATTTGTGAAGACCCTGTACATGTCAAACAGGGGTACTCTGAACTCTCGCAATCATAAGCAAAGATTTCAACGTTTTTTGACAGTGGAATTCAAGTTAACCTCGTGAACCGTTGTAGGTAATCTGAAATGAGCAAAAATACACCTTAATACGATTGCCCCATCTTGCATCTTCACCCGTTTACCTGTCAAAAATCTACAAGCATGTCTGCGGACATTGCTCATAACATTCTGTTTTGATAAACAAATTCCTTGGTTTCTGATTTACTTGTTTATATATCTACGATAGATTCATAGATGATTTTTGACAATTAGAAGCTAACCTTGTAAGAATTGATGATGTTTCAGTGAATTTAGTTGCAATCTGAAATTGGAAAAACTATAATCCGATCCTCAAATACTGTAGTAAAGTACAGACAGGAATCACTACACTGAGACCAGTTTTACCAATCTAAAATTACTCTCAGACATTGATGAAATTCGGACAATTCCCAAAAATATATTAACAATTCAAATGGCAATAAATGCATTACTTTTCGACTTAGGTAAAAGATTTTTCGCTTAAACTCACAAACAGGAGATCGATAAGAAATTGAGTCATTAAATCAAGGTAAACGCATTGCTCATGGAATCTATTGTTGATTTCTGATTTCCATGTTTATGTATCTACGAAAATCGACTGATTGTAGATGATATTTGGACAATTAGAAGCGAATTTCTTAAAAGATGACGATGCTTCAGTGAGCGAACTTACATGTAAGTTAAGGTAACCTATTCTTTCTTTTAAAACTTACTGGAATAAGAAAGATCAACTTACCATTACAGGGGCCCCAGTAGGTTGTCAGTATTCTCCTAACTGGAAAAAGTAAAGCAAAACTAATAAGACATTCTCAAGTATAGCCATCTTGACCAAGACTTACCCCCCCC
>NMRA01000111.1:899381-919475 GCA_002633005.1 Phoronis australis | reverse complement strand
CCGTTTTTGCCTCACAAATTCAAAACGTATAAATTTAAAAATGGATTTTGAAAGTTATGCCATTACATTATTCAGCCATTGCCCTTTCAATTCGTATTATTCATTTGTTTTGACCGTATCATACATGCTAGTAAAATGCATTCAAACATGCCTACTTCGACGCCCAATTTTGTTGCAAAATGGAGGTACAGGTCATAAAAAGAAAAATAATGAATGAAAATTCTTAAAAAGTGAGGTTTTTCTACATCTCAACAAATCAAACTCATGTGCTAAGTTTCAAAAAAAATCGGCGATTTTGGGTATAGACTCTACCTGTTGGTTTTTATATGGAGTCACTCTTAAAAAGCGTGGGGACTTTTCGGATACCATATTCTTGAGGATATAATTAATCACACAGGGAAAACGAAGTTGCCACCCTGTCATGGTCATATCGGGATGAAAAAGTCTGGAGCTACGGACTATCACCTATTTCCATTTTCGGATGGATTCGACTCAGTGATTCTGCGCTACCTAGAGGTCGTCGTTATTATTTACGAGTTCGGTCTTTGGCAGTTCGTCTCACTATCTGTCAAACCGCTAAAAGGATTCCCCTATGGTGCACCGCCCATGCATATATGTAGCACTTTGGTTCCTGCCGTGACGACCACGGCTGACGTTTATTTCAATACACCCCCTAGTGACATTAAACAGTACACACCATGGATTTTTGCACATTTTGAATTACCGGTGGCCACAGAATAAATTATGATGTAAAATTTAGCTAAACCCATGTTTATTTTGTGTAATTAGCTCGAAATTTTGAATTTCCTTTCAATTTTGCCAATTTTCACATTTCCCGCCATGTGACGTCATGGGTTGAACACAAGAAATCAGTGACTAGCATTGAACAATGGCGGAGAGCAGTGAATTTGAGAGCGACGACGATTATGAGCAAGAATTGAATGAATACTATGAAGAAACGTACGGGAATGGTGGCCAGGATGAGGAAATGGGGTTGCACGAAAGCGAGAACGAGTTTAATGTGCTTCCGGCTGTGTACTTTTCTACTTTGAGCCTTACGAACTGGATCCTCCCGCGAGAGAATCGGGCTCGGCGAGTCAACCCAGTCGTCCAACAGACGATCCTGAATTAAGAGCCGATGTTTCTGAATGATAAATATTGTCCTTTATTGAACCAGGCCTTCATCGTAACATCTCCTGTGACTGGAGTCGAAACACGAGTCCTCAAAGTGGGCAGAACACAGAGTGGCCCCGGACCGAATTGCTTGGTCCACGATGAGGTCCCACACTCTCGTTCGGCGCGCGAAGCGATGCCACTTCTGCGCAACTTTGGTGTCCTTCGGAAAACCGAGACGTTCTCCGCCTGGCTGCTGTTGCTGCAGCCTCCGGAAACACATCTTTTGATCCCTACGAGCCTTCTCGACGTTAAATGTACTTTGCTTTCACTTCCCTCTACACTTTGTCTCTGATTCGAACAGTATGGCGAACGACTTGGGTTCAACCCATGACGTTGTACATAATTATTATTTTTTCAATTTTTGCGTGTTTCTTTATGAGCTGTGCACTAAAGGCACTGAAATCAAGTAAGATATAATAATGAAAGCGCTCCGAGGAGCGAAACTTGGCGAAATTAACCAAAAAATGACGATTAAGATGATGACGAATATGACGACGATGGTGGCGAGGATGAACAAAAGAAGTAATAATAACATACACATGACGAACGTAGAAGTCCGAAATCAGTATGAAAAAGGCTACGGTCTTGAGCGACACTTGGCGAAATTAACGGAAAAGACAACGACGGAGATGATGACGAAGATGATGACGAATATGATGATGGTGGTGGCGATGATGAACAACATCACAACATTCATATGACGAACTTAGATGTCATAAATCAATAAGAAATAGGCGACAGTCTAGTTCAATAGAAGATAAACCAACATCAATGCAGCAAGTGCGCTCAACAAAAGAACAGCGTTATAGGAAAATCTCAAATGACTCAAAAAGTAGACGTCCTAACCAAAAATGGAAAACATCTTCTGAAAGCCCGTTCAAAATTCTATCTAAATTGATGGTATAGCCTAATTCCGTAAATTTTTCGAAAAAAATAATTTTTTTCTTAAGAAATTCGAAGTCAAATATCTCGAAAACGGTAAGCCTGAGAAAAAATTGTTACAGTTCATTTGAAAGAGTATACCTTTAAGGATCCACATGCAAAAGTTCACGTCATTTTCTCATCGCGTTTAGGTGGAACCTCAGCACGACTGAAAATAGGTCAACATGCGCCAGAAGCGCCATCTTGAAAGCAACTTCCGGTTTTTTGGCTTTGTATAATAGCATGTCATAAGAAACTAAAAGCTATAAAAATTCGAAGGAATTGGTCTCAAAATGCGCCCTCTACAGGAGAAAACGTTTTTAGGCCATGCGCGATCGCCGATATTTCCGCCATATTTAACCGGAAGTAAACAATTTCCGGTATACTTGTAGCAAGCTTCTGGTCCATTTACGGTGCCGATTTCTTAGCCTTTTACGTAAAAAATTGTAGCCTCCAGAAGCATTTGAACCTTTAAATGAAAACAAAATGGCCGCCACAGCCGCCATCTTGGATCCGATTTTGACGAAAAACTTCCGGAAGTACGTGTTATGTGTAAATTTCGTGATGATCGGACGAAAATTGCGACCTGTATCGTGCAAACAAACAAAAAAAAACAAACTTAGTGGAAGAGCAACATACTTGGCGAAATTTATTTCGCCAAGTAATAAAGTTTATTTTGAGGTACTAGAGTCATGTTGTGTACACTTTATAGGCGTTCCTCTACTCCTACTGAGTGGGATGCACTGTTCTGGACCAAACACCAACACGTCGCTGAGTGTTGCTTCTATTCTGTCATGCAGACGTTGCGACGGCAACTTTGAACGTTGCCGGAGAATGCCAAGCTGGCGGTACCCTACACGGAAAAGTGAAGCGATGTCACGCAGATAAGCTGCGACGTCATATACAATGAGGAGGGTTTATGGCCCTACTCAACTGTTCTGGTTCTTTGCAGGCGACAAAATGCGACTCGGCATTATCTATCGCATAGAAACAGACACTCCGCTGCAGATTTTTCTTTATTTCGCCAAGTTTCAAGTACAATATTCTCGCCATTGCAGATGTCTCATTAGCCGTATCAAAGTATTCTCTCATCTTTAACGCTACTCAGTGCTATTGTTCGTGACTCTCCGCGAGCACAGAGGACTTGCTGGGTGTCAAACGTCAGCAACTTGGGTCAAGTATTAGGATTATCCTGCGGTGAAATAGGGCAGGTGTTGGGATCCCGGCTCGGGATTAATATACCGTGTGGAAACCTTTGTTGTCGGCGCTGTCAAATCTCTGTGTGAGGTTTTGAAAAATCTCCCTATGCAGTCCCTGAGGATGGTTTTGGTTCTGTCGTCCAACGACCGTTTCGGCCACATTCTGCCTATATGTAGGCAACCATTACAGTTTCTGTGGCGTTAGTCACAAGTTATTTGTTGAGGGATTTCCAACGATGGAAAATTTTCTTGAGCAACGTGCCAGGAGCACAGTAAACTTCAAAGTTCTAAAGACTATCAACGTATAGTCTATTTTTTCTCCTGAGGGTTGAATTATTGGAAAAATACGTCAGAAATTAGGAATTTTAGAAGTAAAACTCAACTTTGTAGTAACGTTTGAGACAAGGGATCCGTTCTAAGAAACTGACTTAAGTTCATTTTTACTTAAGTCTAAGATTTGTATCAAATTCCAAACTTTGAAACTTCCACAACTGATAAGTCGAAATTAAGACAAAGCTTAAGTCAAAAACATAAGTCAAACTTAAGATCTCTTTTTTAAATATCTTGAGACAAATTTAAGTTTTATCTTAAAATAGGTTTTATCTATTGGGGTGTAAAAGTTTGATTGCACTCTTAAACGTGTACCAGAATATGCAATCTCGTTAGTTCCGCAAATCTTTTCTTATGATTGGAACTTAAATCAAACTGCATATTAAATCCGTAGCATACTTTTCGCATTCGATGTTGCGACATCGGAAGACCACCCACTCAGTTACACCATACGTGCAAGCTTGAACACCATCGAAGGATAAGGGTGAAATAATATAATAGCAACCATAACAAATTAATTCAATCTCCTCATAACCTCTTAGTCTGCTGTTTGTTGAGAAAATACATTTACGTGTTTAATCGCGAAGTAACAATTCTAAATCATAATGGCGCGTGCTGTCAACGATGTTTTGAATTGTAACGCCAAGCCTGCTTGCGCCATTTTGAGTTTAACATATACATGTAACAAACGAAATGTCATTAGTCAGTTTACAACTGCACACGTCATCCTTGGTTTTTCACCTCACTCTCAAAAACATTGCACCTGGGTAAACGAAGGGCATTCAGTCGTTGCAAACACGGGGACAATTAAGAACAAACAAACGGTAGCAAATAATAAACAAATTGGATAAAGTGATTTGACTCAACTTGTGTGACATCGCATTGGTCCGAACTCGAATAAATAAAAGACACTACTTAGCCTGAATACACCTGTGAGTCTTAGTGAGGTTAGTCCAAAGGGATACTTCGTAAGTGTTTGCTTTTCTCTATGTCATCTATTGCCAAAGGCTAGCTGGATTCCTTCTAAATAGGATTTGTTCTTTGCGTGGTTATTTTTACTGAGAGGGTCGATTTTGCAAAAGGATTGACACTAGAATGTTTCTATAACTCCGTGTTCTTGTGTTCGTGAAATGAATTCAACAATGGCTTAAATCAACATTAACGGTTCAATCGAAGGTCCGCACACTCGGTTGTGTTTGCGCTGCGCTTATTGCGAACAATAACATTTGTACACATAATTCGCCCACCGCACTTACGCAGAAAAGATGGGAAATATCCTGGTATAAAGGGAATTCGTAGATAAATAGCTTGACAAATAATCAGAGACGAATTCCGTTATGTCACTCAGCCATCAACAATTGTATGGGAAAGACGTCTGACCAGACTCTCTGTCGCCTTCCGTGTAAGGTAAGAGAACGGGAATCCCTCTGTGGTGTTTCTTCATATTTTGAATACTTGGAAATGTCGAGTACGGAGATTGGAAATAGATAGTGTTAGAAACACGAAATTTCTTTTAATTAATGTCAAAAGCGTGGTGTTTTATTGTTCAGAAGTTTCTCCGGGACCTCATGTGCATTTTTTCTGTTTCGAAATTATCTTATTTCGCTTTTCTTTATTTGTTAAACAATTTCGTTGTGAAGTTGTATTGTTTATGGAAACATTGTTTACACGGATCGTGTAATTAAACACCTGCATATCTTTTGTTTGGTGGAGCTCGTACATATAATTGAATGCCAAGTCTTTCCAAAAAACATGATTGTAAAATTTAAGATAGCACTGTAACGATTGATTTCATGTGAACGTTGGAGGTGGGACTACAAATGTAAGATTCGAATGTTTAAACACTAAGTACCTTTCTAAAATACAGTTTACTGAAACACGAACCATTTGACTTGTCTTGAACGTGTCATTTTATCGAAAATCGACTTATTTTTTGCTTTTGTTTACCTAACCGAAGACTCTTGCGAATAGACGGCGCCTGTTAAAGGGGTGACAGTTAAATGCCTGTGCAGGGTGTCATAATTGGGATAATCTGGAGTGAAACGCTAACCTGGTCGTTTATTGTTCTGTTCATATCCCAGACTCAGTGTCTGCCCCGTAAATAGGCAATTACGCCTTGAGAATAGATGTCAGTCATTTTCTCCCCTGAAGTACTCTCAAATTGTCTGTGTCTAATACACGGTAGTGCGAAAGGCAGGTTTTGTGGCACAAAAAGCATTGAATGAAACGTCTTCCCGTGTTGACAACATCGTTTAAATATATAGGCAAAATTCATTGTTGGTGAAATTAAAAGGAAATTATTTTCCCGGTTTTCTAAAAGCTTATAATGCAAAATCGTTACCATTAACTTTCGATTCACGGACAATAAGGATGACAGATAAATAACTGCCACCCGCGCGTGACCAATAAGCCTGACAGTTTTGTTCACACAGTTATCTCCCTTGTCATGGCGGGGGGCTTCATTTTGTCAAGCCCCGAGGTCCAAAAATCGTCTTCTTTGGACTTGGTTAACTACGACGAAGATTTTATATTTTTAATGAAAAGAGAGATAGAGTATTTCGTGGTCAGCATTGTCCGACAAGCTACTAAAAATGTTGCACAGTGCACATTAATCTATTCAATCCGATGATTAGGTTACTAGCATCGATCTCTTTATACGGATTTCGAAATCTGCATTCTCAAAACCTTTCATCGATCTCAAAGTGACGCATTTTAGATTTTTTTGTGGGAAGTAAAGAACCTGTTCTCACAAATACTCGCTACTACTTCTACAATTCATGGTTTGCTATCACGCTCCAGTGCACTGGGATGAATTGCTTATCCTTATATTCGAATGATTTACACGCAATTAAAAGCTGTGACGTCGCTTGCGAGTAAAACTAGCGAGCAGTAAAGCACATACTGGTATTCGTTCGTATATGAATTTGTGACGATCTCGTGGTATTACCAAAATCTGGATGCTGTTCCGTAGACGCAAGAATCTCGTGAAGGAAACTAGGTGTGATCATCGCGTTTTCGCGAGGTTCTCGCGTCTACGTACCAACGGACTCCCTTTTAACGTTCATACTTTATGCAAACCTGTTTGTGTATTATAAATAACGATTGATGAGAAATGGGTGAAAATCGCAAAGAAATTGTTTATTTTTCAATAAAATAGTTTTTCTAGATTGCACAAAGTAATGAGAATAGCTCACCACGTGCTACCGTCTCGCTGTAGCCTATTCATTAACGTGACAACTAATGCCAGTTGGAATGAATGCATTCGGTTAGCCATTCCACGAATTTCTGGTCACATTTTGATGGATTAATCGCTCACAAGAGATGAAAATAACACCCTCTGTTTGTGTTGCTATCGTCCGATGTAGGATCGGCGCTTTGGCGTCACAGGTGTTGGTAATTCAGGTGTATTAAAAATAATCCAGGGATCAACTTGTTAGTGGAAGTACTGGCTTTCGAACAAAAAGAAAACCGCGAAGCTCAAAGTCTATTTAATCTCGTTTTAACAATTGTAATGTTTAGAACGTAGCGCAGTATGTAATTGTGGGCTATAGCCTGAAAAAGTAGGAAAACAAACATTTATTCAGAAATGCAGGTGTTTCGCAGTGAATGCAACATACTACGTTCATTTAGAATACTATGAGTAACATATTCTAATTCGGCTCACAAGTTTTGTGCTCTGTACAAGTTTACACCCTCTGATCCACAATAAACAAAACGTGTGTTTGATAGAATGCTTCAAATTTACAACTAGTTTTGCCATTTTTGCAATTTAGGCACATCAAACATGCTTAACGCATTGAAATTATGTCTCGTTCTTAAATTTGGAAACAGCGAAATTTTAGAATGCTGACATGCGTCGATTAACTACGGTAGATTCATAAAGGAATGTTGGTTGTATCGTCTGTTATTCGGATTGCTGATTTCATTATGAAGCAACGGTGTGCGTCTTAACCCTCCTACGTACTATTGCAAAGAGGTTAGTTGCTTTCATTTCTCTAAATGTTTTCTTGTTAAACAAGCACAAAGTCAACAACTATTGACTCGTGTAAGATGAGATTTAATGGTGTCATGATTATTGTAGCTTGTTAGCTCGGAACAAATGTTATTGATATCCCAAATGCCAATGGATCGGAATAGAACAAGTCTTAAACTTTGATTGTCCTGTTGTATTTTTAGCCACTCCTCTGGAAAATATAGACTTCCCCCTCTATTTCTACAGGTGCTAACTGCGGTTATCTGATTTCCAATCTTCTTGGCTAATTCCTGCTAGCGTCTGGTAATATAAATACCCTTCGCACTTTTTGGTGAAAACAGATAGTACACTTTGTTTTGTATTGGGCGCCGCTTCTTTATCTGTAGCTACAAAAGGTAATTAAATTCAACAAATTCGTTTGATGTCAAACACATTCCCGAAATTAAGTTAAATTATATGTTGCCTGCGTCTGTGCGATTGAGCACTCATGTGTGAACAGTAACTGAGTACAAGAAGTTTACTCGTTGAAATTCATAAACGTTTAGACCGTTTTTGTCCTTTTGTTCAAAGAAGGAGATTTTGCAGTGGTAAGCTAAACAGTGATTGCAACCATGAAGATAGGTTGTCATTCTTTCGTCACGTGTTGTGAAGACCATCACTGACCTTGGTATGAAGTTATCAACTTATCCAGCAGTGCTAATTTATCACTAATACAAGCCAATTGGTCGCTAATCCTACAAATTTATCAACATTGTACATTGCTGAGAGTGGTCGTCGACCGTATTTTATCTCCGAAACGTAAACAAACTTCTTCAAACAAATCATATAGACACCTGTTTAATGATTAGATGCTATATTAAGACGCAATGTGCCTCGGTGCTGTTACCATGACGTCTCGATCACTTACGCCACAGCGTAGCTAGCCTTCCGTTATTGCAACTGTCGTTGCATCTTTGCCGTCGTCGTCATCATAACGTCACCATCGTCATTCTTAACATCATGGTTAGCCTATCGCCATCCATATCACTCTCATTCACAAAGCGTGTGTATACTGGCTTGGGAAAATAGCAGGAGAGTGATAAGAATTAACACACGCATGATTTGCACTCAAGTAAGATAAAAACATTGTACCCCAGTGTCAGATTATCAAACAATCTGTCAACTACTTCCTTTCGATTGACAAATTGCTTCATTACCATGGGAGATTGGGCTGTATTCTTGAAATGAAAGGTGAGTCCCACTTTTGGTATTCGGAGACTTGTCTGTATCTATGGTAACGTGTCATATTTGGATAGAAGAACCTCTCCATGCGGCTCTTTAATCATTTTGATAGTCTGGCAATCCTTCTTGTATACCATTGGTATTTCCCAATCTTGGACTCGAGTGTTATGAAGCTTATGCTATGTAGTTAAATATTGTTGCAAGTGTAAGCTTAGACTTACAAAATATCTCTCCGTTACACAATGGTAGAGAATGGCTACAAGTGCTACCGGTAATATAGTTTTCTCAAGTAGGCGATTATTGATGATAAAGATTAAATTCAAGCGTACACTTTTGAGAAGTGTGCACCAAATGACCGAGTGTTCCAGTCCTCGACAGATCGTGTGCAGTTATTCAGCTACAGCATCAAAGTGTTTACTAGGTAAGAGCGGCTCTTTCGTCAGCATTGTTGTGGCAAATTGCTGGAAATAAAGTGGTTATTGAAGTATTAATAAAATCCTTATTGAAAGCGAGATCAAGAAATGACGTCATGATGGAATAGTGTGGCCAGCTAATAGTCCTTCTGTCTTGTTCATTTATCCAGCACAAATGACTCCAGCTGAGAAATCCGTTCAGGAACCCAAGGGATTTGACTGTGGTAGATCTAGGCCAGAAATTCACAGACATCGTGATTGTGATAAAACTCGAGCATCGATGTTATAGTTTAATTTATTGCAAGATTATACGCAGTGATTTGCAACCAGCATTGGAAATTTGAGCAACTTACTCGGGGGAATTGTAGCTCGGAATGTGTATTGCAGTAGAGGTTTATCTCAGGTCGTTGTTTACGTCATTGATACAAACCTCGTCTTTATCCATTTTCGTGTTTTCTGTGGCAATTGTAGAGTCTAATTTTGAATGGATGTATCGTTTAATCCTTGATTGGCTTTGTCAAATGCAGCACATTGTTTGAATGATGAACTACACCGCATGTTTCGACACCTGACGACAATTTATGCCGGCTGCCTATCAAAGCTGTATTTAACAATTTTACTTTTCCTGTGTAAATACAATTTATTTGACTGTTTCTGTCTGTTAGGTACAGCCATGTGTTTTTGCGAGGGATCATTAATATTCATTGGCGGTTATTGCATTGTATTTTCCCGTTCATACCCAGATGTTATAAATTTCTTGCAATCTCAATCTCTGAAAATGGCAATTTGTTGATTCTTTATGGCTTTGCCCCCCGCAGAACAACATGAGTTGCCATGGAAATGTACAATCCATTGTCCAGGTGTACTTACTAAAATTGATGACCGATTTGGCGGCAGCCAATACAAATCAAAATGCTTTGCAAATCCGTCTACTAATGTCATTTTCCGAGATCCCTCCGTGCTAATAGGATGGCTGATATATGAATCTTTGAAGATTTCAGTGTGAATTTCTTAATTTGGTGAAAACAATTCGTAGACGTTCATGATGTTCTACATGTCCACATTCGATTGGTTTTTCCACGGTTATACAAGGTGCACTAAGTGCACTAAATGTTACTCAACTCAAAAGAAAATCTTTACTCAACTCAAAAGAAAATCTTTGTTCTAAATTAGCCTAAGTTACTCCATAGTTAACATTAGAAGTCATAGACGGAACAAGGTGTCCATGTGGTTTAATACTCCGTCTCCGGGTCGTCTGCTAAGTCATACACGGATTAAGATGTCCATGTGGAGTAATATCCCGGGTCGTCTGCTGTCCATGTGGTGTAATACCCCTGATCGCCTGCTACTCCTCGTAAAAATGTGTAGTTGCTGTCATCACTGATTGAACGTGGCACAACACAGCGTCTAGAAATTAATGGCAAAATAAATAAACATTCGGACACAAATGAGAAAATTGATCGGATTTGATTAGAAATACAAAACTAGTTATTCTTTAATAATCGAGTATGGACTCCCGCCTAATTAACTTATTCAAAGTTACCGTAAAGTTTGCTTCGGCTGCCTTGTAATGTCGCTAGGGATGAAAGAAAGCCGCTGAAAACGAACTCATGAAAATGTTATACTTGTTATATCTTATCTGATTTTTTTTTGTTCTATGTTTACATACATCTGGAATATGAACCTTTATATAATTTCCACTCCGATAAATTTGGTGTGTACAAATACCTTCGTAAACAACTCGGGCATAGTAGTTGTGCTGGCTCTTCAAAACCGATCGCCGCCAGACTGTCGCGAGTCACAATGTCTTACGCTATCCGCAGTGCAAATTATAATTAACATGAGCAGTTTGCACGATCCTTTGAGCAGATAAAAATCAGAAGACAGTCGGTCTTTTTGGTCCTCAGTTTTCACCCGTTATCATGAATTGTGGTATGGATTTCTCGCCTACTGTAGCCATTCTAACCACAGGTACCGCTTTCAACGGCGCACGCAAACGAACAAAGCCTGTTGACAAAACAGTTTACGACTTACTAATCACCAAAGCATATTTTGAATAGATTTTTGTTCTCGTATTTTGGCTCCCGTTCATATGGGTTTCGCCTGCGTGAAATCTGTAAACGATTGCTCTATAGTTCATCCGTCAGTCACCGTCTAATGTTGCGTTGCTGTAATTATAATATCTGGTTCCTCATCGAGAGACTTCTCATATTAGCAACGTTCGTGCTCAGTGCCTCTCAAAGAATGCTACATGAATATTAGTTTCATTAGGGGGTGTTTAAAGGTAAGTCGGACAAGGTTTGAGAGGACGGCAGATACAGGAGAATAGTTACTTGTTGTTTTATTCGTTTGCAATATGTTTATTGTTAGAATTATTGTAAGTTGTGTTTTGATTCCGAGCTTTCTTTTTCAGATTCTGAAAAGTGCCATTTGCGCTCTATTACGTAACGCACCACTCTTCGGAGATCTAGTTTATTCATGTCTGAAAAATCGAGCACTTTGAAGTACACCAACTACCGACTGAACAAACTTGGTAACATGAACACGCCGTACAACATGGAGACCTATTTCATCCAGTTGGCAAAGCAAATCGACAGAGTGCGTCTGAACAGGCATCGCCCACAGAATGTGGCCCAGGAGATCAAATCCATCGAACTATGGCGAGCCGTCGTCTGTGAGTGTCTTGCAACAACATTGTACGTCCTGTTGGGCTGTTCCTCGCTTCTCGCCTGGCCGCGAGCAGATCCTCAAACGGAAATGGAAAGTTTAATATTTTGCATTTGGACGTCGTTGTGTTTTGGACTCGCCACAGCTACACTGGTACAGTGCTTTCATCATATTTCCGGGGCCCATTTCAACCCCGCTGTGACTCTGGCGGAAACAGTTGCTCTTAGAATTTCTCCTGTAAGAGGATTCATGTACCTGTTGGCTCAGTGCAGCGGAGGAATTGCTGGCGCTGCTCTTCTCTATGGGTAGGTATTTTGTGGCAGACACTATTTTGTGCGGATACTTAATATTCGAATAAAAGCGAATGAAACATGATGTTGAATGAAATTTCAGGCGAGCAGACAAATGCTTATGGAAGAATTTCTAATGCTGTATTAATTACTGTCGATCAGGCAAAGTATGATTGAGACTTGTTTATTACTGTTGTTGGGCGTTTAGACTAAGAAGGCGTATGGAGGATATGTTACTCATGTTTTCTGGGTACCATTCTTTTGTTGAAAGTGTTCTGCTTGCTTGAAATCAAAACACATCGTGACAAAAGGTAAATCTCATCAAAAAGAGCTATGCCTTCAGGCTATCTGTTCTTTCTATTTGGGTAAATTTTTTACATTGACGCCTAATTAGCCGTATTGGCGCGACAAATAGGGGTCCTGATGAAAGACACCGCGCCTTTGATATAGAAGAAATGCCCCTGTGCTACATGACGCGTCCTTAATCACTGAGTCATTTTACTAATCATATTTCCTCTGAAATACTCGTCGCCTTCTCATGTCTTAGCGCACACTAACCGGAACACTATTTATTGCAGAGCGAGGATACATTTTCCTTTGTATTTTATTTCACCAACTTACAAGTGATGAATCTTGAAAAAGTTGATAGTCTTATTATCAACTTGACAATAACTGTCGACTTCCCTCTGCCGTGTGACGTGTCTATGCCTTCTGGCGGCCAAGTTACCTGCCTTTGTTGTGAAAGAAAGGGTCCAAATTCAAAATGTTTGTGAGAGATTCTCAAAGACAAAATGCCTCTGTCCTGCCAGTCAATTTGCGCAGCAGGTGACAGACCAATCACAAGTGGCAGGTCCTCAAGGGCAAAGTTATCACATTCTCAAAAGTTTTCTTAAAGACTATCAAACATCAACAAAATATGCAAACAATTTCATTGTGACATGTCTGTATATTTAGCAACATAACTCATGTTAGAATTTCAATGTTTGTTATTATTTCATTTTCCAATACATTGACAGTAATTCCCTAGACTACTTATCAAAACATTAGTTTTGTCTTTACCCTTCTAGGTGACAATACCTTTCGGCGAAGCCATCACGGGATAACAATGGGCCCTATCACGTTACGAGTGTGATTGACTGAATTCTGTAACTGATACGCTTCGATATCAAAACGCACAACTCAACAATCACACCAGTGCTTATTTTCCTAATGTTCAACAATTCTTTTTAATTACGTGTATTGTGGGTAAGATTTATCTCCCTCTCCGAGTCTTGAATAACCCATATTATCAGATACAATTCAGTAGGCAATGCAGTAATTCCAGCTATTGTTTTTCAGAATTGCCCCAGAGCCTTATAGAAAAATTCTTGGTGTCGCTTACATTCGTAATGGGACAGTTGAGCAAGGCTTTGGAATTGAGCTTATCTTGTCTTTCCTGGTCGTGTTAACAGTTGAAGTCACCTACAACCCCAACCACAAAGCCCTTGGGGGTCCGTCGGGGCCAATAGGCGTGGCTGTCATGCTGGCCCATCTGATTGGCGTAAGTATTTCATTTCTGCTGTAAACAATCCGTCGGATGTTTTCCCGGACTATCTGAATATTTACTTTGTTCGCTAGAATCGTTTAGTGTATTCTAACAAAAGACCGTGTCTTGAATTCGAAAACATTAGAATCACTAGTTCTCGTGCTTGCGTTCATTCCAAAGAACCTCATTGTTATTTGTGTTTTTACAGATGAAATGGACTGGAGCCGGTATAAACCCTGCCAGATGTTTTGGTCCAGCATTTATTCAAAACTTCTGGGCAAACCATTGGATTTACTGGGCTGGTCCAATGTTGGGAGGTTTGATGGCTGGAATATTGTATAAATTCATCTTTGATCCATACCGACGGGCAAAATCAGTGAAAGAAGCCCTCGACGAAATGGAAAGAGGTATGTTTTCAGGTCAAAGGAATCGCCTATCTTGTCAAACAGGCTCCCGCTACATAGGCTATTTTTCTTCAAAGTAACTTTCACTGTATTTTTAATTTCAATCTCTAACAATGACAGTGAATATGTATATTCACTCTTTACTTACTTTGCGGCTTGGCACCGCCACCAACAGAAACAGTATCATTTCTGACGCAGGAACAACTTAAATATTACTTGACATTTTATACATCCTGCTCTACATGTAGCAATGTTATAAGTGCGCAAACTCTACCACTGTCGCACCTTCATGCATTATACAAGTGTTAAAAGACGTAAGATCCTATTATATTTTCAGGCTCCAAAAGGATGAGCTCAGCATACACGTACTCCACGTCTTGCAACTATGCGCCACAGAGTATCATGTCGACCACATATCGTTCATATCAAAAAGACGAAGACGGGTCATGTGATAACTATATGTACGACGTCAACATTAAGAGAACTAGCGAGGACAAATTTCCGACAGAGCAGAAATTTGATGAAAAAAATGGCAAATGTGAAACCACTATTCCCTGCAATGACGATTTCGAAGACGTTTACCAATACGACAGCAATGGAGATTTGTGCGATACGGAGTCGAACCCGGGATATTTTTCATATAACAGTGACACAATGGGTTCGAAGTTGTCTAACGTGTAAATAGACATAGCCTGAATTTAAATGATCTGCGTGGCAATATTTGTACAGTGTATAATTTATTATTACACATCTTAAAGTATTATGTACAGTTGAATCATTCAAAAGGAGGAGCTGCGCAGAGAATAAAAGATTTTTTAAAATTCTTTTTCACAAAGAACGTGGATGGCAATTGTCTTTAATTTTTTTACCAAAGTGAGTTCCATTTCATCCAATTTAGTTTGTTTACAGCTTAAGTCAGAATGGCGTATCACGCGTGCATTGGCAAGGTCCCATTTTGTGACGCAAAATACTCGCAAATGAAAGTTAAAACGATCACGTGCTTTGTTTGTCTCTTAAATATTTGCGGGATTTCGCCAGACTCGCGAAAAACTAGCCTTGAGAAACACAACCCAGTGTGATATCCTATTACAACCAAAAAGCATGCGAAACTTCGCAATGGCGTCCGAAAAGAAGTTATATTGCCGAAAACCTTATCCACTTTCGTACTAGATTTTTCCAATGCGGCGAGACTCGATTTTCATTATGTGATGCTAACTAATAAAGAATCCACTGGTTATAATATAAGCAGATTGGAAACATAAAATTGTTCACCTGCATGGCCTGGAGGAATTCGTGGAATAAGAATGCCGCATTAATGACTGTAATGCAAGTGGGTAGTGCTGTTGTTCCTTTAGCGCCATCTATTGAATTTCGAGCAACTCCGTGACCGCGTTTATCATGAGCTGAACACCCTGTAGCCTACTAACCGGGCGTGACCGCAAACTCTTGTGGTCTTGTTCAAATTGTTATTGTGCATAGGTTATGATTATTTATTATTTGACGAATTTTTAATCGAAGATATTTCTTGAAAATAAACAATTATCAAAATTATCGCTAATTTTCTTTTAACTTGACTGTATAATAGTAAAGCATGTTCGGTTACTCGCTGGTTCCCGACGTGCCTAGCCAGCACGCAGGTATCATGCAGTAGCACACGCTTTAGCTTTGGTTGATGTAACCATAACTATAGTACATCTGTTGTCTATAATCTATGATGCAACCTCAGCAGTCATTGGCGGACTATGGATGATTTTTAGCCTTGTCATGCAAGTGGCGTAGGAGCAACTATTTCGTTTCTGCAGTAATATTTAATAGCCGCGTGCCTGAAGCACATCCATGTACAATAAACACATATCTGGCCGATTTGACCGGTGTGTCATTCATACTGTAAGATTGCAGGACAGTATATCGTAAACAAAAGTCATCGACAGTAGAAAGATGGCAATCCGAAAAGGCGTGACCACAATTTCTGGGATTCACATTTCCTGAACATAAAGTTTAAGGACCGATTTGTCTGCACAACTGATCACATTTACACTTCCTCCATCAGTCATGGCAATTTGTTTGCGTAAATCGCTGCCTGTTGATAATTCGACCAGCCAATCAGAAACGCCGGTGTAAAAAAAAATCCCGAAGAAAATTAAGTGATACCTGCTTGCTGGTTACCACCTAGCGGCACGCAGAGAACCAGGGAGGTTCGGCTAAAGGGCCGAAAACACAAAACACGTATCCACGTGACACTAAACGTGTAAGGGCTTTTTATCAAAAGACATTTTTTCTGTTTTTTCCTCTAAAAATCAAGGATTTTCCTTGATTCCTGAAGTATTATCCAAGAAAAAAAACTCGGAGAACGTGTCAAACTTGAAAAACCGCAGTTACCATAGACTCGAACTCACGACCTGGTGGATAGAGCGCGCGTGCTTTACCACTGCACCACCACGATTCCACTCGAACTTCGATTCTTGGAGACCTACTTGTTTATGGAATATGGTCCACAGCGTTTGCGCGCCAAACCAACTTCTTTTTCTAATGTTTATTACACTTTTTATATTTTGTGCAATCAGTTCGTAACAAATTTGTTGCATTTAATACAGTCTTCAATGGCCCAAAAGACCAAATCCGTTTTTTGTGTTGGCATTAATGACACGATTGCTCTGGAAATCGTCTTAAGTTAAGGTCTGACAAAGAGAGAATTATGAGTTTCTGAGTGATTCACTAAGGCTTCGATTAAAATTCACATCTTACCAGCAGCATCTGTTTTTTCATCGTCACTCAGATTCCATTTTCTTTAAAAAAATGAAGAAATTTTCTTCATTGCACAGTGAAGCAGACGACGGAAACGGAGTCGTGGTGCGCAGCGCCACTGCCGGTCGCCTGGGATATCGCGGGAGAGCCTATACTTAGCCATAGATCCGTTACGATTGCGCCGTGTTCCGAATTTGACACTTGAAATTGGATCTGAGCACACTAAAACTGCACACATTTAAATCTTGTTTCAGCCGTACAATGTTAATTACCGGGGTTAATTAATAAACTCCACATTTCCCTACGCTCTTGCTGTTTCATTTTTTGCGGCAGCCAAGGTGGGGGGTCACCCTGCCCCCCCCCCCCCTAAATCCGCCTACGAGATACACGTCTGATTCTAAAAAGAAGAGCGTAATGAAATAAATCCATCTCTTTAGTTCCTTTCGTAAAATCTTAATTGATGTGAATGGCAACGTGTGGGAATGTAAATGACAACGTGTCTGACGGAAACGTCAGCAATACAGTCAAATCTCTAGACCACCAGTGTACAATCGGCATTTTTGTGTAAATCATTTGAATGTCCCATCACAAAACGCGGACAACTTGATAACATGATTATTGCAAAGCCAAGAATATTGCGCTGAGAGACTACTCGGCTGCATCATTAAATATCCAACAAGAGGACGCAGAGCGCTGTCCACTACAGAACCACTCGTCAGCCAATTAGCGACAAAGCGTATTTCATCATGTCGCTGATGGGAAAACTAATAACAACAGGGGTCTGTTGCATGAAAGTTTTATGTTTGACTACTTAATGCCATTAGACCCACACGTGACAATTTGAGCAATGCTGCTGGTGTCCTGCAAACACTCAAATTATGGCGTAATAAAAGACCAACTGAAAAATATCAATATAAGACATGGAGAGTGATCGGCAGATGCGAGCACCTCGCGGCAAGTTATGGATACGTATTTCAAGCGAAACACGTGCAAGTAAGCGCTTACACGGGCTTCAAACTTCCGTGTTCTTCTTGCGTCATCCCCGGCTGAAACTCTGGACAATGTGGTATATATAGGAGCCAAGAACTAATTAGCTAGAGTTGTAACATAGGGTACCATAGAACTCAGGTATTTTTAAATTTCTTCCTATGGCTTGTCCTATTTAAAAATAGTACAAGCCATAGAAAGAGATTTCGTCTTTCTTTTCAGAAGCAATTTCAAAAATAGCTCTGAACGATTGATACATAAGTACCCTGGATGTGTAAACGAGGTCATCCGTCGTTTTTGCAAACCGTCGACCAGGCAGGCATACTCAGCATTACTCCTTTTCCACCAGCATGAACGACAAAAGTGTTCCAAGGTTCACCTTTAGCGATTTTTGTAAAATTTTTGAAGTGTTAATTAAATGTGTCAGTATTGACTAGTAATGTGTATATTAAATGATGATCACAATTGCTGAACTTCTTTTTCCCTTTTCGTCTCGATTTCTCGAGCGCCAAATGTTTAGTTCCCGTAAAATAGCCAAATGGCTTTTGGACATGTTAGAGACATCATATTGTTGGTCAACTTCAAGCGTGTCGTCTCTTTGGTTACTCCTGACATTAATTTTTAACGCTAATTACTATCATACGAGACCATCAGTACATGTCTAAAAAGTCACTTGATCATTTTACAGGGACTTGAAATGAATGCTCTGTGCTTTTATATAACACGAAGCTTTTTGCACTATGATAGTTTACTAAGTTTCAAATGACATAGGCGCCTGTCTCTATATCGTTGAAAATCTCTCCCTGGCTTCGAACAACACATGTATTTACATCTCTATCTTGTCACTATCAGAGAAATTCTATTTGTTTTGTTCTTACAAATCTTAATATACGTGAACCGGCAAGGCTAGTATCGTTAAACTTCACCTTAAACATAAGCTAAACGAGATTCAGTGTGTCATTGTGACTTGTTGACTTCCTAATATTTTGCATAAAATGTATGCGCTTATTTTGGCTATAAATGTTTGTTGTCTCACACCATATTGTATTTGAGGTGTGTTTAGAAAACATAAAAATACTTCATTGTTTGATAATCCATGTGTAAAGTAGGCATATATTATGTAGTTCACCATTGGCTTCACAAGACACCTGCGTTCCAAATTTCCATACAAGAGGTCCGCCCCATGTAACCCCTTCCAGAAACTTCCTCCAGATGAAGTATTCTAGGATAGAAGTGGCAGATATTTCCAGGAAATATCTCATGCCTCTTAAACTTCTAAACCGAACAGCTTGTTTTATATTTGTTCTACATTTGGTCCACTGCTCTATTTTTGCACACTGTGTTTTCTCAATTGAGCAACCGAATGCGGGGCTTCCAGACACGTTCATTATTAAAAGGTAACAGAATTCACGGTTACAAACAAGTTTTGTTTGTGTGAAACTGTCCCAGTCTTTGCCGTTATCCCACATTACCCAAAATTTGTTCTTATCTTGTAGAGCAAATAAAGAGGAGTTGTGTAATTCGTAACTAACATTGCTAACTTTTTCAGCTTAGACATTGCCGCTTTAAGGTAGGTGTATGCACAAAAATTAATTTTGACTGTTTTTACATTTTTATGTTATCCTAATCTTTAATTCTTGATGCACAGTATAGTGAAGAAAAATAAAATCATTCTGAAAATCCAAAGTTGTTTTTTAATTATATTTGACCAAGCTTGAGTAAGTCATGTGGCTTGACTACTCATCAGCTCAGTGACTGACAAGTGGGGCGGAGCTTATACAAAGACACTAGCTCTAATCTAATCCTGGCAACAAGCATTGCGTAACCGGGCAATCGAGAGTGCTCTCCCAGCTGATGTTGTAGCGAGACCAAGAACAAAATAATTCTATTTTGACCATGTGAAAGTTGGTGGTGAAATGAACTCTTGTTCCGAGCCTGAGCCCGTATGTCCATCTGCAAAAAATTAAGTTGATTTCGCTAAGTCCTACCGAAGCCATCGCTGCACTCAGCTTGAGGAGTCAGTGCAGAAATTTGTGAGTGTTATGCGCACACCCAACCTTCAGTATGGGTGTGCTCGAATTCCTGACTGACGCTGTGGACATTTTGCTAACAAAAGAGCGGGCGGACTAAAAAAAAACAGAGAGCACCACTTATTTAGTGGACTTTTGTCCCATTTTCACGGACTCTTTGTCTCTGATATGCGGACCTTTTTGCCCACTTCGCCTAATGGGAGGGCTCGTTCG
>NMRA01000111.1:801397-873190 GCA_002633005.1 Phoronis australis | reverse complement strand
GTAGAATCCGCGCTCAGTGATTGACGGGAAAAGAACTTGAACTGCAGGAGTTGAAGTGTGTGCATTTTTGGGACACGCGTTCCATAGCATAGTTTTCCCCAGCCGCCCGGCGGCAGAAGCTGGACCAGAGTGAGTGGCTGTGTTTCAACAATGAATTTTGATACAGCTCTATAGGCCAAGGATTTCGGGATCATATCTTTCAAATCTTCAGGAAATGACCGCATTAAAATAAACTTTTCCCGAAACTGGGTCAAACAAAACGACCTTGGAGCCAGAACACGGGTATAGGTTCGAGTTAAGCCGCACGTCTCAAATGAATCATAGCGGAGCTGACCAGCGACTAGCATTAGTTCGTCGAATTGCGCATGAATCATAGCGGAGCTGACCAGCGACTAGCATTAGTTCATCGAACTGCGCGTGCATGGATCGGACTTCCCGGCGACTCGGACCCCACGACACCTGCCACCGTGGCGGGAGCAGCTAATTTCTAACTCCTGCTTCTAAATCTGGATTTAAGCTAAATGCCACATATGCAAGCGTACCAAATACAATTAAATTTATTTTCATGTGAAACCATTCAATGTTCTCACGAGTCAATGTTCTTTGAACATTGACTTATGTGAGTTCTTAATTTTCTTAGATCTGCCCAATCAGGTAGAACTGCGTTTCAAGTCATTCACTATAGGCACCGGAGGGTTGAAGTTCGCGTCGTATGACATCGTATGACGTCATATAACGTGGGAGATGCGAGCCTCATTTTCATATATAAGTGACATCTGTTGGTTCAAAAAAGAGGATCATTACATGCCTGGGAAGAGGCATCTTTTTAAGGGTAAAACAAGTCATGTTCAAAGCATCCTAGTGCCATTAATATGCAGTCTTTGGGGACCAAAGGGGTGTCCTTTTATAGCTAAAGAGTTAAGCTTTCCAACACAATGCTTGGATTCCAAACGACTTTAACATTTACTTTTGAAATCACCTTTGAATATCCGTTAAAATGCGCTAAAACAGTTGTCCCTTCCTGATTGTATGTAATAGTGGCATCGGAAGCCTTTTCACATTGGTTCGGCAAATGGCAGACGAAGTGCGAGGCACTGCATCTAACAAGGATATGAAAACGATGAATATTATCAGGAAGAGATAACCCGGAAGGGACAACTGTTTTAGCGCATCACCACTTTGGTCCCCAAAGACTGCATATTAATGGCACTAGGATGCTTTGAACATAACTTCTTTTACCCTTCCAAAAGATGCCTCTTCCCAGGCATGTACTCGGGCATGATCCTCTTTTTTGAACCAACAGATGTCACTAATATATGCAAATGAGGCTCGCATCTCCTACGTCATATGACGTCATACGACGCGAGCTTCCATTTGAACCCTCAGTTGCCTATAGTGAATGACTTGAAACACAGTTCTACCTGATTGGGCAGATTTAACAAAATTAAAAACTCACACAACTCAATGTTCAAAGGACATTGAATGGTTTCACATGGAAATACATTTAATTGTATTTGGATACGCTTGCATTTGTGTATGCGTGGACTTCGTCATTTTGCTTGAATCCAGCAGGTGTTAGTCACCAAGACCCTGTGAATTAGTTGCTCCCGCCACGGTGGCCCGGGTGTCGTGGCGTCGCAGGGAAGTTTGATCCATGCATACGCAATTCGACGAACTAATGCTAGTCGCTGGTGAGCTCTGCTATGATTCATGCGCAATTTCACGAACTAATGCTAGTCGCTGGTCAGCTCCGCTATGATTCATTTGAGACGTGCGGCATAACTCGAACCCATTACCGTGTTCTGGCTCCAAGGTCGTTTTTTTACCCAGTTTCGGGAAAAGTTCATTTTAATACGGTCCTTTCCTGAAGATTTTTTTGAAAGATATGATCCCGAAATCCTTGGCCTATAGAGCCTGCTGTGTCAAAATTCCGTGTTGAAACACGGCCACTGGTCCAGCTTCTGCCGGGCGGCTGGGGAAAATGAACGTGGTGTCCCAAAATGACACACTTCAACCCCTCGGTGCAGTTCAAGCTCTTTTCACGTCAATCACTGTGCGCGGATTCTACGCGGGCAGCCTACTGGCGGCATGACTACACCTTATTTTTAACGTGGGTGCGTCACTGAGTCAGGACGTGTCCAGCCTTTGCAGTATGCACGGGAATGGCAAGCAAACGATTCGGTTTAGAAGAACCTAAATTCATTGCACAATACTACTGGGAACTACAAGCATCAAGGAAGTGCAAAGATAACTTCTTTTCAAATTTATGAGCAATGACTTGAACTTCTTTTTCGATCTACGGTTTGTAAATTTTTGAATTTCATTAGTAAAGCATTTAGAGCTGCCCGACATTCATGAATATCACTGTTATCGTTTAGTGTCCTTCTTTGCGATATGGTGGTCTGGTGACGGATCGAATTTTTGCAAGTCAGCCATCAGGCTTCAACTAAGTTCAATGACGCATCGCCATTTCTTACAAGACAGCTTCTGTGCTGTGCACGAATGTTTTGTATCTTTGATGAATTTGGAATCTCAACTTCCCCTCGAGTAGTTGGCAGTGTCATGCCGGAGGTGCGCAGAACTGAAAAAAGTGGAAGCTAAAGCCTNCCCCCGTAGTGCACTGCCTATGGACCACTGAAAAACTTGGACTGCATTAATACGCTCCGCAAAACTGTTGCTTTACAAATTTTCTCGAATTTTCGAAATACATGTATGAATGATTAAGTGCACATTTTCAAGGGCGCTTAGACGACCTATGCTGCAAAAACGGAGACCCTAACAACAATTGTCCTGGACAGGGCCCTCAAAGGGTAAACCATACACTGATACCGAGTTGTCAATGTTCTCTTGAATTTTCTCTCTGATCAGTATTGGAAGACTTTCTTTTTTGTCCTTCCCCAGTCTCACACCTTTGTCGGTTGCCATGGTTTGACCCTGAGGCATGCAATGTTGGGGGGTTGGACTCACCCTCCCCCCGCTTACGAAGGTCCTGATGCAAGAAGTCCATCTTTGGTCCAAGGTCAATGTTGTGTTTCAACACGCACTCGTTGTATAGCTTGAGCATTAAATTAAAGGTTTAAGAAATACAGGAGCATTTGTGCGCATTTAATTGTGCGTGTAAAAAGGTTTATGGATTCGTACTGAATTTGTTGCTGCAACTTGTCTCATGGGCCTGTACCCGGCAAGTGACCACAAATGTGGACACTAATTCGTCTATTAGCGCAAGTCGACTGCAAGGAGGCCACTGAAAATGTAAGGCAGCACCAGGCCAGTGGGCGTGCCGGTGTGTGACAACTCGGATTTTTAGTCTCTTATTATGAAAACCATTGAATGGCAATCACCAGCACCTGCAAACAAGAATTTTGAAGTATGGAGAATTTCAACAGGAGTTAGTTGTAGACTTAGTCACGAAGCTGCCGACATTCCAGCCACGGTTACTGCCCGTCCTTCGAAGCAATTATAGCATATATACACGAATTTTTAAGAATGGCAAGGGTGCGTTTTGTGTTGACGGAAATGTCCATTGCGTCGAGGAATTTGAGGCATTTAATGATGAACAATAGTTGTGGCTTTATTTTGAAAAACACCTAGCAAAACTAACTTCCAAGTATGCATACTGTGGCGGAATTAAGAAATTCGGATTATGGCAGTGCTAATTGTAGCAGAGCCACAAAGTGTGCTAAAATGGTAGAAAATTAGGCATAACATTTCTGTAGCAGACAAAAGGTTGTTTGGCGCAGGAGAAGGTCGATGTCTTCAATGCTCAGAAAAATTTCGGCAGGCAAGAGACTTTCCAAGAAAACGGTACAGTTGAGTCCGGGCATTCTAAAGGAAGAACTGCAGCCAATTCCAATTATTCGGTGCAACTTCTCTCACCCGACGACGTTGTTTCACGATACCGCAACCTCAAACAACTTCAAAGAAACGAAACGCGGAGGGTGAGATATTACAGAGTATTAATATTTATTATTGGATACAGGTATCTACCTCAAAATGAATTTTCCACGGTCATTTTTTATGGCGATAGCAATGTTTTCGTCAACTGAAGAACAGGAATCATAGACAACCCGCGCGCTCCGTCTATGGTTCTGACACCTCAAACTTTTGTCAACACGATAGGTAGCCGCAGAAAGTTCGATGTTGACCTCATTCTAATCTTCTCTGTAATCCACTGTCAGGGGACGAAAACAATTCTAAGTCCGTGCCTCGAAATAGGGCTTGCTTAGCTGGAATTCAGAACCGCGGTCATGAGAGTGTTTTCACCTCCTGATTGCGAAGCGATCGAGTTCGCTGTGATATCTTCATCAGCGCGTGCTCTCAGCGGGAGGTCACCGCTTTATTCACTCAAGGGCTCGACCAACAACTGACGAGAGTCTCAGAACTCCCACATGCAAATTTGATGCAAATGAGGGAGTACTTGACTACTGCGCCATCTATACATCGACGGAAAAGCTTAAATACCCGTGACTGCGTGTGGGAAGTTGCGAGTGAGTGCGCTGAAGTCGATATTTTCAAAGTACAATTACACCACTGTTTAAGGTTGCAAAGTGAGTTTTTTGATATCCTTCTATAGAAAAAGCTTTAATCTCTCTGATAAAATCATCTGTATCCTTTTAAACGAAACGTAAGTCCTGAAATTAATCCGGAGAAGGAGGCCAAAAACGGCGGTTTAGCTAGTTGTCCCTTCCTGGTTATCTCTTCCTGATATTATCCAGGTTATCCAAAATAGGGCTGCCCGGGTTATTCTGGGAGCTGGTGTAGAGATACTAATATTGAAAACCTCCATACGCGGAGACGGACATATTGAAAGCACCTGCAAGACGTAAATTCCTATCAGCGTGTTGTATCTAAAACATGCGCGCACCCAGCCTTCAACATGGGGGGCTCGAATTCCTGACGTTGTGGACCTTTAGGTAACAAAAAAGCGGGTGGACTAAAGAAAAAAACAAAAATACACGGGGGCACCACAGTGAATTGCGAGTTTGTACTTGTTTAGTGAACTTTTGTCTCATTTTCTCGGACTTTTTGTTTCTCAGAGGCGGACCTTTTTGCCCACTTCGCCAACAAATGGGGGCCCTCCCCGGGTGCGCGCATGTATAATGACTGTTATAGCCGTCTTGTACTAACAAAGTACTTAAAAGTATGAAATTTACTATGACTGCTACTCGCTACATAACACAGGGTTTCACACACATCCAATTTCAATTTGCCAAAATCCAGAAATGCTTACTTACAGCGGGGCTTATTTATAGAACACTCTCTTCGATCTACAAGTCCAAATCTATCTGCATCATCATTAATAAGTTTTAAAAGAATTATCAGAAGTCAAGTGTTCTGTGTAGCAAATATAATGCCTTCGATATTCTCAGACGTTTGTATATTATTCATATATGTATATGATGTCTTGAACTTTTATTAACTATTATTTAACAACTAATTTGCCACGAGTGGGCACAGTAGTATTTGGATTAGTTCGACATTTGTTAGTTTGTCGTCGGCTCCACAGAATTTTTTTTTCAAATTTCACAAAGCTTCTTCAAAAGGTTACCGGGATTTTCCTTAGATAAGCCTACCCGATTTGGTGTTACAACTTTTGGGGTCAAGTCCACTCTGCGTCAACTTTTTGTCACAAATTCAGTTTGGTGCAGCATTTTTCATTTATAAAAACGAACAAGGCGTTGGCGAACTATGGATTTATATCTATTAACATAAAATTTAAAAACACAATTTTAAGTAAGATATATCGAAGTCAGCAAAACTAGGACTTTCCTTTACACGCCCCGGCGTTTATTTGGTGTTACAAAATGTTTACTTTTCAAATACACGCTTATGTGCGTATTTAGAGAAAATCCCGGTAAGGAGATTCGGCCTCAGACGTAAAAAAACTAAATCACCTATAGGGAGCGACACGGTAGTCGGACCCGTCCGAAAGTCAACTTCAGTCTTAGTCTTCTCATCAGAAACACGTCACTAAATTCTCATAATGACCTTTTGAGCAGTATGGCAGATAGGGAGGGGGACAAAACAGACGAAAAATAACAAAAATGTCCACCAGATGGCGCAAAGAAACAAATCAGTCTGAAAATGGGAAGGCCGGTTGTGGTCTCCTTAATTGAAACCTGTTTGCCGAATTTCATAAAATACAAAGCTGAATTCTGGAGATGCAAAGGCAAACTTAAAAAAAATCATTTTGCCCATTCAGTGGGGGCACAGTGGTACTTGAATCCGCTCGACACTCGTTACCGTTCGTCGATGGCTCCATAGAAAAACATCTTTCAAATTTGACAAAGCTNTTCCTAAACATTTCGGACTCTCGAGGAAGTCGAAAAAACAGTAACCCGCTTTCCTTGCATGTGCATAGCTCGCACAAGCGGGAACGATGCACCGCAACATAGCGGCATTCTCACCTTCCTCACAGGTTAACGCGACACCTCTTGGCAAGGTAAGGTCGACCGTGTGCGAGGCGATGTGGATGTAGGCCGATTAATAAGGCAAAAAAGACTAATTAAATCGGGTGGCATTCTCCTTTTATTCAGTTCAAGTTTTTCAGTGGTCCATAGGCGGTGCACTACAGGGGGGCTGAGGGGGCTTTAGCCCCCACTTTTTTTAGTGCTGCGCCCTCTATACACCTCCGACATGACACTGCCAACTACTCACGAGGGGAAGTTGAGATTTCAAATTCATCAAAAACACAAAACATTCGTGCACAGCACAGAAGCTGTCTTGTAAGAAATGGCGATGCGTCACTGAACTTAGTTGAAGGCTGAAGGACGGACCATCATCAGACCACCATATCGCAGAGAAGGACTCTAAACGATAACAGTGATATTCATGAATATATTGAATTAAAAACTAGACTAAAGAAATTCAAAAATTTACAAACCGTAGATCGGATCGAAAAAGAAGTTCAAGTCATTGCTCATAAATTTGGAAAGATTGTCTTTGCATTTCCTTGATGCTTGTAGTTCCCAGTAGTATTGTGCAATGAATTTAGGTTCTTCTAAACCGAATCGTTTGCTTGACATTCCCGTGCATACTGCAAAGGCTGGACACGTCGTGATTCAGTGACGCACCCACGTTAAAAATAAGGTGTAGAATCCGCGCTCAGTGATTGACGGGAAAAGAACTTGAACTGCAGGAGTTGTAGTGTGTGCATTTTTGGGACACGCGTTCCATAGCATAGTTTTCCCCAGCCGCCCGGCGGCAGAAGCTGGACCAGAGTGAGTGGCTGTGTTTCAACAATGAATTTTGATACAGCTCTATAGGCCAAGGATTTCGGGATCATATCTTTCAAAAAAATCTTCAGGAAATGACCGCATTAAAATAAACTTTTCCCGAAACTGGGTCAAACAAAACGACCTTGGAGCCAGAACACGGGTATAGGTTCGAGTTAAGCCGCACCGTCTCAAATGAATCATATAGCGGAGCTGACCAGCGACTAGCATTAGTTCGTCGAATTGCGCATGCATGGATCGGACTTCCCAGCGACTCGGCGGACGCCACGACACTTGCCACCGTGGCGGGAGCAGCTAATTTCTAACTCCTGCTTCTAAATCTGGATTTAAGCTAAATGCCACATATGCAAGCGTATCCAAATACAATTAAATTTATTTTCATGTGAAACCATTCAATGTTCTCACAAGTCAATGTTCAAAGAACATTGACTTGTGTGAGTTCTTAATTTTCTTAGATCTGCCCAATCAGGTAGAACTGCGTTTCAAGTCATTCACCATAGGCACCGGAGGGTTCAAATTGGAAGTTCGCGTCGTATGACATCGTATGACGTCATATAACGTAGGAGATGCGAGACTCATTTGCATATATAAGTGACATCTGTTGGTTCAAAAAAGAGGATCATTACATGCCTGGGAAGAGGCATCTTTTAAGGGTAAAACAAGTCATGTTCAAAGCATCCTAGTGCCATTAATATGCAGTCTTTGGGGACCAAAGTGGTGTCCTTCTATAGCTAAAGAGTTAAGCTTTCAAACACAATGCTTGGATTCCAAACGACTTTAACATTTACTTTTGAAATCACCTTTGAATATCCGTTAAAATGCGCTAAAACAGTTGTCCCTTCCTGGTTATCTCTTCCTGATTGTATGTAATAGTGGCATCGGAAGCATTTTCACATTGGTTCGGCAAATGGCAGACGAAGTGCGAGGCACTGCATCTAACAAGGATATGAAAACGATGTATATTATCCAGATTATCCAAAATAGGACTGCCCGAGTTATTCTGGGAGCTGGTGTAGAGATACTAATATTGAAAACCTCCATACGGAGACGGACATATTGAAAGCACCTGCAAGACGTAAATTCCTATCAGCGTGTTGTATCTAAAACATGCGCGCACCCAGCCTTCAACATGGGGGCTCGAATTCCTGACGTTGTGGACCTTTTGGTAACAAAAAAAGCGGGTGGACTAAATAAAAAAAACAAAAAATACACGGGGGCACCACAGTGAATTGCGAGTTTGTACTTGTTTAGTGAACTTTTGTCTCATTTTCTCGGACTTTTTGTTTCTCAGAGGCGGACCTTTTTGCCTACTTCGCCAACAAATGGGGGCCCTCCCCGGGTGCGCGCATGTATAATGACTGTTATAGCCGTCTTGTACTAACAAAGTACTTAAAAGTATGAAATTTACTATGACTGCTACTCGCTACATGACACAGGGTTTCACGCACATCCAATTTCAATTTGCCAAAATCCAGAAATGCAATATAATCATTTACTTACAGCGGGGCTTATATATAGAACACTCTATTCGATCTACAAGTCCAAATCTATCTGCATCATCTTTAATAAGTTTTAAAAGAATTATCAGAAGTCAAGTGTTCTGTACGTGTAGCAAATATAATGCCTTCGATATTCTCAGACGTTTGTATATTATTCAGTTATGTATACGATGTCTTGAACTTTTATTAACTACTATTTAACAACTAATTTGCCACGAGTGGGCACAGTAGTATTTGGATTAGTTCGACATTTTTTAGTTTGTCGTCGGCTCCATAGAATTTTTTTTTCAAATTTCACAAAGCTTCTTCAAAAGGTTACCGGGATTTTCCTTAGATAAGACTACCCGATTTGGTGTTACAACTTTTGGGGTCAAGTCCACTCTGCGTCAACTTTTTGTCACAAATTCAGTTTGGTGCAGCATTTATCAATTATAAAAACGAACAAGGCGTTGGCGAACTATGGATTTATATCTATTAACATAAAATTTAAAAACACAATTTTAAGTAAGATATATCGAAGTCAGCAAAACTAGGACTTTCCTTTACACGCCCCGGCGTTTATTTGGTGTTACAAAATGTTTACTTTTCAAATACACGCTTATGTGCGTATTTAGAGAAAATCCCGGTAAGGAGATTCGGCCTCAGACGTAAAAAAACTAAATCACCTATAGGGAGCGACACAGTAGTCGGACCCGTCCGAAAGTCAACTTCAGTCTTAGTCTTCTCATCAGAAACACGTCACTAAATTCTCATAATGACCTTTTGAGCAGTATGGCAGATAGGGAGGGGGACAAAACAGACGAAAAATAACAAAAATGTCCACCAGATGGCGCAAAGAAACAAATCAGTCTGAAAATGGGAAGGCCGGTTGTGGTCTCCTTAATTGAAACCTGTTTGCCGAATTTCATAAAATACAAAGCTGAATTCTGGAGATGCAAAGGCAAACTTAAAAAAAATCATTTTGCCCATTCAGTGGGGGCACAGTGGTACTTGAATCCGCTCGACACTCGTTACCGTTCGTCGATGGCTCCATAGAAAAACATCTTTCAAATTTGACAAAGCTTCTTCAAAGGGTTATGGAGATCCGGCTACAGACGCAGAAAGAAAATCTCCACTAGGGGGCAACACAGTAGTCGTACCCGTCTGAAAGTCAGTCATGGCCTTCTCATCGGGAACACATCTGTAAATTCTCAAGATGATCCTTTGAGAAGCGGGCAGAGGCGGACGCCAAAAAAACGGACGAAAAAATAACAAAAATGTCCAGAAGGTTGCCTAAATTCATCGAATGCGTCCGAAAGTGGAATGGCACCATCACCTCCGTATTAAAAACCTATTTGCTGAACTTCATGAAAATTCGTCAAGGAGATCCGCAGATACACAGGCAAACGTAAAGAATTAAAATTCCCACTAGAGAGCACAGCGGTACTCTGGTTAGTCCGAAACTCGTGGTCATCCGTCGCCAGCCACATGGGAACACAATAGCTAAATTTCAATAAGATCCTGCAAGGGCTTTAAGAGATACAGCCCGCACAGACGCCAGACGCCCGTACCGAGATGACAATATGCACCCACATATAAACATGAGTGTGGCCGTAAAAAGGAGGAACATTTTCCAAATAGTGCCTTGGGACCCCACTTTAGGAATTTCTCGGAAGGCTAAAGTTCTAAAACCAAGTGTCATTCATAAACTCTTAGCTCTACTAGGTTATGGTAAGAACTGCTCAGTGGTGTTATTTTAACTTAAGTCAGCTCTACACAATCTTCCACTTAAACGAAAACTTTCTCAACCTATTGAAAACTTTTGCACCGATGACAAACCTCGGACCACCGCAGCAGGGGCGGATCCAGGATTTTGAGTTAGAGGGGCCAAGATTTTGCCCGTCAGACTTTCACACCCCCGAACTGCCAAATGGAATCTGGGAGAATTTTAGGGGGGCCACGGCCCCTTGACCCCCCTCTAAACCTGCCACTGCGCAGGGTGTTCTTTTTCTGACTCCTTTAGCCATATTCATGTTAACACACGGATTAGAGGTCAGAATGCTAAGAATTTGAGTGCAACATTAAGCATGTGATACAGGAACACCGGTTTGGAAATAAGCAAGAAACAGTTATATTTGAAAAGGTCAAACCATAACCAATGTGTAGGAAATTTTAGGCAAGTTACTATGCATCGGGCAATGAGGTGAGACAATGAGGGCCAGTAGGTGGATGACAAATGAATATGTACCCTAAGAAAACAGGCCTGAATACTGTATTTCGCAATGTGAATTGTCTAGAAAATATTGCTCATTTGTAAGTTACACAGAAACTATACCCTAAATAAATAGAAATAAATAAACATTAACATGGGAATCTACATGTCTATTTTTGTGAAGATTGAGTTTTAATTGACAATATTGTCCAAAGAACAAATCATCCTTTTGAGAATCATGACCACTGTGCACAGAACAAGTCATGTCTGACCTTATTTCTTCATCACAATGTTCAATCTCAAGCCAGGATCTGTCTTATAGTATCATTCTGAACCTCTAAACAAATGACAAATTCCGACTCCACATTTCAATATAATGGCTGAGCTAGACAGTCACAACTAATCAATATGAATATGCTCATGCCCATAGGATGTAATAGTCCTCCACAAGTTCTGTCCTGTTTGAGAATTTGCAAACACCCAGCCTCCAAATGTTATGATGAACAGCCAACATATGAAGAGCCATTTATCCGGGTCATCGCTAGGTACACTGGGTAACGGACCCTTGAGGTCATCATCAGAAATGTCTATTGAAGTATTTGGCTTGAGGCCTGAAACAACAAATGAACCATTGGTCTTGTGCTCAAGCTATTCATACTCTAACAGGAGACTTTCATGAAGCAGTGAGAGCTGACGATGTGGGACTGGTGACTCTTTATTACCACCTGGATGTATCAGCAGAAACTTCTCCACAGTGGCTGGCATAAGAGAACATGTTTGACTTCGTGAAAAGACCCTTTCACTACATGTATGTCATCATTAACATGATGCGCTTTAAACGAAAGTGAAATTGCCTCCTTGTCCTCTAAAGGCCCCAAGTATCTGTCCCATGTGATCAATCGCCATGTTGCTTCTTGAAAGTCTCCCATTATAAATAATAGCCATTTCACAGTTCCCTCTCTGATCATGTGGTATTTACCCCTCTGCTTCTGTGCTAATCACTATTTCACACCGAATGTAGCTTGCCATTCATCAATTTAACACCATCAAATTTCTACTATTGCAATGCAGATACGATATTAAAAAGTTTTTGAAAATCTCGTCCAACTCAACTCAGAAGTATGTCAGTGGCCGTTATTTTTTGAAAACTAGGTTATCCACACAATACGTTTTTCTGCCTATGAAAAACAGGAGAGTTGAATTGTTATTTCACAAGAGCAACGCAGAGCGTTGAAATGCACCCACAAATTCATTGCAAATGGTGTGCTTTTAGGGTTTATCTGTATCGTAAAAATGGCCACTAGATGGTGCAAAAACATACAATTAATCCAAAAACAAGAACATGCCATATTTCATAAAAATCTGTCAAGGAACTTCCGAGAAACAAAGGAAAACAGAATAAAATGAAATTGCCACAAGTGGGCACAGTGTCCGTTGGATCTGCCTGAAAGTCGTCGTCTGTTGTTATCTTCATATAAATACACTTACTAAATTTCGAGATCCTGTGAACCGTTTAGGAGATACAGTAATAGGCACAAAAAAACAAACTGCCACTAGGTGGCACCACAGTAGTCAAAATTGTCGGAAAATCATCGTCAACTGTTCTCTTCATAGTAAACACATACATGCCAATTTTCACAATCATCATCCTTCGAGCGGTTTGGTTGATAGAGGGGTGGACGCCAAAAAACAGACTCGTAAACAGTAAAAATGGCCACTAGGTGGCGCAAATTAGGTAGAATCCATCCGAAAACAAGAGGATAGATTCATTTTACTAACAGATGCCTAAATTCCAAATTTTATGAATCTACGTCGAGGACTTCCGAAGATATAGAGGTAAGCGTAAAAAACTAAAATTGCCACTAGGGGCACAGCGGTATTCGGGTCGGTCCGAAACTCATCTCCCTCTGTCGTCAACCCCATAGGAACACACCTGCCAAATTTCAATACGATCCTGCAAGGGGTTTAGGAGATACAGCTGCGGACGCCGGACACCCAGACAGAGATGACGGCAATATGCACCCGCATACAAATATGTGGGAGCATAAAAACATGATTGCAAATTAACCACATTTTGCAGGTCCAATGGCTGGTTTTATTTCAATTATTAGAGTGATCTTCTTAAGTCACCCTAGTTAATAAAAGTTTATCATATATTGTACAGAAATTAACCATCATCTGGATTTTGCAAAACAATTTTATTTATTCAGGGATGTAACGCTGCCAACTTGATAAAATTTGTTGTTACATCAAATCTTGATTAAGATAAAGAAAACATCGACAGGCAGTTTAATTTTGAAAGGTGGTCTCAGAAGGCAGTTAACACACAAGAATCTAACAAATTTCAAAATACTAGGGAATCAACATTTCAGCCTACAATCACTGGTTAAGAAAGTTCAAACTAGTGTCTGGGACAGCCACTGACATTAAAATCAAAGCACTGAGCTGCTTTTAGTGGATGCTAAAACCTAGCGATAATGCAAGATCACAAGACAAAGGAGACATGTGATAATCACAATAGCTTGTATCTACAGAACACAGCCCTGGAGTGTGCACCAAGCTTACAAAATGAAAGCACAACATGCATCTTCAAAGAAATAAAGGATTTGGAATTCAGTACGTGTCAATCCCGAGTACCCATCTGCAACATGCTCATGAATGAAGATTACTCACCTGTATATTTGTGAACAAACTCTACAAGGTTGTGGAAACTACGATCAGTTTGGTTGAACCTCACCACGGCTTTGGAGCTATGGAATAGGAGGATGTTGGGAACTGACACGGTGCCAAACCTTGCATTGAGACTGTAAACATGTTACATAAATCAAATGGAAAGAAATAATCAAACATGGTTTTAACAAATAAACAGAAAACAAATGAATGATGCCAAAATCATAATGCCAATTAGTAAGCTTCCAAACATGGCCACAGTTATTTTTGTATTTGACGAAGACAAATAATCTTTTTAATGTGCGTAGTAATATATCAGTGATCAGACGTCAAACATAAAAGTTACTAAGACAACAATTGTTTGCACTAAAGAGATTGACATCAGTCTGCTTTTGATGAAGGACATTCATTCGAGTTCAATTAGTGATTGACTTCTTAAATGTCAATTAAATTCAGACGCATCTAACAATGACACAACTGAACGGCAACAGACAATATAAGTAAGAATCATCTGCAGGAGCCACAGACTTCGACAAATCAACCAAATTCTTTTTTGAAAATGACTACACCCATCATCACAAGTGGTTTGAGCGTATGTTTAATAGTCCCTGGGTATACTACGTACATTACACAAATGATAAAACAATCGATTGGCTGCAACTCTTGCAATTGGAGCAATAAATGTTTTTTGATTCACATAAATTGCTCACTTGAAGGTCAAATGAGCACCATGGCAAGAAGATGGCTCCATAATTTTTCGAGGTATCAGGCAGTTAGCTGAACAAAAGAAAGATATTGCGTTACCTAAGGCTAGGGCCCTACCCTTTATGGGATATGGTGACATGTACCTGTTAAAATGGACGGCATCCACAGCTAGCACCATCAACAGTGGGAAAGCTCTTGCCACTGCATTGTAACTAGGTGCTGTGCGCGCACAAAACATACACCAGGGGGCGTAAAACATAACCAGGGCACAGTTACCAGATGAATTCACTTCTTTGAAGTTCAATGTTTGTATTAGCTCAGAACTGTTGACTATTTTCACCAATGCAGTAATGTTTTCAGAAGCATTCCTAGGCATGCACAAAAATTTGTTCTTTTCTATCTTGGATGTACCATTGACGCCAGTTGAGTTTAAGACAACTGATGAATTTACATCAGAGCTGTTATTTGTCACCTGAGAGACAGCATGGACTTTACTGATAGCAGGTGTCATTACGCTATTGATAATATCTTGTAATGAGAATACAGAACTCTTGTTGTTCTTAGATGACTTTTTGTTTTGCACTTCCGATTCACTGTCAGAAACGGACTCTGCTGTGGGTTGGTCAGACATATCCTTGTCTGTGTTAACATCCGCACTTCCTGGCACAGCATCTTCTTTGAAAATGGCTGCATTTGAGTCACTGTCAGGTTTTTCATCATTTTGCTTGCCTTTCGAAAATTCAAAGTTTACAGATACTCCCCTTGATTGCAACACTGTCTCCCGTGTTTTGTCATGTGTGGTCAGCGCTTCAGTTTCATTTGTTCCAATACCTTTGTGACTTTCATTGGCAATGCTTTGGGAATCTGGTGGCAAATCTTCAAGGGCAGAGGAAGAACCAAGAACTGAAATATGTATCATTCTATTAATTACACCTATAAATCTAGTAAATGCAAAGACACAAGTTAGTCATCTTTCCATATACATACAAACCATAGGTAAACTAGATACACCTGATATATCAACAATTTGAGACAACAGTGGTTTAAAAAGCACGACACGACTGTCTCGATTGAATTCAGGGAACATGAATCTAAAGTGAATTACCCCGATGAAAGGTGTAAATACACTGACATTAATCAAGCCCGCTTTTTGGTCATCAAGTGACATGAAATATTGGCAACCATGCAAAAAGTACAAACATGCATGAAATAATGGCCCTATGAACATTTTTTGAAGTAACGGGCCTTCAGTACATGCATTTCACAGTATAGGCTCTTCAGAATAAAGGGCCTTCAAAGTAAAGACCTAAACCCTAAATGATAGCATTGTGCCTGTGCACTTATTTAAAAATTATGCCAGTAGTCCAATGGGCTGGTATTTTTATTGATGTTCAATATAAAGAAATGGGTGGTGATTTCAACATAATTACAGTAACTGACAATTCACATAAATATCGACCAGATGTCAAGCTGAGTTCAAAGCAGCTATTTACCAGATCAAAGTTCCCTCACAAGAGCACTTCCTCAGATTGTTATCCACTTTTTAACTGTGAACTTGGTTACAAAAATCACCTGAATTCCAAGCTACCTGCTTATTCCCTCACAGCAGAGACATGTCAGCTTGGTAGTAGACATGCTCTGAAAACTAGATTCTCCAATTTTAAGTGTCACAAACTATGGAACTGCAAACATTTGTAAGGGTCATGTGACTGTGAACAGAGACCGATTCTATTGTAATTCAGGTATGTTTGGTAATAACAGTGAATGTAAACCATTGCAAATTTCATTGAAAATTTCGGTTCACAAGTGTGTCAAACAGCAGACAGTACGTGTGAGAGTTACTGTCTTCCTGACTGGTATTGGCTCGAGCCAGATTCGAGACAATGTTGAGTCTCAAACCTTGGCCCCTCAAGTTTAGGCTAAGCTCAAGTTAGCCAGCCGGCCAGCTGTATGAAGACTAGCATCAAATACAGCTATTGATCGATGAGAGTAATTTTTATTTAGACCTCAAAATTTCACACAACTTGAGTGCTCTGAGGTCTCTTCATCATGGAAGTGGAATTTATATCAAGAAATAGAGCTAATGACCGGATGGTGTGCATGCAATGGGAATCAACTGACACTCATCTTGCCATTTACAGCCGTTGTCATGACATTATCTGGCATCATACTGTGACTTTTGTAACAAAGAAAAGTCTTTCATCAACTTGAAATCAGCACTATCATGACACGCACCACTTGCTAAATTTTCAGACATCTTTCGAATTTTGACGATAACTTCGCCAGAAGCAAAAATTTGTTCAGAAATTTGGTTTACTGATAAAAACTACAAACTTATAACAAAGTCAAAACAATTCCGGTAATTTGTTGTGAACTCTATGCACACTCTGAAAGCTCAAGCATACGGTGATGATACCATGGTCAAGTTAGAAGCAGGATAACTGAAGAAAAGAAGAATGCTAAATCATTACCAACTAGATTTAGCTTACTGAAGGACAAAAGTATATATATCGTAATTTTTAATGACATTAATTTTGTGTCACCTTTTATTTGGCTAACTTTTACCCACATCTCCACATTGTTCAATCAAACTTAAAGAATCCCACTAGACAGTACCACCATCTCACTAGCCGCAGCAGAGACTTCCCATAGGCATACAGTAGGCCCTCCATACGCCAGAAGCTTTTTCAGCAAATTATGCTTTGCACTAATGAAACTACCAAAGCCTTCTATAAGTACCTTTTGCCCACAGAGGGACAACTTAGGCTTAGGAGTAAGCTTTATAGGTGGCAGTTGGTGTCACTGTGAGGCACAATTTACCGAAAAGCTACGGGATGGCTATCGTCTCTAGTCTAGGGCCAGTTGCTACTAATCCGATCAAAGCCAAAGGCAACCTAGCCAATACTCAGCTCTTAAACACAATAACAATTAGGAGTTAGGCCAGAGTTAGTTTACCAAACGGTAACCCTAAATAAAGCACTCAGCTCAGGCAACCCTAGGCAATGACCATCGCCTCTGTTGGCCCGAACCAGAGGCGATGCAGAGGCTATAGGCGCTCTGTACGCCGGAACCTTTTTGGCGAATTATGCCTCGCACCGACTAAACCATCAGAGTCACGTTGTTATAAATACCTTTTGCGCATAGAGGAACACCTGAGGAGGTTGTCGATGTGTTTAATTCCTTCAACCTCGAACAAATACTCCCATTATCAAACTTTTTCTTCGAGCAGTCCCTATTTCAGTTCCCAAAATCGTGAACTCACCATTTTTATACTGCGCATGCTCCAATTTTTACCACGCTCGCTAGGTGATGTGACTTCATGACCTCAATCTTTAAATAGGCCAAAGGTGAGCCATTGTGTTCTTTTCAGTCAAATGTTCGTTTCCAAAATGCCACCACTTATACTTGTCTTTAACTGGCGTTACTTGAAACTGGTTGTATTTCAATGAATTATTGTTTGTATTTGATAAAAATAAATGCTGTTGATGTGACATTTTTAAAATAGTCTTTGTGCACATATTTGACATTTTAAAGTTTAACAACGCGGCAAATTCACGGCTGGTTCCCGGCAGCACGTACGCGAAGGGTGGGAACTTCAGCTTTCAAAGTTCGCCGGTAGGTTCGCACTTCTGACCTTCGGCCTGGTTAAAAAAATGAAAATGTTGATTTCACGATTTTGGGAAGTGAAATAGGGACTGCTCGAAGAAAAAGTTTCATAACGGGAGTATTTGTTCGAGTTGGAAGGATTTAAACACATCGACAACCTCCTAAGGTGTTCCTCTATGCGCAAAAGGTATTTATAACAACGTGACTTTGATGGTTTAGTCGGTGCGAGGCATAATTCGCCGAAAAGCTTCCGGCGTACAGAGCGCCTATAGCCTCTGCATCGCCTCTGGTTCGGGCCAACAGAGGCGATGGTCATTGCCTAGGCCAGGGCCTAGGCCCAGGCCAAGTAGGGCTAGCATTAACAGGGCCAAGAAAACATCAGTTAGAGGAAACTGAGCCCACATGGTAACTACACGACAAACAAAAACAACAGATAGCTAGAAACGTACCATTTAAAACTGATACTAAAAGAAACAACCGAACAAATGCATTCAACCTCCTTGACATAATCACCCACTTCACACTTCGGATGGAACTGCAGAACGGAAGTGTGTTGCTAGCGCCTCTAGTGGCCGCTAAATAAAAAGCTGCGATGCGCTGAGTACCGTCTCGATTGCCCTAAGATCGGATGACATCGCGCGTTTCTTTTTTAATTATCTCAGGATCTCAAGATCTCGTTTTAATTGTCTAGGAATCTCAGGATCTCGATATCCTGAATTTATTATCTCGGGATCCCGACTTCATTAACTCGGGATCTAGTGTACTGTTGTGTTTCAAGTGCCCACCGGCCTCAATTCATTTGTATCAGTCTCGCGGTCAGTTTCAAGCTAATTCACAACGAATACTCCAAGTAGTTTGGATAAAAACACTTTGCAAACTAAATTGTATGCATATGGTCCGGGTCGTCGAGAAGGGGTGGACAGGAGGGCCCACAACCTGGGGGCTCATGGCAATCAACGGGATTGACCTCAGTGCGGGCCGGGTGAAGACCAACAAACAAAAACCGTGACTACACAAATTAGAAAAGTTCCACTAAAAAGCCAGTTTGGAATTGTCGGCCTCATTTGGACAAGGATATAACAGCAATTAGAAACTCACAAGGGGCCGCAGTCAAAATTTAACGGGAACAAAAAATGTTACACTGGCAGCATACGTACACTGTATGTGACACTGCCAGTATTGAAAGACGTAGCAGATGATCATGTAACTTTGTATTGTGCACATACGTATATGGGCTGTAGACCGGGCATATGTTCTGCAAGAAGATAAATGCTCTAAGGTACTATTCAACGGCATCCTTGCCGAATAGCTGAGTACCATCCGAGCAAAACTGTAATATTAAAGCTCTTGGCTGACGCCGGCTACTGCTGTATTCCGAAAGAATAATTTTACACAAGTTCACCTTTTCAATCGTACCCCTTAAATCATCTATTTCTGAGACGTGACAATGTGATGGACATGTGTAGTTTACGTGTAGTTTATTTGTATTTGTATTGAAGGCCTCTGGCCCAAAGTACAATAAGCAAACCACTGATTAATCAGGCACATTTGCACAATGTGATGGACATATTACCTTATGAAATAATTAAAATGCCAGTTGCACTGGAAATTTTTTCAACGAAAAGATCGATGACTCAACTTTCAATGCTTGCAAAAACACGCGAGAGTTCTATTTGGTGTGAAAGCGGGTATAACACTTATGGTCTCAACGAAGAAAGGGACAATATTAATAAAAGCAACGAAATTTTCAACTTCAACAAGTTTTGGTGTCTCATACATCGGTATCATCAGGACAAGTAAATAAGGCCATATACAACGGACCCACACTGAAAGTAGTCTAAGGCTAACAAGACGCATCAAAGCAATTAACAAAACATGACAACGTATGTTTAGAACTTCCATCTATCAGCACTAGAGTCCAGATAATATGATCTCAAGAAAGGGCAGAACTTAGATTTATTAGTACTCCACAACAGATTTTTGTGCCTGATATTAAAGATAAGTCACTCTTTCTCAGTGCTAAAAACTGCAGTTGGTACTACTAGTTTTTTTGGCTTAAAAACAAAATCTTTAGGGGTCGCGCGCAGTAACAGATTATTCGGACTTATGGTGTAATTGGTTTCAAAGACTGACAAATACCCGGATGCCAGGGCAGCAATATGGTCATAGAGTCATGCACCACTGATCCTGAGATAATTAAAAGAAACGTGCGATGACATCCTTGGGCTACCGTAATACTCAAATAGTCCAAAGGATCATTTTTGTAGAGAACCTATTGTGGCTCGTGTCACAAAAGTGACGTCTGTAATGAATGCTGACCCTCCTCAAACAGGGCGCAGATTGTTCCCCTGTGTACAATACGCCGAGATGTGTTTTACGTGTACGTGTTGCAAGAGTTGCGTGACTCAGGCAGACGGGTGCAGCTGAACAGAAACCTGCGCAACTATTAAATTTTGATAATATTTCTCTAATTATTATTTGGTTGAAAATGGCCCTAAGTTAGATTTTCATGAAAGTTTTGATTTCAAAAGCCCCACAGCCAGTTTTACGACACGATGTTTCAATTTATTTTAGCCTGAGTGTACGTGATTGCCTTGAAGCCATCGCAAATGCGACATTCCACACAATAGGCCCGAAGATCATCATAACTACGGNTTTCAAGTGCCCACCGGCCTCAATTCATTTGTATCAGTCTCGCGGTCAGTTTCAAGCTAATTCACAACGAATACTCCAAGTAGTTTGGATAAAAACACTTTGCAAACTAAATTGTATGCATATGGTCCGGGTCGTCGAGAAGGGGTGGACAGGAGGGCCGGCAACCTGGGGGCTCATGGCAATCAACGGGATTGACCTGTCGGTGAATGAAGACCAAACAAAAACCGTGACTACACAAATTAGAAAAGTTCCACTAAAAAAGCCAGTTTGGAATTGTCGGCCTCATTTGGACAAGGATATAATAACAATCAGAAACTCACGAGGGGCCGCAGTCAAAATTTAACGGGAACAAAAAATGTTACACTGGCAGATACGTACACTGTATGTGACACTGCCAGTATTGAAAGACGTAGCAGATGATCATGTAACTTTGTATTGTGCACATACGTATATGGGCTGTAGACCGGGCATATATGTTCTGCAAGAAGATAAATGCTGTAAGGTACTATTCAACGGCATCCTTGCCGAATAGCTGAGTACCACTCCGAGCAAAACTGTAATATAGCTCTTGGCTGACGCCGGCTACTGCTGTATTCCGAAAGAATAATTTTACACAAGTTCACCTTTTCAATCGTACCCCTTAAATCATATATTTCTGAGACGTGACAATGTGATGGGCATATTACCTTATGAAATAATTAAAATGTCAGTTGCACTGGAAATTTTTTCAACGAAAAGATCGATGACTCAACTTTCAATGCTTGCAAAAGCACGCGAGAGTTCTATTTGGTGTGAAAGCGGGTATAACACTTATGGTCTCAACGAAGAAAGGAAAGTGACAATATTAATGAAAGCAACGAAATTTTCAACTTTAACAAGTTTTGGTGTCTCATACATCGGTATCATCAGGACAAGTAAATAAGCCCATATACAACGGACACACACTGTCAGTAGTCTAAGGCTAACAAGACGCATCAAAGCAATTAACAAAACATGACAACGTATGTTTAGAACTTCCATCTATCAGCACTAGAGTCCAGATAATATGATCTCAAGAAAGGGCAGAAGTTAGATTTATTAGTACTCCACAACAGATTTTTGTGCCTGATATTAAAGATAAGTCACTCTTTCTCAGTGCTAAAAACTGCAGTTGGTACTACTAGTTTTTTTGGCTTAAAAACAAAATCTTTAGGGGTCGCGCGCAGTAACAGATTATTCAGACTTATGGTGTAATTGGTTTCAAAGACTGACAAATACCTGGATGCCAGGGCAGCAATATGGTCATAGAGTCATGCACCACTGATCCTGAGATAATTAAGAGAAACGTGCGATGTCATCCTTGGGCTACCGTAATACTCAAATAGTCCAAAGGATCATTTTTGTAGAGAACCTATTGTGGCTCGTGTCACAAAAGTGACGTCTGTAATGAATGCTGATCCTCCTCAAACAGGGCGCAGATTGTTCCCCTGTGTACAATACGCCGAGATGTGTTTTACGTGTACGTGTTGCAAGAGTTGCGTGACCCAGGCAAACGGGTGCAGCTGAACAGAAACCTGCGCAACTATTAAATTTTGATAATATTTCTCTAATTATTATTTGGTTGAAAATGGCCCTAAGTTAGATTTTCACGAAAGTTTTGATTTCAAAAGCCCCACAGCCAGTTTTACGACACGATGTTTCAATTTATTTTAGCCTGAGTGTACGTGATTGCCTTGAAGCCATCGCAAATGCGACATTCCACACAATAGGCCCGAAGATCATCATAACTACGGTCCTCGTGACGACAGCGAGACTTGACAAGCTATTGACCAAGTAAGTAGAGGTTGTGGCGGCACCGCACTGGCTTAGGCCTCAGGCCTAAAACAAAAATGATTAGTACGGCGGTTGTTACTACTAGGCAAAAATCACTGAGGTCTGCCACTTCTGAACGTAAACGTAGGTAACAAAAGTACAATTTCTTCGCCTAGCAAATATCTCGCTTCTGTTAAGTTTGATATTTTTAGCAAATGCTTCCTTATGTTTAACTAACAATTAAAAACTTCGGGGTATTAAATTTAAGGCGGCAACTTGCTTCTAAGCTATTCCGATTTATGTTCTTGAACCCTACAACAAAGACGTTTCGGTCTCTGCTTTCAATCAAAATGAATACGTAACTTGAATTTCATCAATTTTTTTGCTCACGTCATGAGTACTTGCAATTGAAATCTTATTTACACAAAAATTTAGCTGAAACTTTTTGATGTGGAATTTGTGAATTTCAACAAAATCCTTTCACTTACAAACTGGTTCCTGTTACAGTGTTTTTTCGACTCGGTAAAACACAAGAACTTGTTATTTTCTTTTTTCTTAATATTGTAATTTGAATATCTAGTACATTCGTTGTTACACGTACGATGTTATGTAGTAGATAAGAATTTTCGTTCCGGTTTATTTTCCATTGCAATTAAGCCCCTTGTCGATAATTCCTTCATCACATAACTTCTCGGCGCAAGGAACTATTATAAAAGCGTATAGCTTATTGCGAATGTGGATATGAAAGGTGCCCGAAAGTACTTCCCTCGCGCATTTATTACGTTGAAATATAACGTAGAAAATAAATCTGAAACTAAATAAAGCGATCCAGATCCTCCCAAGGATACTATTGTTTCACGAAATGTAGAATATAAATAGGTAAATAAAACAACAAGAATGGATCAACTGAAATTTTCGGATATAATAATGTCTTTCGTCACCAGAAATAAAATAAAATCCAACACAATATGACAACTGACATTTAAGGTGTGGCGTAATGAATATGATACATTGTTGCGAAAAAATTCAATGATAGTTAAGAAGTTTTTATGTTTAATCCATGAGGTTCTAGTGTATTGAGCTTTTCTATCCAATATCGTTCTCTTTTGAGTCTGTGAGGGGTACCGGAGTTTTTCTATTATTTGTACAGAAAGATCTTGAACATTATGGTTTTTGGAATAGAAAAACTCCAACACCCCAGGCCCCCCTCTAAATCCGCGCCTGCAATTGGCCGGAAAATAAAATATCATCTTGTGAATAACCGTTCTGATACTTTTGACCAATATTAAATTGTTATACCCAGGCTAGTCCGCACACTCAAGTTGCATGCTAGTATAAATAGCCCTGATTGTGATATGGAATGTCCATCTCTGGTCTGATAGTCGACAACCCACTCCTCAGCGCAGGGTCCCTATAATTAGCCGTGACCACAGTTTTTCCGCTGCTGGCCAAAAACTTGGCAGCCTGGGGCCTCGTTAGGTTGAAACAGCTTGAAAACCTAATGCGACACTTGTTTAGTATCAACACCAAAACGGTCCAGGTATTTGTAAATAAATATAGTCCCGCAAATTCTAGCCGGGCACTCACCGGCGGCAATCGGGCTCATTTCAAGGTGACATGTCATTTTAAAAAAGCTTAGCCTACTAGGCTTAGTCTATTTCAGTGGATCCGTCACTTTTTGCACGTTTCCTGCTACATCATGACGCTCTAACATTTTGCGAATTCTATGACAATGTGCAATTTTAAACACGGGAACTTTTTAATAGGCCTATAAGAAAAGGACCCCCCCATGAGTCGCGGGTGCGCCGTTGGCCTGACCCCGATATGACGGACAACTCAGTGATTATTCAGTGCTTTGAACCTGTGACCCGGTTTTTCAGTTTTAATCGCATTTGAGTGGATGTTCATAACTTCAGTAATTCTTCTTAATTCCACACAGCTATAGCCGGCAAAATACTGGAACAACGGATTTTGCGGTATACCCGGGGTAGCCTATGACCCGGCCGGCAAAGTGACCGGAAAGTGACCCACTTAAAGTGACCTCGGCCACCAGTAATCGTTCGATTTTGTAACAGAGCTTACGATTGGTCAATTTTCCCAATCTCTCATGATTAGCAAATACGATTCATCGTTTCAACACTATCAATTCTGTTAAGCCCATTCCAGTGAACACGAGTTTTCGCTGTCGCTCGTTGATTAGCAGTGAGTATAGTGTGGTTTCGTCTAAAAACCAGCGATGGCAATTGAAACTTCCAACATTTCAAATTTTTCGGTAGTCTTTGAATTCGAAAGACAGTGGGAAGATAACAAATTCAGGCAGTGGATGGATGTAAACTGGACTCTGTGTTACGTTGCCTCGGCAGCGTACGTCGTCGTCGTATTCGGTGGAAAATGGTACATGCAAAACAAAAAAGGCTACGATTTACGCCCCTTCTTGTTTCTATGGAGTTTAACTTTGGCACTATTTAGCATATTCGGAGCCGTGCGCACCGTTCCTGAACTGATTCGTGTGACACGCGATCATGGCGTAAAGTACTCTGTCTGTGTACCGAGTTACTTTGATGATAAAGTGACAGCGTTCTGGGCGTTTATGTTTACCGTGTCGAAAGTCTATGAACTTGGCGATACAATATTTATCATCCTCAGAAAGCAGCACCTAATATTTCTTCACTGGTACCATCATATTAGTGTTCTAATCTACGTGTGGTATAGTTACACAGAGAAAACTGCCCCTGGTCGCTGGTTCATGTGTATGAACTACACGGTCCATGCTTTCATGTATTCGTATTACGCTGCTAGAGCACTGAGGTGGTTCCGCATTCCTGTTCAAGTGAACATGGTGATCACTGTGATGCAGATATCTCAAATGGTCGTTGGATCAATCGTTAACATATGGGTTTACCAGATCAAAGTTGATGGTGAAAAATGCAGTCAGTCGTATGAAAATTTACGTTACTCGACCCTGATGTATTTGAGCTACTTTTTCTTGTTTGCACAGTTTTTCTACAATGCCTATATGAAGCCTAAAGACTATGCCAAGAAACAGAAGTAACACGAATATGCAAAACAAAATGCATAATGTAACTGGTTAGTTACTCACAATTATTTTGGTGGATTAAGCAATATTAGAAAGTACTGCTGTTCTTCTGGTACTCAGGAGCATAGATATTACTGAATATTGTGCAGAAAGCTAGGCTATGCTTTTGAATGATGGCTATTGGATCGGTGAGTGAAGACAAGCCGAGACCACAAGCTGGATTGAAAGCCCATCAAAGAAAGCTTAATAATAATAATTGACAAATCTAATAAACATGAAATATGCACTATTGTGGATGTGGAGCTGTTGTCACCTCCATACGCAGAGACTGCAAAACTCGCAAGGTGAATGCATTGCTTTTAAAATTTTAATCATGAAACGATTATTTCATGTTTTTTTCGCATGTACAAGGCTAAGAGTACTGCTGCAACCATGTTTTTGATAGAAAATTTCATGTTATTGTTTAATTATGAGGTGTTAGCAATTATTTGTGTGTATTAGGAAGCTCATGAATGGATCATTCCAGGAATTTAATTACCAAAAATGATATACGAGACTTACGTTTGTCAAATTTTTATGTATTGAGTTTTAAATTGTCAATCACAGATGTAAGTGTGATAACATGTCACGATCTGTTGTGGCATTGCTGAACATTCCTTTAGGTATTAGCAAGGAGTGTTCAAAAACATTTCTTGGTTGTTGTGACTGCATGCCACTGAACCTGCCATTGTTTTGAGATGGACTTGGCCACATTTAATGTCTCAGTTGACTAACATTCAGGTCCAGTTCAGTTGATCAATGTAAGCCAGTGTTTCTAATCCTCGCTCAACTTGTGATGTATTCAAAAGATGCCCTGGCCAATGATTAACAATGGTTATAGTATTGAGCCACTGTGGAGTCTTATTGATTGGAACACTAGCTCATGGCTCACATTCAGCATTCATTTTCTAAAGAGATTGTATTGAAAATGGCTGTGTTACTGCATCGTTTGCAATACTTTGTTACATTTTAATAATGCCCTTAATTGATATTTGCACTGACAACTAGTGCCCATAGCAGATGTGTAACCAGACATTAAACATCATTCCCATCAAAAAATGTACTGGGCAGTGAAGCAATGTAGATTGGATACACAAGTTTAGACCAGACCTCAACTGGTGGTGGTTGATCTCAACTATGAGCGAAGGAGTGCATGTGAACTGGGTACACTTGCACGGCAGAGTGTGGGCATAATTCTGCAGATATTGGTAATTTAGTGTGCACTGTTACTTGTTATTCTCCAGGGTAAGTTTGTGAGACTTTTTGTGCTATAAATTGAGTTGATGGTCTCCGCGGTTACTTCTCTAGTCACGTATATTTGACCTGTAATACTAATGGTACATGCTCAAATGTTGAGTATGTAATCATGCACATATGTTATCATGTTGAGTAACAGTATAAAGCTCGTTGTATGTAGACACAGAGCTCAGAATTTGTTCCAATCTCAGGTACAAAATGGCAAAAGGTCACTCAATCTTCCATGCACACTAGTTATGAAACATTGAACTTTGGTTAGTGTTCGTTTGTACTAGATCAGTTCTCTGGGGTGCGAATCCTGGGTTGCCTATCTACCAACAATCTTAAGATATCTTTGAAGTGAATTGGTGTGGTAGTCCTGGTTTTTGACATGGTGTTGTAGACAGGAAATGGCCAGATACGTCATCCGTTGTTTTAAAGTAAATTAATTTGAAATTCAAATGTATAATGTAAAATGAGAAGTAATTTTAGTGCTGTCTTTATTTAGAGCTGCATTTCGCCTTGTTTAACTCCAAACAGATTAAAAAAATAGAATGAGGCATTTTACTCTCATAGAATTAGTCTCCTAATATTTTTTACCTTGATAGAATTCTATTTAACTTGTCACAGCAACATCAAAACCATCAGCGACCCAAGAAAAACTTCAGTTTATTGGGGTTGGCTAAGCCTAAAATTGCCAATTCCAAAGTGGCATGTGCAGACAGTGCTTGTGACTTGAGTTGGAATATTATGAAACTGATGGTATAGGAGTACAAGGCTTAATTTTGGTTTTTGTTTCTAGCCATCTAATCACGGCAAAATTGTGCTTCATTTGTTAAAATGATGTTTAACATAGAGATTTGTGTGAAATCCCAATGAGTTAAAGAGGCATGGAATGCAAAAGGTCGTCAAAAATATCTTTTATAAACAATTCCTGAGGAAAGTACCATCTTGCAACCTGTAGTACAGAGTAATTAACTTTCCCGTCAGGAAATTTCCAGAAAAAATCACAAAATTAATTTTTTCGAAATACGCGCAAAGGAAAAACTCTATGGTTACCGCAGAGTTTCTAATCTCCCTCCCACTTATGATAAATGCGCTCACAGTCAGTTGCTTGAAGTCGCTTGAGGTCAAAGGTCACATTTTCTATATTAGGGAAATGTGCTAAGTCTATGTCTTGCCATACCAAATTAGGAGATGTGCTTTGCCTTGTGGAAGAAAAATCTACAAAAGGACAGGTCGTTTTTTAATTTAAAACTAAAAGAAAACGATTTGATATCAACAGATATTAAAAATCTTTACCAACAAACCCTAAAAATACTTGGTGAGCAGATTGAATTCTGTTTTGAGTGGCAGAAAACCACTTTGAATATTGAAATTTAGCCTGTTTATTGCGTTCCAGGCCTCTTTAAGGTGTGAAATCGTTGCTTTGTTTATCTTGAAAATTATATGTACCTGAAAACGTTTTAGTTGTCAATCTTTTCCATTCATTTTGATAACTTTTGTTGCAAATTAATCTATGTTCCTGATAATAAAAGATAGGCCAGAGTTGTTTGGTAATGAAGTTAAAATGAAAACCTAAATTGTTCATTTGCTACGTGGTCAATAATCATGAAACTCACTGTGTCATTTTTCTAAAGTTGCTTTTATGTCACACTTGTTGGATAAAAGTTATTTCCTCACCATTACAATCTTTCACCAGCTAAGGAACAAGTGCACTCTATTGTATTGAATGGACGGAATTGTATTGTATGGACGGAGTTGTATTGTATGGACGGAGTTATATTGAATGGACGAAGTTGTATTGTATGGACGGAGTTGTATTGTATGGACGGAGTTGCCTCTTTCCCTTGTCTTTAGGTATGATTTCTACTTGACCCCATCTTTGACTGTGATATGCTGCTGAGCTTGGAGATTTGGATTGCCCTTTATTCGTCAAAATCTGATTAAAAAGTCCAACTGCAGTACTTATTCACGTCTTGGTAAAAAATTAAGTTTGAAAATGAAAAACATGTTTTCAATTTCTGCATTGCCTGTTACAGTCTTGCTTAAAAACATAGGATAATAGGGACGTGATGATGAAAGGTTAAACATATTTACACAAATATCTACAAACAGACGTGTCGGATATAACTTAACCATCGTCATAGCTGACAAGCAGAATCGGAGACGCAGACATTAGCAGCAGATTTCACAAAGGTGTTTTAAAGTTAAACCTGGTTTAAATTAGACGTGGACCAGGTGTAAAAACAATCTGGATTTCGTAAAGGTGGTTTAACTTTAAGACCAGTGGTCTTGTAAAACCTGATTAAACTCCAGTTTAGACCTAGTCAAAACCGGTTTCATTTCGCAAACGAGATCTATGTCAGGTATAACTTAATGTAGAGACCAGTGCTAGGTCGCATGAAACAGTCCCAAATAGGGATTCAACTAAGGTCCCTAAATGTACTGCTTATTTGCGGACTTGAGAAAACATCAATCACCCTTTTTTGTATTGTTTTAGTTTCATTACTAAGTCAACTTTTGACTTTGATACAAATCGAGTGTGAACTCTACGTTGAATTGACAATATTATCGAAAATAATTAGGGATCTTTTCATGCAACACCCCCAATTTAAGGACTGAGTCCTATTTATTTTCAATGAACGCTGTGCTCAATTTTTACTTATATTATTACAAAATTTCATTAATCAAATAATCATAATAAAGATGACATGATAGAAAAATATTGCACCTGTGCGTCCATAAAGACACAAAATGTGCAAAAAGACTTAGGGACCTTAGTTGAGTCCCTATTTGGGACTGTATCATGCAACCGGCCACTGGTTACATAGGACCCAACACGGTTAAAGATGGCAGACTTGCGCGACATACGCGTGCCCAACCGTGCAGCTGAGAGACGCTGTGCAGTGTGTATCACCGACGCAATTTTAGAGCGCAAATTGCCTATTTTTAATTTCTTGATTTAGAACGACACGGACTCGAACACAGGCCGGTACGAGTTGCAGGGTTTCCTTCGGACTTATTAGGTGACGACTGATAAAGCAGGGTGTCTTCATTGTAAGCGTCATTGACTGGCGAGACTGACGACAGCATCATCATTTGTTTTTTTTTATTCGGTGTTCCACCTGCTTTAGGTCTCAATGGTGGATTTAAGAGGGACGGGGCATGGCCGGGTCCTGCCGCTCCCCCCCCCCCTTGGCCGCCGAATAAATAGTAAAAATGACACGGACATACATGTGGGCGTATAATAACGTTGCGCCTATTCGTAGGCATGTACTAGGCTATGTACGTGTGTTGGGCACACACTCACAAAATTAACAGCCTTGACCCCACTCACGATATCCTAGATGCGCCTTTGGCTCCCTCATCGGGTATGCTGCTTACTTTGACTTGATTTCTCGCCAGTTTTATCGTTCTCTATAACATTTACGTTTTCTCTGATCATTTTTATGAGAAAACCGTCTTCATTAAGAAAAAAAACTTTCAGGCATTTTTCGGCTCATTTTATTTGAAACAGACCTACAATGCAAGAGCTTTGGTGCTAGGATGCTGTGTACATGTCCAATGTTACATTGAAGCACCTCAACAGTTTCTTTGTTGACTGAGTTAATCCAAATCGATAGTGTAGGCAGGGGGATCCAGTATTTTGAGTTAGGGGGGAATAACCAGAATTTCGCCGCATGCGCGCGCCCAGCCTAAAACGTAGGACTGCNTTGCCCCCCCCCCCCCCCCCAAGTCCGCCACTATTAGGTTAGTTTGGATACTTATAACCTCGTTGTACTAAACCCGCTCCCTGGTCTAACAAAATCGGGCTCATTAAACCACGTTTGTGAAATGCAAGTTAGGTACGATATTGTACCAGGTTTATGAATTCCTAGTTGGTTTAAGTCTTAAACCTGATTTTGTTAAACCACCTAAATTTGTAAAGTCGGCTGTAAGTCTAGCACACAATCAACGATTAAGGTGGGAAGATTAGATGAGGGTCCGCGCAAATCCATGTATAGCTGTAATCTGGTTGTCGTCATGTTGTTGAGTGAGATGAATGATTTCGATTCCTAGTGCTGGGACGCGTGGGTGTTTAAAGAGTATCACCTATCGCCACTCGGTTATCATGAGCTGCTCTGTGCGAATCAACTTGAACTCCGGTGGCTGATCAGAACGCGATATGACTATGGGCGAATGTTTGGGGATGTATGACTGGCCGTAAAATTGCACTCGTAGTTCAGATGGAGAAAATGTTGCCGTAAAATTACACTCGTAAATTAAATGGGGAAGATGTCGCCGTATAATTAGTACACTCGTGATTACTTTAAGAACCAATCGGGGTTATCCTAAAATGCACGAATAATTGAACAATATGGCTGCGAGTGGAAGACTTGCTGATGACTTTCTGTTGCTAGCAGTTTGACTTCTTCCATCCACAATCACTGACATTGCCGCACTGCTCAGGTCCAAACGCGCACGCACGAGTTGCAACTCAGTACGTAATCCGTCAAGAGATAAATTACGAGCGTAAATTTACACGGTAATGAATTAAATTGCGAGCACAATTTTACGCTTTCGGGATTAAATTACGAGCGTAATTTTACGCCGTGGTAATTGACGGCGTTACGAGCGTACAGTTTCCCCAAACCTATAACCTCATGTACTGAGTATATGACAAAAGGATGCTCATGACAACACGTTTCCTCCCATGAGAGGAAGCTGTCTGTTTTTCACTTGACAGTCAAGGATGGGATCTGAACCGATGTTCCTGGAGGTGGATTCGTTAAGTACCTTGCTCACCAGCATACCTAGCTAACTGAAGGTTGAATCAGATGATGCAACACTATCGACGCCATCCCTCTGGTAAAAGGCGCATAATTAAGTGTGAATACATAACTGCTATAGTTACTGAGATAATTCCTCTAATTATATCTAGCCTGTGATGCGCTCTTAATTAATTGGATGTGCTTTTTTAGCAATTGTGAAGTGAGAGCGTAAAGCTATAACTTTCTGTCTTAACCCGTACACGGTTTGATTTTTTTCCATGTTTAGGTTTGATTTTAACTTTGTCTGTTTTACACGTAAGCAAACTTAAAGGCAGTATTGATGTTTTATCTTTTTCTTCCATTCGGCTGCACAAATGAGAAAATGTCAAAAATTTCACTTTAAGAACTTTAGGGGTAGCCATTTAACACCCAGTTACTCGAGACTGCTAATATCGTGTGAGAACATTTGATACGGAGTCACCTAGCGCAAACTAGGCTTTCGCAATCCAACCTCGAGTGGAGCACAAATAATAGACTTATATCAGAAGTTGTACTAAAGTAAAACATAATAATTTCGAATTCTACTTCGAGTAAAAAGATTCTCTCCCGGCCCTGGTTGGCCATTTTCTAAGGCAATGCTACTTGAAAGTTATGTTGGTCGGTGACGATTTAGCTCGCGCTAATAATTTGTTAATTCTGGCAGCCGCATGTTATACTAGATTCCAAGGTATCTATGATTTTCGATCACTATTCACTGTGATTCTGGGTAACTCCTCCTCTGACAACAATTTGGAAGTGCAAGGGGAAACATTGTTGACGCTCGGCGTTGGAAGGGGCAATGGTCAAGCATGATAGATACACTGTAGCGAAACTTATAGGGGAGATAAGTCACAATAACTAGGCAGAACAAAACTCAGTAGCAGTGCCGGTGATTTATCCTCAGTGTGGCCGCGGGTAACCTGCGAACGGGGCATTTTATTGGGGGTCCAATCTAAAAATGTTGCAGTATCGTCTACACGCACTTCAAAAGCAGCACTTTACCGTCACAGATACTTCCAATTAACACTACAACTAGAAAACTTGATATGGGGTTTGGTAGGTTTCCAGAGCAAATTGATTCAGCTCAATGCAAAACCCTCCGCGCACCCAGCCTTTAATATGGGGGCTCGAAACTCTGACAAAGTAGACCTTTTGCTAACAAAAAAGCAAGAAGATTAAAGAAAAAATCGGGGTACCACCTTCAGGTTTATGAACTGTGCGTGTGCGCTTTTTTATTGGACTTTTGTCTCGTCTTCTCGGACCTTTTTACTCACTTCGCCAAATGGGGGGCTCATTGGAGCCCCCCCGTCCTCCCCCCCCCCTCCGGGGTGCGCGCACGAAAGCTGCGCTTCTCTGACTGATAGGAGATAACGGAATCAAGTGACTTTTGAAATTGACATACGCGACCTGCAGCTCAGAATTGTGACTATGCACGGCATGCTTCCCTTGGCGAAAGGGCTTATTTTCTGACAAGATTCCCTACAAAATGGCGCCTTTTACGACACAATTACCTACAAATGAGGGTTAAGGACTAACAGAGCTCCAAACTCTGAATGGGTTCCTTTTTCTCATTACTCAAACCTACAGCCCAAAGGATTTTGAATATCATCTGTAATAGTATCTTTAAAAAATTTGTTGCAAAGGATAAACCCATTTTTGACAACATTGCATCTCTTTTTATATAAAGTTTCAGCATGGTGGGCTAAAACTGGAATGTCTAAATAATCTCTGTGAAAGGAACTGAACTTGGCTTTATGGGATTAACCACAACAAAAGGGTTGTGTTTCAGAAACTAACCCCTACAAATGGGTGAGTTCATCGTGGCCAGTCAAAGACTGTCTGAAGAGCACAGATGCACGTGCAGTAAATTCTGCAACTAAATAAGTGATATTACTCTGAAAAAGTGGACAAATTTGAATAAGAAGCAAACAGCTTCCCATAACTGAGGTCAAGAAGTGGTACAAATTAACTGGAAGCATGTTTATTGAATAAAAACGACACAACAAACACATGAATTTTTGTAGTAAAGAACAAAAAACTATATGCACACAATATACCCTGTTAACTTTTTCTAATCACAATTAAGTGCTCCTGGAGTACTCTCACTTATCAATTTTCTATTTTAATTGTGCTGAAGACGTATATGTTGAATGTTGGCCTAGGACTATACTCCCAGGTCTTGTCTAATTAATCTCATATACTGCATAGACCAGTCTACAAAATACATCACAGTAGATTAGCTGCAGTCAATGGACACAACATCAATACCAGGGTCACCACAACATATTTCAATCACAAGACGAACATTTCTGTTTTTCAATTACTTGGTGGTCTACCCAAGAGCAACACAGTAAGTCAGACATTGTCTAACAAAGAATTTAGTCTAACATCAAATATACTAAGGAAGTGCTAAAAGTGGAAAGCAAAAGTTCCTGCTGATACTTCGCTAAAATATAAACCCCAGATTACAGAAGAGGCATTTTCAACTAATTAATTGCTTTGGCAGCCAGGTAGCGAACATAAAGTGACAATCCAGTTATTGTCTTGGCAACAGTCACTTACAGGGACCCTCGATTTTGAGAAATTGAGTTTGATGCCCGTTATTCAGACAAGAGACTGAAACACAACGTCAGCCTTTTTCTGGATGAAAATGTTGATAAAAGATTTGTATTTTCATTAAAGTTATCACATTTCTTCTGTAAAAGAATATTACGAACGTTTTGATGTTTGTTTTATTTCAATTTTTTTTTGATATTTGTTTTTCCTCATTCTATTTCCATGGTTCACGCTGTCTACAGTAATTGCTTTTTCATGATAACCCACAACTTTAAAGGGACATTATTGCTTTTACAGCCAAAAATGCATTTTAGTGATTATTTTTAGATGGGATAGACATTTAGAAGTTCTTAGGCTTTGGCAAGCACAACAAAACAACAGAATTACATATCTTTTGTGATATTATTCATCAGTTTAATGCGGTTGAAATGCTCTGCTAGTTATAGAGTGCAGCTCCGCCAGCTGTGCATGCAAGGACTGTAGGTGCACTTATGCGCTGAGGCTTATTTCAAAAAAACACTTTCCTTGTCAATAATGCCACTTTAAAACCACAATTCACACACATTCACTACCAAACACATAGCATGTAAAATTGATATAGATACTATTGAAACAAAATTGATAGCAAAATACAAAACACTCCAACAAGTATGACATTAGTCACCAAAGTATTCATACTTTCTCATGTTTAAACTTAAAAGGATACCGAACCCCATTTCCGCCTATTAACAGATAATTAAAACGACCTTCCCATCCAGTTCTCTGAAACAAAATGACGTGTAACCCACCACCCACCACAACCCTTAAAAGTTTTTAGCAAAAGTTGAAAACTGTTTTTCTTTGTCTGCTGCAAGGCAGGTAGACATAACCTATGCTTTGGGCCAGTTATACGACAACTAGGGAAAAACTGGCCACCAAGAATCATAATATCCAACTTGAATATGAGACGCAGAAGGTGTGAGTTTTTAGTTGAATCCTGCTTTCATCCCTCAAGTGACTGGGACGCCAGAGAGGCATTAGCAGGTGGCAAAAGAGGACTGGTTGAAATTACCAAAACAAAGTTGAGAATCCTTTTTAAAACGGTACATGTGCTAGCTCAATAGAACTCGTTTTTGCTAACATTGCACCATAGAAATTAATCTTTGTGCTCATGTTCCTTCTTCACATAAGTTCCAAGGTAAAATTGTGAAAAGAGACATATCATAATAAGAGCATAGACTGCCCCATAAATACAGAACCCATGATACATCCATCCATATAGAGAATGGAAAAGCAAGACTATAAATTGCACCAACTGTACGTGAGTCACTTGTCGCTTCCACGTAGGTGGATTGAGAGGATCGAGAGCAGTTAGTCCATAGTATGAGTACATTATGATATGAACAAATGAATTTGTACACAGGAATGGAGCAATAGCTGGCCATGGTACCACAGATGCTGTGAAGTCACCAAATAACAACATGGAGGAGTGGTGAAAGACGTGAAGGAAAGTGACTTGTCTCTCTTTGTGACGTAGTATCATGAAGACAGTGTCTAGCAGTTCAAATACTTTGGATAAAAAGTACATATAGAAGATGTGCTGTAGAATAGGATTAGTTTGTCTTCCAAACAAATCTCCAGCTTCCCATAAGCCACGTAAGAAGCCTAACATGGTGTATGTGCTTAGAATGGTCAAAGAAAAGTTGTAGACAATCAGCAGCTGAAATGGAAATAAACACTTTGGGAATGTTTTACTTGTGCCAATGTACCAGTTAACATAAAAAATCAATGTTGAGTAACAATAGCTACAGATGGTGCAAATTATCATTCATAATGTGATGCCAGTGAATAAATTATAAACTGGGATCGTCTCAGTCATAAATAATTCTGGGTCCTTCAGTGAATTAGGTTGAAAAGTTCCCATGTTGTTTTTTTAATATGAAAGTTCCATAAGAACAGAAACATAATTTATTCATCACTGAGCTATAATTAAGAACATCCAGATATTTTCCACAGCATTGAAGAAAACAACGAGTGCAAATTTACAGAGTCTGCCTCAGTGTTCTCCATTTGATTGATAGTACTAGTTAAACTGCTATAAATTGAGTGCAGTTTTACAGAGTTACACCATACATTCTTAATCATGGGTGATACTACTACCAATTGAGTAGATTCAGGTGTCAAGCGGCTGTCCGAAAATCATCTCCAGCTTTGCTCTTCTCAATATGATCACACGCGCCAATTTTCATAACGACCAATAGAGCCGCTAGAGCAGTTTGTCGGATAAAGATCCATATGGTAAAAGACTCAAAAACAATAAATATGGATATTTTAGGTGACATACAGTATGTCAATTTATTCGTAAATGTGTTCGTGACATTGTGTCTTTAACGGAAGCTTATTTACCAAATTTCAAGAAAATCTGCAGACTTGAGGCAAACAGAAAAATCTAAAATTGCCACTAGAGGTCACACCGGTAGTTGGGTCCATCCAAAAAATGCCTTGTGCCATTTCAATTACAATAGGAACATGTCCGAAAAATATGGGGAACATCCATCAAAGGCTTTCGGAGATAAAGCAGTGGATGTCAAACAAGAATGACGTTATGCTTTTACACATATAATGTGAATTGATAAAAATATGGAACTGCGACGCACCTACTTTCTAATTCTAGGAATAGAAATCTTTTCAGACTTATATCCATTAGGTTACATGATGTGGCCAACGGGTGGCGTGCTGACCAGATTTGAAATTTTGATACCCATAGTTCCACGCCAGTTTGAATTACATATACTTTCTAATTCAGCTGTATCAGACCACACATGCTTTTGTAATCAGTTCCATAATTTTGAAATACCCTGTGTATTATAGAAATCCATGGTTTAAATTATGGCAAATGGTGTGAAATCAAACTGAACATGAGAGATGAAATTTGAGATAAACCTCGTTTGAATCACAAAATATTACCATACCTTTCTGCATTCCAATGGACTGGTGCCTTGTCTCCATGCCGGGGCAAGCCAAGCAATAATCAAGTAAACACAAAATAAAAGGAATGAAGACAGATTGAGCAGTGATGTGAGGAAAGCAAGTAAACCTTGGACTGTGTCGACCCCTTGTTCTGAAAGACATGAAAGTCATTACCTGACTGCAGACGTTACTGAGAGGTTAACAGTTAGTTAAAACCAAAACCTCTGAAATCATGTCTAAATGATCTCAGAAATGAATTTGCCTTGAAACTGTAAATGGCCCAAACAAAAATTATTACTTCACTGAGAGCCAGCTTTTAACCCCTTAAATCATTTAGAGAATTTTCATGGTAATAATCATCTACTGCTGTCCCGCATTTTGAGAAACCAATTTTCTCTACTGATCTATGGACATCATAGATTCTCCAGCAAAATTCAGATCCCTGTAAGTGACGACTGCCTTTTTCAAAGAGGTAGTTATTTTACCAAGCTTATGCGATTTAGCATGACAACAATTTCTGACCTAGGCACCTTTAGAAATAAGTTGTAACATTAACCAGAGCTGAAAGTGTGAAATTATGGCCATCTCGTCACCGGTTATGGAAAAAAAACAGTTTCTGTAGCTCTGATAGACAATATCACAAAAAGCATAAATAAATGAAATCTTCATTGAATGACCACTGTTACAGAAAGCTATAGTCTGGCTTTGCAATTGTAGGTCTTTCAAGATATTAAGTACCAAAAAGTTTATTTTTCAAAAATTCTGTAACATTTTCATAACATACCACTCTGATAGCCTATTTTTTCAAAGCCAAACTACTTCCAAACTTCAAGAGGTAAGAACGTCACAAAAGGGTCCATTTCTTGCTGGGTTAAAAGGACCGCAGATCAAAATAAACTGTTCTCCACTAGAACTTTAATTTCACCACTAAGCATTTTGCATGGTTTGGAACCCTTACAACTTGATGCTATGGGAAACCCATAACCATAAGAGGGTGGATGAACTACTCATAGAAGCTCTCCACAAATAGGTGCCTTGTTATTCTAACCAAATTTGCAAGGATGCTGGGTCCCTTAAGGGTTGAGTTTCCTAATTTTCTGGGAACACGACTTCATAAACTTTTAATGGCTAGGGGCAAATTTGTGGTCCAGCTACAAACCACTGAACTGTGTGCGACTGATTATCATACCTTCATAGCAGCATTAATGGGCCTTTTACATGATAACACATGACCAGCATACACATCCTGGATGCATAATGTGCAGCTTACACCCTTTATGCACTACACCATAATGAAGTTAAGAAACTTTCAGTTTTGTGCTATTCTGAATCTGTCATCAAATGCTGGTGGTTGTTTTTGAATCATAAAAATCCATCTATAAGAAGGAAAATTAAAGAAACTGAAGAAAGTAATAAGTGTTTCCCTGTGTTGATGTCACTTTAGAATATCAAAAAACGTGACTTGAGCTTGATAGAGGACAACGGGTGGCACAGAACGCATTAGAAAAAATTTTGAGTATAAGTGCAGATACTCATTTTTCTAGATATTCCATTGGTTTGGAATTTGAATCTCTACTGGTATGCCCTCAACTCATAATTTGTAAGGGAACCCCCTCGAAACTTTACTGGATTAAAAACTTGCACTACCACTGCCACTACCAATATACTACACAGTAGTTGCATGTCGATCTCATTGGCGAAAATTGAAACTCAAAGAGTGCGTGAAACACAGTCATCACCAAACTGTTTACATAAGGTTGTCCGCAAACTATTCAAATCAGGCGATATCAATTATACTAGTAGCAGCTTTACATTATGAGCCGTTGTTTTGGACAGTGTGCTGGATGACTCGCATTCAAATCAATCACAAGTTGTCACATTACTATTTAAGGGTCAATTTTGATGCTTCAAAAATGAATTATGAATATTTGTTAATAGTAAAGACAAATTCACCCAACAGTAACACAAAAAATAAGTAGAAACAATGTTTTAGTGGAGTCAGGCAAGATGCATTTGTAACACAAGCCAACCAAACGCTAAGAGGATGTCCACTCTCAGCATGACGCTGTTTCTACTTTGACAATCAGAAAACTGGATAAAACTTAAAGATATGCTTGAGATCAAAGAAACTTGAGTGGTTTCCAGGGGCGGATAAAGGATTTTGAGTTAGGGGGGGCCAGAAATTTGGCAGATGCACGAGCCCAGCCTAAAATGTAGGGATGCAGGGATCTCGAAAATTTGGGTCTGCGGACCCTGTTGACTAAAAAAAAACGGTAAACGGGGAATGTTCAGAGCCTATGCATTGCTTATTCACCCCCCCCCCCCTCTCCGAGCCCCGTTCGTTGTGCGCATGTGCAATTCGTACCCAAACTCCCAAATGGTATTTGGTAGAATTTTAGGGGAGGCCATGGCCCCCTTGCCCAACACCTCCCCCCCCTAAATCCACCACTGGTTTCATGCACTTGGAGGGTTTTTAAATTCAAGATAAAAATGGCCAGTTGCCTAACCGAACTATGAAAAAAGTTTGATTACGGGAGTATTTGTTAGAGTTAGAAGGAAATAAAGACATTGACTGTCTCCTAAGCTGTCCCTCTACATGTAGGCACCCAGGGGTCGAATGGCGAAGTGGGCAAAAAGGTCCGCCCCTGAGAGACAAAATGTCCGAGGAAATGGGACAAAAGCCCAGTAAATAAGCACAAACGCGCAATTCGCAGTGGTGTGCTCCCGTTTTTTTTTTTTGTTTTTTTTAGTCCGCCCGCTCTCTTGTTAGCAAAAGGTCCATACGTCAGGAATTCGAGCCCCCCATTTTGAAGGCTGGGTGTGCGCATGCTCTATTTCAAAAGGCCAACAAAATGTATTTAGTTTTTCTTAGTTACAACTTACAGCAAGACTAGGACTATACATTACTCCCAGAGCAAGAGCAGCGTGACTTAGTGTGAAGCACAATTCGCCAAAAAGCATCCGTATGAAGGGCCTATGGGAGTACCACCGTCTCCACTGCTAAACAGCGACGGTGGCACTGTCTACTAGAAGCAGGTCAGCAGACAGTCAAAGTACACTGTCAGTGCTAGACAGTGATATCTGGCCGGTACACACGGTCTATGACTGTGCACAAGTGATTCCTTAGATGATTTCTTATTTCTTACCATAAAAAGTTGTCATTATGCGGCGACAAATGTGGTCCCAAAATCACACGATCAAAAATAATTAAAAAAGATACCCGTACACGCCTTTTACATGCAAGAAACCAATAAGATGAGGATGCAAAACTCGAGAACCATACGACGATAGTGTTTGAGCTCGTCAACGCCGACGGTGTTTTCTCTATTATCTAGGTCAACTTCTTCAATAAGTAGGTTAACAAAAATAAGGTCATCGAATAACAATTTATTTATGTCCATACTATTCGAGGCTAAGTGGAACACTTCAAAATACGTTTCTGTCCAACCAGATAGCAGAAAATTTTAAATTTACTCTAAGAAAAAGTCAGAAACGAGAAAAAGGCTAGTCCACGAATATACGGAAGTAAAACTTTGCCACGTCGAAAGCGCATGCGTGGACTCAGTCGAGCTTCTTGCTGTTATTTTTGTTCGACAAAAATATGGACTATATACGAAAATTTGTAGGCACCCCACAGGGTGATGCTCAACCATCTGGTGCTGACACGGTAGGATACACATCTTTTTTTATTTCTATAGTACTGTTTTTACCAACTTCTTGACGTGACTTTGTAAAACAACGCGTGTCTCCTCAGCACCCGACACCGGTGGCGGTGGCGGTGGCGATGGAGTTGACGAGACCGGCCTTGCCCTGCCCTTGGCCAGGCAGAGAGTGCACATTACACAATAAGACGTACACATTTTTTCACTTGCGCCGCCTCTTTCAGCCTTTTTGCGTGCCGTAGTCACAGGTCAAATAAAATCTGACATAAAGTTAGTGTCATTTAAACTACTACTCTTCCTACTCCAGTCCTAACCTAGGCAATGACAATCGCCTCTGTTGGCCCGACCAGAGGCGATGCAGCTCCTATAGGAGCTCCATACACTGGAAGCTTTTCGGCGAATTATGCCTCGCACCGACTAAAACATCAAAGTCACATTGTTACAAATACCTTTTGGGCATAGAGGAACAATACCTTAGGAGGATGTTTAATTCCTTCCTACTTGAACAAATACTCCTGTTATCAAACTTTTTCTTCGAGCAGTCCCTATTTCAGTTCCCAAAATCATTGATGTATTTACCGTAAACATTCAGGTTAACTCTTTAGGCGGTTAAATTGGCAAACCCAAAAATTCGAGGATTGGCCATTAACCAGACATGGTCGCTTAAACGTGAAATTTCAAGGAATTGTTGGTGGGCGGTTAACCGAACATGGGCGCTTATTACGTCAGACAACCGCCTTTTAATCTTACCTCGTGATCTGAGTCCTGTAACGTCGTCGGTATACGACGTATAAAAACCAATTGAATGATATAAGAGTTATATTACAGGGCTCAACATTAACTTTTTAGGCCCTTCGGGCAAGTAGTTGAAATTTTTACTTGCCCGAACAACAAATTCACTTGCCCCAAGTACATTCCCAAATAGCACCGTGCATGTGCACACCTAGGTAATGTGTTACCGTAGGGCTGCCTGTGCTGAGCCTCCTCTTGTGTCGTGCATGCTGAATACATGAGTTGCCAGCGGCGGATTTAGGGGGGCCATGGCTCCCCCTAAAATTCTACCAGATACCATTTGGGAGTTCGGGTGTGTGCAAGCAGGGGCTCATTGGGAATGATATACAACGCATAGGCCCTTAACAAACCCCGTTTACCTTTTTTGTTAGTCAACAGGTCCTCATTCGAGGCCTCTGCGTCCCCACAATTTACCCTGGGCGCGCGTATCTGCCGAAATTCTGGTTATTCCGTGCCCTGCCCCCCCTAGCTAAAAATCCTGGATCCGCCCCTGGTTGCTATTTTTCCAACGATTCTTCTAGACACTTCTGTGTATTCATTAGTTTATAGGCCTACGCCCTCCTGCATTAAACTTGAGTTGTTGCTAAACCTGAATTTGAATNACGACCATCCATAATTTGAGTTTTTTCTGAAGACCACCACCCATGAATTTTTATTTCTACTGTCGTCCCCCCCCTCCCACACGGATTTTACTGGAACAGCCCTTATCAGATGGTGGTCTTTATTTAGTGATTAGCATAATTAGCTTTTCATCAAGTTTTTTAACTCATTCTTTTTCAATTTTAAAGAGGTGCATTAAATAATGGTACATTTATGAATTTCTTGATCCACGATGGCATTTTTTAGAGTTTCAGGGAATATCCGGCAGATATTCATTCTTCTCCCAGTTGCATTCTGTTTTTTACCGTGGTCTCCAACAATTTCCTCTTTCATTTCTAAACGCTGATTTAATCTCCTCGAAGCCCATCAGAAAAAAATTAGTCTCATTCTTAAAAGGTTGCGGTTTCAAAGTTCTTGTTTTGACAAAAATATATGTAAGATAAGACAGTGCAGTCATTTGCTATGAAATCATTTCATACAAGCCAGCCAAGACACTGAAAAACACAATGAGAGTGGCTACAGTCAGTGAAGGTGTGACAAAAATGCTCAATAAAGTAGATGACAGGTTGCTACCACTAAAAATATTCAGCATATGCTTTTTCAACACAAAACATTGCATACATAGTAGTTCAGAGTAGAAATGACACGTTCACTTGATTCCAGTGCAATAGCAACTTGGCAAGTATTCCTTGAGGTCTCTTGTTTAGATATGAATGTTTTGTGTCTTGAATTTTCCAAAAGCTAAGTTTTTCTTTACAAACATGGGCAGCAACAGATAAACAATAAATTCATTAAATTAACATTTTTTTATTTAGATTTTACAATGTGGTCCAACTGTCTGATTTTAACAAGTTGAATTTTACTAAGAATAACTAGATGACACTGTAAACTACTTCAACAAATACTTTTGAAATTGAAGAGGTCCAGTTCATCTAAGTTAAAATCTGTAGCAACTACTTTACTTTACTTGATTTTAACGCTGCCTTAATAATATTTAATCATTTTAAGGTTCTTAGGTGTGAAATACATTTTATCTTCTGCTAATTTAGAAAGTAAAAGTGAGACCTAAGTTTATTTTATTGGCTGAAAAGTTGCAATTGCATGGGTGTGACGGATACACGTGACGGACGTACAAAATTGCTGTACGTCTGTCACACAATTTCCGACTTCACGAATAATCCCTGGGATCTAAAATTTTGGTCAGTAGTATTGAATAACAAGTTCAAAGAGAATCTGAAATTATTTTAATTTTGGTTGAAAACTTTTTAGCACTTTTTTTATGACGGACGTACGACACCATGATATCCGGGAGTTGACCTTTGACTGCAAGAGGTGGATGATGTGACAAAGTTAAATGTTATTTTTATTCGCCCACTTTTGTGGATGCATTATGCCGTCATCTCCATCCGTCCGGGCGGCGCCGTACAGCGTCCGCTGCTCTATCTCCAAAACCATTTGACGCATGTTCATGAAATTTTGCACACGTGTTCCTTTCATGGATGGAACAGCATGAGCGAACTTTTGGACAGATCCATATTTTCATAAAATTTGGCATACAGGCATCTATTACGAAGATGACGCTATCCTCCCGTTTTCAGATGGATTTGATGTAGTTTGCTCCACCTAGTGGCCATTTCTACTGTTTTCGAGTCTGTTTTGGCACCCACCTCTCTATCAACTAAACAGCTTTAAGGATGATTGTGAAAATTGGATTGTATGTTCTTACTATGAAGAGGACGACTGACGACGATTTTCCGACAATCTCAACAACTGTGGCGCCTCGTAGTGGCAGTTTTGTTTTTGTTTGCACCATGGCTGTATCTCCTAAGCCATTTGCAGGATCTTTACTAAATTTAGTTAGTGTATTTATATGATGTTGACAAAGGACGACGACGATGTTCGGACGGATTTGACTACTTTTGTGCCCCCTGGTGGTAATTCTATTTTTTTACATTAACCTCTGTATCTTCAAATGTCCTTAACATTTTTTCAAAACATTTGAGATACAGGCTTTGTTTTCAGATGGATTTGACTTAGTTTGCGCCACCCAGTGGCCATTTTTACCGCTTTCGAGTCTGTTTTTGGGCGTCCAACCCTCTATCAACCAAACTGCTTTCAGGATAATTGTGAAAATTGGCATGTATGTTTTTACTCTGAAGTGGATGGCTGACGATGATTTTTCGATGACTTCAGCTACTGTGGCGCTTCCTAGTGGCAATTTAGTTTTTTGAGCCCATGGCTTTATCTCTTAAATCGTTTGCTTGCAGGATCTTAACTAAAGTTAACAAGTATATTTATATGATGTTGACAAAGAACAACGATGACTTTCGGACAGATCATCTGAGTACTGGTGTGCCCCCTGGTGGCAATTTTAGATTTTACATTTACCTCTGTATCTTTAAGGGTTTAATGGATTTTCATGAAATTTTGAACGCAGGCGTCCATTAGTAAGATGACGCTATCCTCCTGTTTCTGGATGGAATCGAAGTATTTTGTGCTGCCTAGTGGCCTTTTGGCTGTTTTCGAGTCTGATTTTTGGCATCCACCCCTCCATCAACCAAAATCATTCTAAGGATGGTTTTGAAAATTAGCGTATGTGTTCTCTTTGTGAAGAGGATGATTGACGATGACGACTTTGACTACTGTGGCTTCTCCAATGGTAGTTTTGTTTTGTTTTGCACCCATAGTTGTATCTCTTAAACCCACTGCTGGATCTTTATTAAATTTAGTATGTGTATTTACATGAAGCTAACAACAACAATAACGACTTTCAGGCAGATCCCATGAACACTGTGCCCCCTGGTGGCAATTTTATTTTATTCTGTTTTCCTTTGTTTCTGTGATAGTTCCATGACAGATTTCTATGAAATTTGGTGAACAGCTTTCTATTAAAGATGCTATGACATGTTCTCATTTTTGGATTGATTGTACGTTTTTTGCACCATCTAGTGACCATTTTTATGACACAAATAAACAACCCTAAAAGCATACCGTTTGCGATGCATTCGTGGGCGTATTTCAACGCTCCGCTTTACTCTTGTTTATAAAGTTTGGGCTTCATGTGATTGCACAAATTTGATAATATAGTGAAATACCCATAATTAATGTATTTATGTCACAATAATTAGGGACACTCATGAAAATCGAGTTAATTTTTTGTTGACCCCAGAAATGGGTCCATTTAGATAAAAAATTAAAAGCTATAAGACAGTCATATATGGGTTGTGAAACAAGAGAGACTGGGCTTTCAGATGAGAACAGAAATGTAAGAATAGTCACAGTTTTATTTTTTTGTCTCTAGGTTATCCTTTCACGGAATTGCCCTTATTCCAAAATCGTCTGTTTTGAACATTGAATAAAATTAGTACCCTTAGGCAATACAATTTCAATCATTTTTGCCCTGCTGAAAGCTGTTGCCAGGCCTTGTAATTGTGACATACAATATATGATAAGGCATTTGTGGGTTGGCTGTTTGAATTGTTATGGAGAACTGTGTGTTGAGATCAGTTCCCACTGAGCAGTGGTACTGCTTCATGTCGATAGATTCTACTTACAGTGTGACGATATGGCTGGGGTGTTTTGATGACTTGTTTTAATTTAAAATTTGCACTTGACTTTTGCTTCCATTTTAGATTGAACGGTTGTGTGACCGAGTTCAGTCATCCACTTTGCTTGAAGATCGCAGGGATGCTGTCAGAGCCCTTAAATCCTTATCAAAGGTATTTTTGCAATTTTTCTCTTCAATTTAATTGTGAGTGCTTGGAATTTTTTACAAGTCTCACCAGCTTTGAGATATAGTTTCAATCCATTCCATTTTAGTGGCCATTCACTTACATTGCATTGTCGTAAATTTACTGAACAGTGCTTTTCTTTCCTCCCAGAAGTGTTTATAAAGTGTTTATATTTTTGTATTGAATATTTATTCACAATAATATTAAATTAGCCGAGTTCCCAGTGTGCGTGCGTGTGTCAGTCAGTCGTTATCTCCCCTTTAATCATGGAAAATTCACCACACACTGTGTTGACATTTACAAATGTTGTAGATGTTTATGACAGTTCCAACCGATGAATATTTGTAATTAATCTCCTATGTGTTATTTGCTCAGTTTTGACAAAACAGTCACTGTGTGCACACAGATTTGTGCGGCCATATAACTTGAAATCTAAACGCTGTGCATTCTTTGCTCAGGCATCAACAAATATGTGCTATGCTCATCGGGATTGAATACCAAGCTTGGCATGCCGCTTGTTTTAAATTTGAAAACCTATTGTTTGTAAACTGACGTGATAATTATTTTAAAACAGCTATTCATGCATTTTGATATAAAATATAATATAAAAACCATGACTATATCATATCCGTCCTCATCAATGACATCAAAAGCGTGTGCGTAGAAGGCCTAGAACCCTATCCATCTCTGAAGTTTGTATCATGAAAATGGAACTAAATGTGAACTGTCCATTACATCTCCGCTTCCTGGAGCAATGAGTCATTTTGAATTTGTTGTTTTATGTGAAATTCTACCCTTTTAGAAATTCCGTGTGGAAGTTGGTACCCAAAGCATGGAACTTCTAATAAATGTTCTACAGACTGACAGGTCAGTAATTTACTTGTTTATAGTATTGTATTAATTTAATTCCTTCATCTCAGTATTTTGCAAAGTTGTGCAGTTAGTAGTGTCTATTCTCCTGATAAGGATTTTAATTTGCACTTTCATCCATGTGAGAGTTTGAAACCAGCAGTGGCTTCTTTCTGGGTGTTGTTGTCTGGTCAGTGTTCTTTAGAGCTTGATATACATGTTCAAAGCTTGTCCTTACCTTTCAGGAGTGATTCTGAGATTCTGGGCTATGCACTGGATACCCTGTGCTGCATCATGTCAAGTGAACCCAGTGAGGAAGGTAGGAAGATGTCCGTAAATTTGGAACAAACTTCAGTGGCCATTGCTTTGAATTTCTCAGAGGTTATCCAGAGTTTTTTTAACGTTGAAGCTTGATGTTGTCGTGTGACTTAGCTGAGGATTTACTTGCCCACGCACAGCATGATCAACTCTGAGAAAATGAAGCAGGATAAATTACGGCTTATCTCTGTTTGTTGATTGCAAATTCTACAAATGTGTTGTGTGAATTCCAGTTTGTAAAAATGAACAAGATCAAGCCAAAAACTAATTGCCTTTACTAGGCATTGTGCATCATTCTTGTGTCATTTCACTGTATTATTTTTGTCGAAACTAATATATCCTTGACAGTACCTTGTCCTTTTCCAGATGACCAACAAGGTGAGCCTCAAGACTTAGGTGGACAGTTTACAGAAATATTTATCAAGAACCCAGAGAATGTGGGCCTTCTGCTGTCGCTGCTTGAGGTTTGTTATCTGTTTGCACGTCTCGTACTGTGTCAATTTTCATCATGCCACTCATTGCGTAGCTGACAACCCGTAGTTATTTTAAGTGTTAGGAAGAAGTTGGAAAGATGTCATAGTATATAACTCTGTCATGTTGGTTAATGGCCCTTCATTCCAAATCCTCTGACAGTGAGTTCTGTTTCCTCTTGGTCATCATGATGAGGAGTTTTGATTCATTTTGTTGATTTTTGTCTTGTGCTATGTGTTGGTGACTATCTGCTAACTGTTCATTGATTTTTTGTCTGAACCATGCCTGAAGGTTACCAAACTTTAATCTGGACTCGGATAATTTCCGTGTTTTACATTTAGAATAAATTTCCAAGTTGAATCTCTTGTAAAGTTGATCTTGGGATGTCGATTGTTTTCAAGTTGACAAAATGGACTTTTGATCCCAAAAGACACTTCTCTTGTTATTTCTGCAGGAGTATGACTTCCATGTGCGATGGCCAACAGTGAAGCTGATGACAAGCCTTTTGTCCAACCGAAGTAAAGAGGTTCAAGACTGCATCCTTGCCAGTCCAATGGGCGTCTCCAAACTCATGGACCTGTTGTCAGACAGCAGAGAAATCATCCGCAATGATGTAAGTTCCTCACCTGAAGTATTTTTTTCTTGTGTGTTTCATCCATATCTGTTTTTAAGCATACTTGTATCATTCTCATCACACCACCTGTGGGTTGGAAATTGTGCTTTCTTTGTTTTGATTGGTTGGTTTCATTCTCTTTTAGCTGAGTGACTTCCCACAGTTCATTGTAATGTGAGGTTACATCTACTGCCAAAACGATCAATTATTAGTAATTGCTTTCAGCTTGTCATTCTGTTGCTGCATTGCTGTGTCAACCAATGGATAGATAAATCAGTATTTGAAAGAAATTGTGTATGCACACTCATTTGACTGAGAAAAGCATGTGCCCATGATCCAGATAGGAACATGTTGCGAACATTAAGTGTAAAATGTGGCTTCTGGCATCGACAAAAAGTGAAGAAATGCGCCCCAGGTGCATAAAGGCTTGTTCTTCTAGTTACAAGAGCTGAAGGCATCAGAATGAACGTCACCAAGTTTGCGTGCTAATGGACATGCATAAACTCCAAACTTTGCACTCGTCGCAATCATATGGGGCTGTTGTTGCAAAAACGTGATCAATAAGAACTTTTTATCTCACTCAAAGCACTAGTGGCAAGAAAGTTATCCTATCTGGTAACTTTCCATGATACTGACTTTGTTGTTGTGGAATGGCTGCATTAAAGCATCATACTTTTGGGTGAGGAAGCATTTGGCTGAAATTTTACGTGTGATATTGTAATCATGGCTGTTTATCTGAGCGATTTCATGCCGATTCATTCTTCATCAGCTTAATGCATTATGTTAACCTCAGTGACTTGCATCGTCATAGATCATCTGTACACTGTCATGCAGGTCCACTGGCAGAGACATGCTTTTAAAATTCCTGAAAGCAAAACACACAAAAGGACGAATTTTGCAAAGTGTTCTTTTGTCCGCAGGCCTTACTTCTGCTTATCCAGCTAACCAAAGGCAATGCTAACATCCAGAAGATTGTCGCCTTTGAGAATGCTTATGAGAGACTGTTGGACATTGTGACAGAGGAGGGAAACAGTGATGGAGGTACGGTGGGTTTACTGGTCACTCGTAATCAGAATCACTTGTTTGGTAGCTTTTTGCTTTCAGTTTGATTGTGTTTAAGTGTTGTGTAATGATGAAGATGTATTAAAAAGTTTGACTTTTTTGACGTATGTAACACTTCTGAAAACACATAACATTGCTATGTAGTGGCTCTCATTCTTGGAGCTTTGTTAAGCGCATAAAACGTCATGTACTGAGTTAGAAATAGACTTATGACCTAATACTCACTTTCTGTCCGCTCATTCTTGGAGCTTTGTTAAGTGCATAAAACGTCGTGTACTGAGTTAGAAATAGACTTGTGACCTAATACTCACTTTCTGTCCACTCCAGGATTCTGTAAGTGTATGCTCACATTGTTTTACTGGGCATCAATTCTCTCTCCTGATCTCCATGTCGTAATCAGAGTGGTTGAAAACGAAAGAATCTGACCGGGTTTGACCTTGCGTGTTCGGCCTGAACCCTGTTTCTTAAAGCTAGATGTGAACTGTCTTTCACAGGTATTGTAGTGGAAGACTCTCTCATGCTGTTGTTGAACCTGCTCAAGAATAACTCATCTAACCAGACCTTGTTCAGAGAGGGCAGCTATATTAAGAGACTGACACCATACTTTGACCTGCACCAAGCAGACACCAACCCTCAGGGAGGATGGTCAGCGCAAAAAGTATCCAACATTCATCTTATGTTACAGGTAGAATGGTTTCAGAAATACCCTCTTAATATCCTCAGTACAATATCTGGATTAAAAAGCTAGTTTGGATGTATAGTTGTGTTGCCCTAGCAATACTTGAGAATGTATATAATAGATAAGGAAATTCAAGGAATTTTGTATCGATTTGCATTCAGGGTGCAATTTTCAGTTGGCTTGTAAGCAAACCTCTATTGTGACAAACATGAAGAATTAAAAAGGAACTCTGAACAAAACTACAAATTTGAAATATTTTGAGAACATGTTGTTTGTTGTAAAGTGTGTGCTTTTGTCATCAAGGCATGGGCTACAGGTCACCCAAACTCTACCTCGCTGGTTAAATTTAATGCATGGCTAGGATAGTAAATACCATGGGAAAGATAAAGCATTAATTGCTAATACATTTCCATTGTGTTACATATTTCCTGACAGATTGGTATGACCAAAGCCATCAAGAGATGTGTGGCTGCTAAAACAATACTATTATTGCATCAATAATGAATTCAAGCACACTGTACAAGTGCCACCACTAGCAGCATGTGTTGTGATCATTTTATTTCTAATTTCTGTCCAGTTGGTGCGTAGCCTGGTGTCACCGACCAACCCTCAACAGCAGGCCACCCTGAGTCAGAAGGCCATGTCACAGTGTGGACTCTTACAGCAGCTATCTTCCATTTTGATGGCAAGTGGGGTGCCAGCAGAGGTCCTTACAGAAGTAGGTTGATTTTCTGTTAGTTTCTGATGATTTTTTTCTTGTAGTAGTGACTTTCTGTGTCACTTAATATTCGGAACCATTTATATAGCATTAATTATCTTTATAAAGGTGTGTTGAGTGCATGATGTCTATTCATTGGTTTTGTTATGTGGTTTAAAAAATCGATGAATTTTAACCCAGGTGTACAACATGTACTTTAATGTAACATGTCACTCTCCGATTTCTCGGCTTTTTTAGTTTGATTTCTGTCTTTTGATTGTCATGGCAAGCACTAAATACATCCAAGTATTCACTTATCTTCCAGACCATAAACACGGTGTCAGAGGTCATCCGCGGTAATCATGCCAACCAGGAACACTTTGCCTCAGTCATGGCTCCCTCTAACCCTCCCAGACCGGCCATCGTTGTTCTGCTCATGTCCATGGTGAATGAGAAGCAGCCATTCGTGCTGCGCTGTGCCGTGCTATACTGTTTCCAGTCATTCCTGTACAAGAACGAGGTGGGACAGTCACAGATTGTGCAGACGTTGTTGCCATCTTCTGCTGATGGTACGTTTTACAGATTAGTAGGTGGGGGTGGTTGTGGTATTTTGTTTCAGTAACTTGCCTTAGTGGTTANTAACATACTGTCTCAGGTAGAGAATGAAATATGTTCTATAATACTGTCTGAGATAAGGGATAAATTGTGTACTAACATACTGTCTCAGGTAGAGAATGAAATATGTTCTATAATACTGTCTGAGATAAGGGATAAATTGTGTACTAACATACTGTCTCAGGTAGAGAATGAAATATGTTCTATAATACTGTCTGAGATAAGGGATAAATTGTGTACTAACATACTGTCTCAGGTAGAGAATGAAATATGTTCTATAATACTGTCTGAGATAAGGGATAAATTGTGTACTAACATACTGTCTCAGGTAGAGAATGAAATATGTTCTATAATACTGTCTGAGATAAGGGATAAATTGTGTACTAACATACTGTCTCAGGTAGAGAATGAAATATGTTCTATAATACTGTCTGAGATAAGGGATAAATTGTGTACTAACATACTGTCTCAGGTAGAGAATGAAATATGTTCTATAATACTGTCTGAGATAAGGGATAAATTGTGTACTAACATACTGTCTCAGGTAGAGAATGAAATATGTTCTATAATACTGTCTGAGATAAGGGATAAATTGTGTACTAACATACTGTCTCAGGTAGAGAATGAAATATGTTCTATAATACTGTCTGAGATAAGGGATAAATTGTGTACTAACATACTGTCTCAGGTAGAGAATGAAATATGTTCTATAATACTGTCTGAGATAAGGGATAAATTGTGTACTAACATACTGTCTCAGGTAGAGAATGAAATATGTTCTATAATACTGTCTGAGATAAGGGATAAATTGTGTACTAACATACTGTCTCAGGTAGAGAATGAAATATGTTCTATAATACTGTCTGAGATAAGGGATAAATTGTGTACTAACTTACTGTCTCAGGTAGAGAATGAAATATGTTCTATAATACTGTCTGAGATAAGGGATAAATTGTGTACTAACATACTGTCTCAGGTAGAGAATGAAATGTGTTCTATAATACTGTCTGAGATAAGGGATAAATTGTGTACTAACATACTGTCTCAGGTAGAGAATGAAATATGTTCTATAATACTGTCTGAGATAAGGGATAAATTGTGTACTAACATACTGTCTCAGGTAGAGAATGAAATATGTTCTATAATACTGTCTGAGATGGAGGATAAATTATGAACTAACATACTGTTTGAGATAGAAATGAATAAAAGTCACTATTACCAGCATAAAACAAAACTAACTCCTGATATAATTATAATAAGTAGTAAAAAGCCACCTGTAGTTATGTGTTGCCATTGAAAATGGTCTGGAATATTAAGTGTCTGATATTTTAGCGATCTTATGCTTGTATCAAGAATATGTCCCCTGTCTTGGGTATGGCTTGAAGCATGTCATGTGTGTTAGAGAGTAAGGGACACAAATGTGATCACTCAAGGATGGCCAACCATCTCGTTGAAGTATTCTATACCGCATATATTACTTTGCACTTAAATTTGGTTTTGTTAACTGGGGTCCCTTGCACTATTTCATTGAAGATTTGTTTATGTTCATCAGCACCTTACTGTCAAAAGTACCGGTTTCAGTCTCTTCTTGAATGTCATCGGGTGGACATTTTTTGATCTCCCAGTGACAAAGATTGGATGCAGAGTTTGTTTCTCTCCTATATGTCTGATGTGACAAGTTCCCACGTTATGTACGAATCATAGGACATTCACAGCATGGTAGTTTTCAGTAGGATCTCACTAATAGGACATATGCCAGGTGCGGGTGCTAAGTGACAAAGCCAATAAAATTGTTGATCTCTTTTGTAAGTTAAGTAAAAAAACTGTGTACTATGCTCTGGATGGGGTCATCTGTAGTTTGAAAAGTAAAAATTCACCTTTGTTATGATTCTCTGGGTGATAATTGTTTGAAGTTGTGACTTGTTAACTTTTAAATTTTCATTTCTATCCACCATTTGCAGAGCACCAAACTGCAGACTCGTGTAGGTCTACTTATGATGATCTGTGTGTGGCTGAGTGAGTGCCCTGTTGCTGTTCAACAGTTCCTCACCAATGATGCTAATGTTTCATTCGTATCCTTCATATTGCCACGCTTCGTTGTGTATTGTGTTATGTTGCACACAAGTTGTTCTTGGCCTTTTTGTCCACTGATAAATGCTGCTGATGTTGACTATAGATTTGTGTAATTATTATTCAGCCAATGGAAGTCTGTGATGATTGGAACAATGTTCATTGATTTTGTAACGTGTTATTGTCAATTCAGTCAACATTCATTGTAATGTAGTATGGTTTCAATGTTATCCACAGTTTTCTCCATGATAGCGAGTAGCAACATATTTTGATAAAAACAATGATGGATTTAAATCGGCTTGACAAGTTTCAGCATTTATTAAAACTCCATCCTCAGAAGTAAAAACAGTGACCACCTTGCTAGGCCCAACAACATGTAATGATACACAGACACAGTCACTAACAGGGAAGTAACAATAGACTAGACTAACAATGACAACCTGTGGTGTCCCAGTTGCCTAAGTGAGAGTGGTCTTGCATCAATTGTTATGTAGAGCCTCACAAATTTTCAGCTCCCATGTTGTTTCTGCTTGGTCTATTATAGCAAAGACATTGAAAGAGCATTGCTCATAACAATGATTGGAGCTCTGCAGATGAATATTAATATGTGAACTTCTATCAGAATTTAGATGTTCCCTGGTCCAGGTTTTCAAATGGTGAATACAAAGCTCTGCACAACAGTTGGTGTAAGACCTGTCTCAATAGGCATCTGGGACACCACAGGTTGTCATTGCTAGTCTGGTCTAGTCTATTGTTACTCTCCTGTAACTGACTGTCTGTGTATCATTACATGTTGTTGGGTCTAGCAAGGGGGTCATTGTTTTTGCTTCTGAGGATGATGTTTTAATAAATGCCAAAACATTTCAAGCCAATTTAAATCTATCATTTTTCTTATCAACATTTGCACAATTTTATTCTGCAGGTGTTGAAATGACCATGTTGACAAACCACATCCTTGATAAGATGCAGTAGATACTTGATTGTAAATCTGGGCTTTACAGTACTTCTAGGCTTGATGTTGCATGCTACAAACCTGTTGTCTGTCAAAAAACATTCTTGTAATCTTTTCCTTAACCAGCCATAGCTAATATCGCAAGTGTCGTCTTCAGAGACGGATGAAACTGAACTCCTTATTCACGGTCTTTGTGCCTTCCTCCTTGGTCTCTGTGTCTTCTACAATGACAACCAGGTGCCAAACTACACTAGGTATGTTATGTACTGTTACAATGCATGACTGTTGCAGTAGTTTAAAGAAAGTTATCCAGGTATTCTTAGCAAGTCTAATTTGATATTTAAAAAGCTCTATTTAGAACACAACATCTCACGTGTGAATGCATTGTAGAGAACAATTTTTTAGCTGTTTAAAATTTGGAAAGAAATGGATTGATCTCAGGTTTTATTGTAATTCGAAAATTCTTCTTGCCAAGGAATTCAGTTTTAGAACAACAAAAAAGTATAAAACCTGCAGCAACCAAACCGTCATGACTGCAGCTTCATGTTACTTTTGGTCAATGGTTTTGAAATAACAGATGGTGTGACTTACTCTTTGCTATAAAACTGTGTTTTCTGTGCTATTCAAGCTGTGATTAATATTCACTTATGTTTTCAGGGATCGACTTACACAAATAGTTGACAAGAGGATAAATTTCGAGACATTTTCCGACAAGTTGAACCAGGTGTCAAAACATGAAGCATACACAAAAGCGGCCAAAAAACCTCACTTAAACCACAAACAGTCCAGTGAAGTGTTGTTTGATTACGAGTTCTGCAGGCTTTTTAAAAGTACAGAAAGTAAGTGGGTTAACACCATCTGACAAAAGGAATGTCTTGACGTATATTGAGCACTCAGTGCGCCTGACAACTAACAGTTGAAAATTTTTCTTTGCCTGCTGACCGATCCATTCCCGAGGAATGCGGAGATGGTAAGAGAAAGCAATATTTTAAAGATGGTGTTCTCTGGTGTTATGAATTTTCCTAACATTTTGAACTAACAAAGAGATTGTTTTGAAAAGCAATGAAGTGCGAGGTGAATAGTGTCTCTTGTGTTTACTTGTGCTCTGTCTCGTGTTTATTTATGCTGTGATTGTGTCATCTTCAGATGAAGTCCACAAGTGTGTCAGTCCTGAGGGTGCAGCTGAACAGAAGAAAAAGGATCATAATGTGCAGGAGCATGAGAGTATTGTGAGTCAGTACAAGGAACTGATTAGAGACCAGGTAATGCTATACCTGACTAGTGGACTCCCTGGTTTTCTGCAGTGATGGACAGAATTCTCGGAATCTCACTTGTTCAGGAAATTATGATTGAAATTTCAACGTAATTGTAGTAAATATTCTGGTTTTAATCACCGAAAAGTAAGAATATGTTAATCCATCATATTCAGTAATTCTTGCCATAAATCGATCCGCGATCGTTGTATAACAAACACGTTCAAGTTGTTGTTCATACTTTCTGAAGGTGGCGCTGTTGTTTTCCAGATTTGAGAAACAATGAACATGGTGTGCAGCAAGTTGTTGGTAGTGACATAACTGTGACATAATTCAACTGATTATTTTTAAGTTATAACTCACTTTGAAATTAGTAAAATGGATTTTTCTAAATATACAAAACAAAGAATTTAATTTAGTATTTGCTGAAACGAATTTCTCTATTTTCGCAAACAGAAAGCCAGGGTCTCTACTATAGAATATAGACGCAGGAGAGTATTGTGAACCAATATTAGGAGTTAGTTAGGCAACAGGCGAGGATATACCTGACTATAGTGTACAAGAACAGGAGAGAATCGTGAGTGAATACAAGAAGGTAATCTGAGAAGAGTTGAGAATAGACCTAACTAATGTTAATGAGTATACCTGAAACAAGTTAAGAGTTTGAAAATCATTCCCATGTTCATTTTCTCACAAGGTGTAGTGGTGATAGTTTTTATAATCGTATACAGGATATGGAGTTAACCAAGTTGCGAGGTGAACTGAAAACACTTGAAGACAGCAATAAAGAAATTGACGAGCTCAAACAGCAGGTGCAGCTATTGAAGGACCAGAATTCTCTGCTCAAGACGAAAAGTGGAGGTATGAGGAGTCTGGCGTCTATTTTAATGTACGCCCTGTCGTAGTCAAGATTATCGTGTGGTTTGTGAAGTCTATAAGTGTGGGTACCGTCTTCATTCTTGAATAAAACAATGTCACGTTCACGACCATGTGCCTGTGGCCATCCTGGTATACAACATACTAACACTGTTGCATGAAACTGCCCCCTTGGCATTTTTGGAGGTTGTTTACTCTCTTTCTCTTGATATTCATTATGAGCTTCTGGTTTACTGGTGGCAATTCCTAATATAATCTGAAAAGTGACTCCTTATTCTATTGAAAATATAAAATAAGTCCTTAAATTACGGATGTTGCATGAAAAGGTCCCTGTTTATTTTATAATAAGAATTCATGTTTACTCTTGGCATGTATCAGAGCTAAAAATTGGGTCAGGAAAAGCGACACAATACCAGAAGGATGATCAGTGTTAGTGCATATACACAGATGCAGAGAAATTTGGGGAACATAGTGTTGTCACTATCTGTGACTGTTTCATGCAACCAGCAACAGTGACCTTATGTAGTTCTATTGGTTCTGTAGTATCATTAGATGTCTTTGTGTGTATTGAGCAGCATTAATTTAGTCATGTTTTGTTGTTTAGATTTTATGGTGATGATGTATGAAAGCCTAAAAAGCTATCATTGTTTCTTCAAAATGCTCTGTTTGTTTAGTACACAGTGTTACTGTATTGTAATATGGCCTTGTGGTGTCAGCATATTAGACTATGATTCCCTAGTCACTGAGAACTAACCCTTAACATTAACTGTGCTCTGGTGACCGAAAGAATGAAATAGGGGCGTGTATAAAAGTAAATGTTAAGTTATGTATCAACAGTTAAACATCATGCCTTTTCTGTCTTAAACTTTTATTTGAAAAATGACTTCCATTCCTGAACATGTCATCTAAGGTACCTCATCTTGAGATACTTTGAACATAATTCCCTTGTCATTTACATTTATCTCAGTGTGATGCAGTGTCTTGAGCAATTACTTTCAACAGTAGTTTAAAAAAACTTATGTGGTGTTTGTGTTGGAAGTTTCCCTGTGGTTTTAACCCCTAATTTCTTCACCAGGAACACAGAACTCACTACATGTGGACGGAGTCACGAATGGTGCTACGGTAGACGACATATCCAGACTACTCGAAGAAATCGAGACACAAAAGTCGCAACTAGCGGAGAAGGATGAAGCCATTCAGAAGCTGGTGCGTAGATTGCTCTACAGCCGTGGTTGTCTGATCAGCATGAGTTCTTTGGAATGAGTTCATTAAATGGAATGAAAGTGCAGTTGCCAAAATTCAAAGCAGTAGGCTGGAATCTTATGTACCAGTATGTCAGTGTAAAGAAAGTGATGGAGTATTTGAGTTTTTGTTTGTTTGGTCAGAGTAAATGTATAAGATGTGTTGTTTTGGAGTTTTCAAAGTTATTTTTCATTGTAGGAGAGAGCAGTTACAAGCTAACTGTAACCACATTGACTGTTAATTGGAAATCACTTCTGAAAAAATCAATTGATGAATTCATTTATTGGATGACTTAAGGTGTGCAAAATGGTGGATATGAGGTGCAGTGTCAAAAACACCAATTTCCCTCTCTGTTCTGTAAATGTCACATTGCTATGGTTGCCTAAACGTGAAGTTAAGCTGTGCTCAGTGATAAGAGTTGCTACTGCTTCACGACTAGTCAATTCCATATTTAATTCTTGTTCACATCTCAACAGAGAAATGACGTAACTGTGGCGGAGGCTAAAGCCATGTTAACAGAAGATGGTGAGGAAGGGGTGAACAGTGAACAAGTGGGCATACTACAAGCTACAGTGGACAGGCTGAATACAGAATTAGAGGGCTTGAATAGATCTCTGTCAGACAAGGACAACGAGATCAAGACATATCAAGGAAAGATACAGGAATATGAGAGTCGATCGGCTGAAGTGGTGAGAAAGCTTTGCTATTTGTGTGTCTAGCTATGGCTGGGCTCAACATCTAATCTTTAAATTCCAACTTCACCTTTATTTTGATGTATATTTTCTGTTCTTAAGGATGAACATATTAGATTATTGTGGTTAAGGTAGAGAAGTTTGGAACTCATCTTAATCTTGGCCCAAGGTTTAATCTCTGAACTCAGTCTCAGAACTTAATCACAGTGCATGATTTAGAGTTACACACTTGTACGTTAACTCCAAGCTTGGCTTGCAATTAGACAATAGTTGGGTTTTGAGTATAACCATTAAACACGAGGCCCAAGTAATAGCTGACAAAATAATCTGATTCCCACATGTTTGACCTTTGTTGTAATGTAGTGTACGTCCACTGTTATGCAGGTTGACAGCACAGCTCAACAGGTGCCTAATGGGGACGATCACTCGTTTGACGAGGAAAGGTCAAAGTTAACTACAAGGATCACAGAGTTGGAAAATGACTGTTCGAAGTTGGAAAGTGAAAAGTTGAGTTTAATGGACAGGCTGAAAAGTTCCAACGAAGAAAATATGAGACTGCAGGAAAAGTGCAAGGTAATGCAGGTTACATTATTATATACAGTTATTTTCTCAATCTATCTATTCCTGTAAAAAAGCCATAGGCCTACTGTACACAGGGACAACATATAACATACTTAAGAGTGCAGCAAGCTATCACGTAGTCAAAAAGCGTAAAAAAGTATTTACATAGGTTAACTAATTTTAAGCATCATCACTTGTTGACATTAATCTGTTGAACTTGAAAAAAGACGGAAAATTCCAGTTGTACACTTCAATATAATTTTGTCTCAGTTCAGAATATTTATCGCAGCTTAGAAGGAAATTATACTCTTCTTCTACAACATTGGAGAAGAAGGGACTCACTCTGTTTGCCCTATCCAAATTCATGTGCCTGCCTACTTCAATCATGAGACTGTGGCTAGAACAACGAAAACGTGCCATGGACATAAATTGTGCACGGGGTATATTCAAAATTAAAAATTTTTCCAATTTGAATTCATTTTTAAATTGATTATTAAAACACAGTTTGGGACTATTCTCAACAAAGTATTTTGTTATGATTAAATGTAGACTTGTTCACCTTGACATAATGTGGGTTTGTTTTTAATTATTAAAAGTTTGTGATTCTGTTATTTGCTACTGTAAATACCTGTTGTCCAGCCATATGTCACTTCATGTATGGTTCTTGTGGCAGTTAAGCACGACTTGAATTTTTGTATAATAGTCCCTTAATTATCGAAGTCAAGAGAAATTGGATTCTTGAAAGATGAAATTACGAAATATAATGCAATGGAATTAATTTTTTGACTTTATAGTATAATCTTCTTTGATTAGGTTGACATTTAGATGTCAAGAATTAATTGTGATTAGATCATTAGTAAATGCAGCGTTTGAGGTCAATGACTTAATAAGCTCAGGTAATATAACTTTGAAAGGATTTAACAATAGCAATTAATGGTTGTACAATGAAGTCCACTTATTGTCATACCTGATAACAGAATGTCCTGGTAATTGTCCTCAAGTGTCAAAAACGAACCATTTCCTATTAAACCAACCATTTCCCATTAAACGCTTTTAAAATCATCCGCATGTCATGATTTATTGTCTTGTTTTCAGACATTCACATTGAAAAGTCTGCAGAATTGATGTTCTGCTTCTTTTTATGTGTACCTTAAGTTTGATTTTCTATTGAAAAACAACCTAATCCATCTTCAATTCATTTTACTTGTCTGAACTTGGAGCAAATCTTTTGTTTCCTGTTTAGCTGTCTTACACTCAGATTCTCTATGTAACATGCTCAGCTCATCAATGTGGTTGGAACCCATCTAATGGAATATCTCATTTATCATAATTTACGTCGAAACTGAGGGTGTGCAGGCTCCACTGAACTTAAGTCACCACAATCATGGGGTAGTCATGTTATTCTAGAATGCATGCTTGGAATTATTCTTATGCGCCATCATCCCTGTCCATCCGGCATCTGTTGCTCTTTTTCCAAAACCATTCCATATTTATGTTCATTAAATTTTGCTGATATGTTTCTTTCATGGATGGGACAGCATGAGCGAATTTTCAGATGAATCCGACTACCAGTGTGCCCCCTAGTGGCAATTTTGATTTTTTATGTTAACCTCTATATCTTTGGAGGTCCTTAACGGATTTCCATCAATTTAGCATTTAGGTAACTATTAGTGAGATGATGCTACCTTCCCATTTTTGGATGGATTCGGGTATTTTGCGCCATCTAGTGGCCATTTTTACTGTTTTTAAGTCTTTTCTTTGGTGTCTGCCCTCTATCAACCAAACTGCGCAAAGGATGATTTTGAAAATTGGCATATATGTTCCTACTAGGAAGAGGACAGCTGACAATTTTGACTGCTGCGGCGCTTTCTAGCAGTAGTTTTTTGTGTCTATGGCTGTATCTCCAAAATTCATTGCAGGATCTTTATTAAATTTGGCAAGTGTATAAGTTGGCAACAGACAATGGTGACTTTTGGACGGATCCAATGAACGCTGTGCCCCCTAGTGGCAGTTTCATTTTTTGTTTTCACTTGTTTCTTTGAAGTTGTTAGACATATTTTTATGAAATTTCAAGTGGCAAATAGGTTGCTGTTAAAGGAATAATGAAATGATCCCGTTTTTGGATGGATTTGACATATTTTGCACCATCTAGTGACCATTTTTAGTTTTCTAGACTGTCAACCAAACCACTATAAGGATGACTATGTAAATTGGCATGTATGTTTCTAGTGTGAAGAGGGCAGCTGGTGATGATTTTGAACGACAACTCCAACACCTGTAGCACCTCCTAGTGGCAGCTTTTTGCATCTCAAACCCTCTGCAGGATCTTTATTAATTTTGGAAAGTGTATTTATATGAAGGTGACTACGGACGATGACGACATTTGGACGGATCCAACTACTGCTGTGCCCGCCTAGTGGCAATTTTATTCTTTTCGGGATCTGCTGCAAAGTACCTTGATAAATGTTTATGAAAATTAATAAATAGGTTTCTGTTGAAGAGAATATGACAGATTCCATTTTTTGGATAGATTCGATGTATAGTGGCCAGTTTTGCTATCATGAAATTTTGCAAATAGGTTTCTATTAAGATGACGACAACGGATAGATTTGGCGTGTTCTGTACCATCTGGTGGTCATGTTAAAAAATTTTGGTATGTTTTGGTGTCACTCTCTTCATCCATTGGGAGATGTGTTCCTGATGAGAAGACCGAGGCTGTCGATTTTCAGACATGGTCGACTACTCTTGAGCCCTCTAGTGTCATTTTTTTTGTCCACTGCTGAATCTCCTTTGCCCGTTGCAGGAGTTTTGTGAAGTTTAGCAGATGTGTTCCTTTGGAGATGGCAATAGATGACGATGAGTTTCAGACAAGTCCCACTACAGGTGTGCTCCCTAGCAGCAATTGTGTTTTTGCATTTGCTTCAGTCTGTAACTTCAGAGTTCTTTGATGCTTTTTCATGAAATTTGACAAATACGTTTCTGTTATGAAGATGACAGCACCTTTCCATTTTGTTTTGGATTTGACGTATTTTACGCCAACTAGTGGCCATTTTTATTTAATCTGTTTTTTGTTGTCTGCTTTTGTATCTACCAAACCATGCTGTGGATCGTTATTAGCAGACGTGTTCTTACTGACAAAATCATGACTGACATGGATTTTCAGATGGGTTCAAATTCTGTGGTGCCCTCTAGTGACAGTTTTTGCATCTATGGCTGTATCTCCTATACCCCTTGCAAAATGTTTTTGAAACTTAGCAATTGTATTCCTTTTAAGTTGACAACATATGGATGGATTTGACCGCTGAGGTTACCATTGGCAATTTATTTTTTTTACGTTTGCCTTTGTATCTCAGAGTTTTTAGATGGATTTTCATGAAATTTGGTATATAGCTTTGAGAGACAATGACACCTTCCCATTTTCAAATGTGTTCAATGTATTCTGTGCCGTCTAATGGCCAATTGTGATAATAATAAACTCCCCTAGAAGCACACTGTTTGCGGTGCTGTCAGATTCGCATTTCAACGCTCCGCATTTCTCTAGTTTGTTTCAAATCTGAAAATATAGTTTCCAAAGAAGTACGATTCTCAGCCTTTTCTTAGCACGTTCCATGCAATAATCCCTTTAGTTGTGTGACCCCACTATCACTTTGAAATTACAGCTCATCTCACGAGTTTACAGATATGTGCTTTTGCAACAGAGCCTTTATTATGTTTCAGAATCTAACAGATGAGAATACTACGATGTTGTCAAAGATGGGTTCCAAGGATGAGGAAGTATCATCCATGAAGAAGGAGTCAGAAGATTTACTGGTGTTACTGGCCGACCAAGACGCAAAGGTGGAAAAATTCAAGGCCAGGTTAAAAGAGCTGGGGGATAAGGTGAGGGTTGCCACAGTTAATGGTGCAGGGGCCCAACTGTACACCCATTCAGTGGTTAAAGTGGATGTTTGACTAAGCATAGGGTCTCTGTTGAACTGCAAACATGAAATCTTAGTTCATTTTTGATTAGGTATTCCTGGGGGTAAAGGTACTATTTTGCCAAAAATATAAAATATGGTCAAAGTTTTCACAATAAAGTTATAGTAGGGGTGTGCTTTGTTGGTGACAGCCAGGTGATGAGCAAATGTTGCTGAGTGGATCTTTCAATAGTCAAGGGCGCAGCCCTAACTAAACTAGATCAAGTACCTCCACAAATGTAAAACGCTCTCTAGTCACTCGTGACCTCTGGACACAAGGCACGAATCCCACTGCTTTGTTCTTGTGAAAATGATAATAGGAGCAAATTAATAACTGCCATGTCAATTAATGACATCATCCTCTAGTGTTCCACATGTTCTCATCTGTGCGTTGTGCTCAGTGCTAGTTGCATCCAAGTCCCATTGGTCTTTTTGTTCCATTTTAGGTGGAGAGTGATGACGATTTTGAAGATGATGAAGAAGATGAGGAAGAAGATGATTAGTGAACAAAAAGAGAAGAGCGCAATGTTACAGCGACGTATATTTATTTTTTTGTTATCCTCATGGACTGATTGTACTGAGTCAGTACAATGAACTGCTCTGTGAACTTGACATGATTGCTGGAGTACAAACTGGAAAATAATGTTTCTTTGATTGTGAATATTCTCATTCGCCAATCGTCTCACAATTCACCGAGAGTGTTGTGTTAGAATTCTCTGCAATCATTTTACTAATTCTAATAAAATAAATTATTGGCTTCAGAATTTTCCATTTTATCTGTTCCTGCCTTCACTCAAACAAAGGTTGATGAAATGTAACTGTCCTGATCTGACAGTCGTGGGTGCAGTGTAGTCTAGTTTCATTTTTTTTGCAATAGTGGTGACAGTGAATTTATTCAGCACCACACGTTAACAGTGGAGTTTATATTTTACACCCATGTTTAGAAGTGTGGTAATTACTTTGAACTAGCACTGTGAAAGCATAAAAATGTTGATAAATTACCTGAATAAGATTGTTGTAATGTATGAAAGTTGTTTAGGGAATTGTTCATGGGGCATGTTTTTAGTTGCGCATACCATCTTAATAAATCTTATTTTAAGCGGTTAAACTTTGTTTCATCTGAGTCAATTCTTAAATTGGAGCTTTTCCTTTTTTGTTATCTGCAAAGGTTATCAAAAAACTCACCAGTACAAAATGTGCGAGGAAAGAAAATAGCATATTGCAATGGCCAGCGTGTTTGTTCAGCTCCACTGTCATTTTCAAGACTGACAAAAAGAATGGTTGCCCTAATACAGGGTGTCAATAAATTGAGAAAACCTACATAAGAAAGGCTAACTACAAAATGTGGAATCATTGTCCTACATGTACAGTGAGATACTGTACCTGGATGTTTATCACAGTCCTGTAGATGTACAGTGACGTACAGTAATGTGTGACCTGGACGTTCAGATCAGAAGCATATTCAGTGGTGTGCACGAAGAAGGCTTCGTTGATCTTGAGGTCTTGACACTTTTTATGCGCCCACATATTTATATGAGGACGCATTATGCCGTCATCTCCGTCCGGCGTCCGTCCAGCGTCNAAAAGCACACCATTTGCAATGTATTCGTGGGCGCATTTCAACGCTCTGCGTTGCTCTTATTCCTGAATCCGTTACAGTGAGAAAATCACATGTATAACTGCCTTCATAGTGTTTTGAAGCTTGTAGGTGTTTAGTAATATTTGAGTTTGCATCCCTGTTAAGTTTTTCCTCAATTGTCGTTACATGGTTTTGGCAATACCACGGGATTTATATCCTGCACATTACCATAGACTTCAAAGACTGAGAACAAACTTCCTACAGTAAAAGATGGAAACGCTAATTGCACAGCAATACCATCGCAGCACGTACACAATAGCCTCCTGAGTTTAGTGTGTGCTCATTTCTGCGTGGAAAATTTCTCAATGTATGGTGTTCTAAAATGGGTAATATTTTGTAAATGTGATTGGTGGTAACACTTTCCTTGTTTAGTGTCTCACCAAAAATTTTGTTTATAGCGTTGATGGAATAATCACTCTTTTGCAGATATGTTGACATGATCATAATGTCATAGTAAAAACTACGGTTGTTTATGTGGTTTTCCAGTGTTTTCTGGTTTAATTCCAATTTTGCGTAATCAACATTAAAAAATGTTATAGGATTACAATGTTAGTTATTCAAGCGGTAATAGAGCTCAGTTATATGCTGTGTGAGTTCAAGCAAACGGAAAATCGTTAATTATGAACAAATGAATAAATTGCAGAGGTGGTAAATCACACGTTTTATACGATGATTACGGTGGACAAATCAAACAATTGCGCTCACAAAAATTGATCAGGTTGGACAATGATTACCACGGACACGTAACAAATAAATCTGCAATTTACACGGGATAGTAGATTTCCGGGTACGTATATTATCCCGACTTAGTGCGTCACAGATTCAATGGAGCGCACAGGAACATGTTTTAAAGTCAACGGCTGTGGTAGAGTTTACATGCGCTAGCATTGAAAAGAAATAGATGCCTGTCACCACGACAATGTGAAACTGAGATGAGTTTAAAATGCCTCACAAAAGTCTTGATGCAAACCATATGCTGGGGTTACATAACTTTCGTTGTTCCGATGCCGATGTAATTTCTATTTAATTGGTAAACTTTCGTTGTGTTCCAGATTCACGCTCATTCGATATATTAGTTTGTTGTCATGGCTTCATGTGGGATCCATCATATTCTATCACACGGCACTGTTGCGAGTAGTCTTATTAAAAAGGTCAAAACTAAAGCTGGTGACGAGCTTCTAGCCCAAAACATTCCAATTAATTACTTTGAACTGTGAAAGCATAATAATGTTGATAAATTACCTGAATAAGATTGTGGTAATGAATAAAAGTTGTTTGGGGAATTGTTCATGGGACATGTTTTCAGTTTCTTAAGGTTATCTCCAACCTTATTCACAAAAATGGCCATTTCTACAATATTTCACGTGTCAAGTAAAATACCTTATCTTCATAATCGGGGAACTTCAAATACAAAATATATACAGCGTAGTGAGAAAAAAATATTTAACAGAATCATCTTGGAACCGCACAACCGCGTGGATATTTGTTTACTACTTATCCGAGGTCAAAGGTTAAAGGGCTTTCAATCAAATCGAATCTCCCGCCAGATACAGAACAGATTCGTATACCCTCAGTCCTTTCATTCACAAAATCGCTATAACATTGTGTAAACGAGGTGTAGGCCTACTTATGGTAGAATGGTGAAGGGGAAAACAAAGACAAACGTAGTTTTGATCCTAAAGGAAGTTTTCCGTCTACATGTATACGACCGTTGGCGTTGAGAACGAATGCTACTGTCGCCTCAGGCCTTTGTGGTCATGAACACAGCAAATCGTGAAAAGAGATAAATTCTCATCCTAATTCCTTCATTCAATTAATAAATTGACATTTCAATGTTTCGGTCTCATGCTAATGACATGCTTTAACCACCGATTTAATTTTTGTCATCCATTTCTTACTTGGTTTCTTATCAGCTAGTCCCCCAGCACGTGACGTGTACAGGCTATGTGTATAACAATGAACCTATTTACATATAAAAGTAGGTCAAATGGTCGCAAACAACAGTTGTTAGCTGGGGAACGGTACGTTTTAATGGTAATTAAGTTAATTATGCATTGCAAAATGAGTTGACATTGCGAGTGAATGTTGAAATAGCGAACATATTTAAGGCTTGTATAGGTTATGTGTACCGAAAACAAGCTTTCACCGAATAATGAACCGAAGACTTTGAGATTTTCACTCGTCCCAGTTTAATCCGCTTTTTTCGGCTTCGGCAAATCGACTTCATTTGAACTTAGGAACGCGAGTTCTCGACAACGGATCGGTAGATTTCGCTAAAGCTTTCCAAAGTTAATATTAACTCATCAGTCTCAAAAGCACTGTTAAGATTTTCGATATAAAGGCCTATTTTTGCGTAATGTAACAAAGACGAATACGACTTCCGTATTTTACAAAGATATCTTATGTTTTGCGAGTTGATTTGTCATAGAAACCAAACGAAAAGACTAATCGAAAATTCCAAACAACGTTTTTAGTTAACTGGTGAAGTTTTCACTTAAAAAAGGTTTCATAAAAATCGACCGAGGGGTTTATTTGCTATGAAAGTACCATTCTTAAAAATATAATTTTGACTTAAAAAGGTTTTTACGTAAAAATAATAATGGTACATTAATACAAAAAGTATTTTCATATTCCCTAATCTTTTTCTTTCAGAAAATATATACTTACATGTATACTAGTTGACAAAGCTTAGTTTTTTTTGATATACGAGTTAGAATAGAGGCCACTAAATAAGGTTGGAGATAACCTTGATAAATCTATAATCTATAATTATGAAGTCAATGAATCATAATCTTTAGATGGTTAAATCTACTAGGCTGCCCAGATCCAGTTTTCCAGTGTTTTCTGGCTTAACTCCAATTAGTGTTTATTATATTTTACATAATCAACATTAGAAAGATATTATAGAACTACAATGTAAGTTATTCAAACGGTAAAAGGTCTATATTGTAAGCTGTGTGAATTCAAACAAACGGAAACTCGTTAATTATGAACAAATGAACAATTAACTCGCAGAGGTGGTAATCATACATATCTTAAACTATACGGTGGCAAAAGTTCAAATAAAGGCGGTCACCAAAATTTGATCAAGTTGGACAATGTTTACCACGCACACGTTCCTCATGAACCGTAACAAATAAATCTGCTGCTTACGGCATGCAGAGTGGATTTCCGAGTACGGATTAGCCGTTTAGTGCATCACAGATTAAATAAGCGCACAGGATTTTTTCTTTAAGTCAACGCAATGAGCTATACCAGGTATAGCTCATTGGTCAACGGCAGGGATAAAGTTTACCTGCGCTAGCAGTGAAAAGATACATGTCCGTCACCACTACGTGAAACTGAGATGAGTTCAAATTGCCTCACAAAGGTCTTGATGCAAACCATATGCTGGGGCTACATAATTTTCGTTGTTCCTTGTCGAGGTAATTTCTATTTAATTGGTAAACTTTCGTTGTGTTTCAGATTCACGATCGTGCGATATATTAGTTTGGTGTCATGTCTTCATGTGTGCTCCATATTCTATCACACGATCCACTGTTGCGCGTAGTTGTATTAAAAAGATCAAAAATAAAGCCGGTGACGAGTTTCAATGTAATCTGTTATTTACAATATCTGTGGTTAAGGTTCATTCTTTACTTAGTTTTGTCTTTATCATGATTCTCCTTATGATTATTTATTTAGGCCTGTAACATGTCATGATAACATTTTCATGTTTTTCTCAACACTATAGAAGTTCACTTTATTTTATTTTATTTTATTTTCATTTTTCTGTTGTTTTTGTTATGTTCATGTATTCTATGGTGTGTAATGTTCACATTTGTATTTTCTTTACTCGTGTGTGCCCTCCTGCTAAAGCCAGTAAGATACTCAGTGAAGCATTTCATCACAAGTAGAGGTGGCATGATTCGTTGGAGCATTAGTTCAGATATTACCAAAGATACTCTATAACATCTTTGATATTACGTGGAACTTTTTTAATTTGAGCGGACTTCACGGACCTCAGTCTCATCGCGGCGCAGGAAATTATAAAAAGCACCTGCGGGACCCAAAGCATAAGTCGAAGAGCCCCTTATCAAATGCTCATAAAACGAGGCACAGCAATGCAAACATGGGTGATATTTTCACTTTGAAGGAAAGCAATTCAGACAGCTTCTAAACGATGAGACAACAATGTGTCCACTAAGCAACGTTGGTTGTCTATCGAACTGGATGATTTCAAGAATTCACGCATCGCTAATCAGTGGCCTGTGCTTGTGCCAGTCAAGAATGCTACCTTTGTCAAATATATATAGCCTACATTTTGCGTAAATTCAAAATTTGCAGACTTTGCAGTCCTGTATTTTAGCAAAAACAGAACTGAAAGTTCAACAATCGTTTAAAAAGTTAATTAGGAATTCCTAGCGCTTTCTTGGCGAGTCTCTGCACTTTTAGGCGTCCGCGCTTTTTTGTGAGCAAGCTTATGCTTCCAGGAGCAATACGACTCCTACAATTCTTTGAATATCGCTTAATCATTAATGCCCCATACTCTTGACCAACTCACTGAAACTTTCCCACGAATAGGGTTCGCACTACCTGAGAACAGTGCTTCGAGAGGCGTAGAAACTTGTGTTGATGCTTCTAAAAATGCTGTGGGCGCGGATCAACAGGCAGGGCACGCGGGGCCAAAAACATATGTATGCTACTACTGGCTAAGAATTGTTTATACGGCACTGAAAAACAGTGCCTTGATTTGGCTATGGGCCGATGTATTGAAAATTAAGTGCAAGTTGTTCTCCACAGTATGTTTTTTCCTGTTGCAGCTTTACCAGGATGCTACGTGGATTCTCGATCAAATGGTCGAGACCTTCCCTATTATAAGTCTGGCCGTGCTGGCTTTGACGGCTCTTCCAACAGTGAGACCTATTGTAAGCAGACCTGTGCTGATATGGGTTATAGGTATGCCGGTGCACAGTCCAGCAATCAGTGTTACTGCGGTAATTCCTACGGGAAATACGGCACAGCACCGACCGCCGAGTGTAGCTCAACATGTCCAGGAGACTCCAGTCAGATATGTGGAGGACCATGGCGTAACTGGGTTATGGATGTGTCAGCAACAGGTAGGTATTCCTAGCTGCGTTCCCATGTATTTCAAAATCTCAGAAATTGTGAAATAATCTTTTAATTTTGCTCGACGGCGACGAAAGAATATACTTATGGTAGGCATCGCATAGTCTGTCAAATGCCAATCACCTCACTGACGGAAGAATCCATATCATTTGCGAAATCTGTAGGTAAGCACTTTCAAATTGAAATCAAAATTGCTACAAGAACATGAACGTGTAACATTCATCCCTCAGCTTAATTATGTCGAAAAAATGCTGAAATTATTTATTAATTTGTCAGCAGATGCAGAGTGCACTGTTCCTTCCGTTGCGAACTCCGTAAAGGACATCAGCTCATCGACAGTCAATCCTACAACTTCTGTAATATTCACGTGCGATACTGGATATTTATTCACGGACGGCTCTGCAAGCCACACCATTGTTTGTGGAAATGACGGCAGCTGGAATAAACAACTGACAAACTGCAACGGTAGGTTTGCTTTACTGGTTTGTCACGTTTCACTCCTGTTAGTCAAGATCGTCCTACAACATAACTGTGTTAGTAGAAAACCTAAGACTAGAAGGATGTAATCTCCGACCTCATGTCATCTTACCCTCTGACACAGCGCCACCTATACTGCAAAGTGGTTCGTTTAGCACTGTGATAGAGTGTAATGCCATCTTTGAACTCAAACAGGAAACTTAATCAACCGCGCCGCATGATTTGAATACAAAAGTTATTCTAAGTCTACTCGAAGTGTAACACAAGCAATCTGTCTTTGGCGAATCAAGTTTGGAGCACAATGATAAGATTCACGGCCCAGAGACAAATCAGTCTAAGTAATTTATTTTTAAATACAAATGCATGCAGATAATAGATGAAGATTATTTTTTAAGGTGTTGTTTTCCAGGGAAAGTTGAATTCTTTTAGCTGCTCTTCACTACAAAGATGATAAAAAATCGCAATCTCACAAGTAGTGCAACTAGTTGTCAATCGAAAGTCAATTAGGGCTGAATTCTGAATCGTTGATAAATTGTAACATTTGTAAGCTGCTGATCTAGTTATCCGAAAAACACTGACATCCCGTCGTAAATTGCCAACAGCTGTAACGTGTACTCTACCGACCGTGGCGAGCTCCGAAAAGGAAATAAAGCATTCATAAAACCTACAAACAGACAAACTACCCTAGGTCGAACTGACAGACAACTGGCCGAATTGGCAAATTAGGTTTTTGGTCCAGACCTTGCACATTGCGTTAGCTGGATTTGACCGGACATCTTTGGTGAAGTTAATAAAAACTGAATAGCGCCCGCCAAAAATATACATCTTGAGAGCAACGTAATTGATACTCTTTGGGTTTTCTTTAAAGCAAACAGTACCGAATTCACATATATTCATCATAATATCTAATAAAATATGACTTGCAACTCAGCACTGACATAATTCTGACCAATTGTTGAAACTCCCTGGAACCGAAGTTTTTTGGGTATATGGGGCAACAGTCGAAGATAACACAAGCTATCAAAGCTCTTATCATGCTTCCCGCGAAATACTAAAATTATGTTATAATATTTTATCCACAGCTATCACATGTACACCTCCGACCGTGGCGAACTCGGTCAAAGACACCAGCTCGGCTACCGTCAGTCCCGGCAGTTCTGTTGCATTCAAGTGCACAGATGGACACTCGTTTACAGATGGATTGGTCAGCTCCACCATTGTCTGCCAAGAAAACGGAAGCTGGAACAAACAACTGTCCAGCTGCAATGGTGATGGTTGTTTGTTAACTTTGTTATGTTTTATGCGATTGAACTCGTCCACGGCACAGGCCCCTAAGCTCTCGCCAAGATTAAAAAATAAACCATCAAAGAACCTGAGTTAAATTTACAAGCCTTTAAGACAGCAACAAATCAGAATATTTTGGTTATTCCGCAAACAGTTTTAACTTTGGTCCACACGCCACGTGGTTGAACGAATCGTAAAAGTATCCCTAGCAGGAAGAATGCTCCAATTCCTTCTTTAATGAGTTCCGCTGAGTGATGTTACTATCAACTCCGTTGAAGTCGTGATATTGTGCCTTACCAGTCTATTAATTCACAAGAGACAAAAATAGCCGCAATTCGACACTTTCACGATTGCATTTGTCTAACAAAAGTTTACTTTGTGATCAAATGTCTTTTAATTTCTTACTGAATCAGATATTGTTGACTGCAAAATCGAACACGGCATAAGCACGTCAGCTGTATATTTTCCGCAATCCGGCATGCTCACTATACAATGCAAGCTACCCTCGGTGGCGGATTTAGGGAGGGGGGCAAGGGGGCCATGGCCACCCCTAAAATTGTCCAAGATACCATATGGCAGTTCGGGTGCGAATTGCTGACTAGCATGTGTGCGCTCGGGGGGGGGGGGGGGG
>NMRA01000111.1:738655-801383 GCA_002633005.1 Phoronis australis | reverse complement strand
CCCCCCAACTCAACATCGTGGATTCGCCCCTGACCCCAGAGGAGGGAATTTTACCAACACGTATTTGAATTTTTAACAAATCGACATGTCAAACAACGAATTAGGCGCGCAGGTGGAAATCAGAGGCATTTATCTATCTTCAAATAATGCTCGTTATTATCACCTCATCAGGCACAAACGAAGCGCCCCCTTTAATCTAAACCAAATGGCAAATCTCCTGTCAGGTAGGCCTAGCTACTACGCTTTCATTTGCTTTTCGTTATCTATTTAATGTCCGCTAGAATAGATCTTGGAAATGAGACTGATTTCATTATTTATAACCAGACGTCGTATAGCCAAATTTTCTCATGAGGTCAAAACAGTTGCTTTGAGTTACGCAATTTCTGTGTGGACCATGGTGTTGTGCCTAATTCAATTACACATAGTAAATATACCAGCGTGTTCAGTTTCTACAGAAAACAGTTTACAAGCAGAGCTCATTGTGCCTATACCGTGACTTTCACTCTTTAAGTTAATGTAACTCCTCTCATAATAATTATTGGACAATTTTTTCATTCGACGTGGCTGAAACATATTTCCATTAGACGAAGGCAAAAACAACTGTGAGCACGAATTTAAAACTTTACAGTGGACAGTCATAACAATAATAGTCGTGTGGGCACCGCCGGACTCCCGCTGAGGGATCAGGCTCAAAATCGGAGGTGTTGGCGACGGCCAAGGTTGATCATTTTCAACCGTAGTGAAAAAACTCGGGTTACTCGTCCCAGGAGAAAACTTGGCACTACTACGGTGGCGAGTCCAGCCGTAGATAAGACAGTCGTATCCACAATTTTGACAAATAATTCATGAACTTGGGTTATGGAGATATTTCAACATTAATGTCAGCTACGATCAGTACCAATGTGTCGCTCTAATTAACAAAAGACGACGTGTTGCCTTTGCTGATTAGGTGCCTTAGCTACGACTGGTCGTAATAACATGAGTTCAGTGAATTAGCCCTTTGTCTTTCTTATTCAGATAATAAGAAAATGAGAACGATCTATCACAAGACCTCAAGTCCCATGAATCAATGCCTTACAAAGAAGTATGTTATCCAAACAAAGACCACAGCTTCCAGGATAATGTGTTCTGCAGCCTGCATGCGGACGACAGAGTGCAACTGTTTCAACTTGGTGACATCATCAGATGGCCAACTGACCTGTGAATTCAGTGGCTTGTTTAAGAAAACTCTGTCTGCCTTAGTAGATGGCTTTGAGCCCAAGCGAGCCGGCATCCGCGAATGCCATGTCTATTGTCTTATTTAGCAAGAACAGCTCCTGGCAACCCACTTCACCGCGCAAAACTCTAGGAGCCGGGGGCGTCCAGTCTATATCTGGACTAGTCTGGACTGGCTTGTGGAAGCAGCAAGTGATGACGGTCACTGATGGTGGCAACTAGTGAACTGGTAAACTGCCTGGATCTGAATATGGTAGACAGTCACTAGCTGTTCCAGTCCCTCATTGTCGTAAATTCTCATTAGCAGCAATGTTTCATCATACCACTGCCAAATTGCATGAAACGGGCCCAAACAGGGATTCGACTGACTTCCCGAGAACACATACATAGACATAAATTTGCAAAAAAAAAATCCTTTAAAAACATGCAGAAGCTGTCAGACGTGGATTCACATTTAAGGATATCTCAAACCTTATTCACAAAAATGGTCATTTTTACAATATTTCACATGTGTCTAGTAAAATACCTTATCTTCATTCTCGGGGAACTTCAAATGAAAATATATACTGCGTAGCGAGAAAAAAAAGATTTAACAGAACCACCTTGGAACCGCACAACCGCGTGGATATCTGTTTCCTACTTATCCGAGGTCCTGAAAGGTTAAAAGGCTTTCAATCAACTCGAATCTCCCACCAGGTACAGAACAGCTTCGTATACCCTAGTCCTTTCATTCACAAAATCACCATAACATTGAGTAAACGAGGTGTACTTATGGTAGATTGTTGCGGGGAAACCAAGACAAAACGTGGTTTTGATCCTAAGGGAGTTATGCGTCTACATGTATACGATCGTTGAGAACGAATGCTACGGGCGCCTCAGGCCTCTGTGGTCAAGAACACAGGAAATTGTGAAAAGCGATAAATCCTCACCCTAATTCCTTCATTCAATTAATAAATTGACATTTCAATGTTTCGATCTCATGCTAATGACATGCTTTAACCACCGATTCGTATCAGACTCCCAGCACGTGAGGTGTACAGGTTATAACAATGAATTAACCTTTTTATATAAAAGTAGGTCAAATAGGTCGCAAACAGCAGTAAAAGTTAGCTGGGAATTAATGAAGTTAATTACGCACTGCAAAATCAGTTGACACTGCGAGCGAATGTTGAAATTTAAGGCTTGTATAGGTTATTTGTACCTAAAACATGTTTTCACCGAATAATTAAACGAAGACTTTTTCACTCGTCCCAGTTGAATCGGCTTTTTCTCGACTTTGGCAAATCCGGCTTTACTTGAACTTAGGGAACACGAGTTCTCGAAAACGGCTCGGTGGATTTCGCTGAAACTTTCCAAATTTAATATTTAGTCATCAGTCTTAAAAACGCCGTTAGGATTTTCGATATAAAAGTCTATTTTTGCGCAATATAACAAGGACGAATACGACGTTTTTTACAAAGATACCTGATGTTTTGCGAGTTGATTTGTCATAGAAACCAAACGAAAAGACTAATCGAAAATTCTTAACAGTGTTTTTGATGTAACTGGTGAAGTTTTCATTTAAAAAATGTTTCATTATAATCAACCGAGGGATTATTTTGCCTTACGTACCTTTCTTAAAAATAAAATTTTGAATTAAAAAAGGATTTAACGTTAAAATAATAATGGTACATTAGTACAAAGAGTATTTTTATATTCCCTAATCTTTTTTCTTTCAGAAAATATATACTTCTACTAGTTGACAAAGCTTAGTTTTTTGATATACGAGTTAGAATAGAGGCCACTAAATAAGGTTGGAGATAACCTTAAGGTTGTGTAGAACCTTTCTGACAAGACTGTAATTTGAAAAATATCAACTATAAGTACAAAATTATAAATTTTAACTTTCCAAAAATACATAATTTCTGAAAGAAGAAAACCTGTAGATTTTTAGGGACTTTTTACCAATCTGCCACTGATTGGGTCACGTGACCATGTCTTTTAGTAAAATCTAGCGAAAATCAAAGTTCAAAGATGGCTAAAAATTGTGTCAGCTGGGTCAAAGTATTGAAAAATTAAAGGTTTAAACTCTTTGTAGAGACGTTTTATGCACACATTTTGTGCCTTTTCCTCTTGTATTTGTCAATTATTGTCGCAAGAATGTTGTTAGTTAACATTCAACTTGTCCTCAAAAATACAAGACCAGGGTTGACTGTGTTCCTGTGCTTCTTTCCCATAACACACCTTAACGCTTAATAGGCCTACTACACAGCCCATAAGTAGAATTGATATTGTATGAAACCGAACCCATACATTGAAATATCAAAATTAGCCCTCGAAGTCATGTGGCGGTGATTTGATTTTCACGTCATTTTTCAGCCTCGATGTTTTTTGTATTGGTTTGATTTGCCCGGTATATCAATCGAGAATTTTCGTACTCCATAATAGAAAGGCCTGGACAGTCAAGAACAAGGATTGCGTGTTTGATACTCTTTTCTGTTGTAGCGAGTAAAAATGCCTGCTATCTTGTTTAAACCAAAACACAACGGTAACCTGACTTTGTGCAGATAGGCCTACTCGATATTTTATTAATATCAATATTTGTTATGAGCATTACGTATTTTTGTGCTTTCGTATATTAATAATTCAAAAGTCATATGGTGAAACTTGAGCGATTCGCACTACGTTTGACAATAACTCTCAAAGTTTAGGTCTATGGCCTTGACTCTTTCATCTAAAGGGGAAATACATATCGATTAGCGATAATTGCTGTCTATCTTGTCCGGACATGGGCATTTGGTAGAACTTAGCTCTACGTTTCCGTTTGTCAACGAATACACGTCACTGCTGACAAGCTCGTGGGTGACTTCACTACAGTTGAGGTGGCACCTCAAAAAATCGCCTAGTGGATATTTTCACTTATTAATCTTTTGCAACTTGATGGTGCGACACATGGTTAGGTGATAAATTGAATTTCATGCTCCAAATGAATTAGTGGACCTTTTTCAGATCTCTTCAATAGCCGCAGTCCGTTCCTCCTGCCAGCGTCGTCAAGGTGCCCGCTGGTTCTTATTGGTGCTAAATGCACAGGTCTGGAATCCCAGCTTGGCCACGTTTGCATTGCCTCAGCGGAACAATACTACAGGTCCCTTTTGGCCATGATCGTAGTATCTCCCGATCGGCAGTTGACTCCGTCAGCAGACCTCACTGATTATTTTCGATTGTGTCTCGGTATAACTGAAAACCTTGGGTCGATTTCACGTCGGGTAACGGTTGTTTCTAATCAAAAATACAAAGGATATTGGATATTAAAAAATGACGATGTGAGGCGTTTGCCAACTAAACCTTGTGTCGAAAGCGCAATCGCACTCGTCGAACTTATCCTTTGAATTAGAAACATCATTTATAGGTTTGTACTCAGATTGCAGTTATAAGACAGAATCTTTCGATATCAGGAACATTGGTCACGCTGCCTTTTTATGGAGCAGGGCAGTCAACGCTTTAGCGATGACCTCAGGGCAATAAAATACTGGCAGAAATAAACAAAGTTATCGTGTACTAAAACTGTTAATTTTTATCTGTAATTTTAGATATTGTATTTCCAGCGAAAACTTAAGTTGGAATCGTGTGTCTCTCCAAGAAATATGATAAATGGTAGCCCAAAACGATTTAATTGTTTCTGTTATGTTGACCAAGGAACATGGTAATTGATTGGTGACTTGCGAACGCTACTAGTAAAGGATAGCAAGAACGCTTCACTAGGCTGCTATCTGATCTGGAAACTGTTTTCGTATGGAGTTAAAACTGTGCGAGGTATGTTACATTGTATTGTCCTTATTTATTATAGTGACAAGTACAATTACTTCAAACAGTAATAGATATAACATTCGTAAGAAAGAAAAGTAGCCAGCTCAGTTGGGCTTTTTAGTTACTTTAACCACATAACTCAGATGTACCAAGTTGCGACAGTTTCTAAGTTCAGAAGCAGACTTGATATGTATGGCGAATTGTAATGTGCGTCAACCACCACCGCATCAGTTCCAGTATTATACTGGTAAATATTGATATAGCTTCCTTGTCTTTAATAAGCGCTTAAAGGGTTGGTCTCATTGATTTATACATTTTAAAGTTATTTGAGAACTTAAGTGCTGTATCGCATTCGACACGTACAATAACAAAACTTTGAAAAGGTGCCAGAATTTTTTCAAAAAAACCCGAAATTGTAATATATTCTGTTTTACCGCAGCGCGTGCGTGTTCATAGAGTGGGAACATGGAGCTCTCGCATCGAGAAGCTTTTTGAATCAAAATATGTAACTACAACTATACCAGTAGGCCTATATTATTCTCCAAAATCTTCAAAGACCCGTCGTTCGACCAATGAATTGTCTTTTCTGCGTTGTCCTAGTTTAGCTACAGCTTTCTGAAGTTTCTAATCTCACTCCCACCAACGATAAGTGCCCACATGTGCTCACAGTCAATGGGGCTATTCGGAGAATTCTCCTCGCGGTGTCGCTGCTGTACTAGTGGTGATTGAATTGCGCATGCGTGGCTGTCTGCATGTAAACAACTGGTAAAAGATGGAATTTTTATCAAAATACGTCGTCGCGCTAAGCCTTATTACTGCTAATTTCCCTGGTGCAAGTCTTCGACAGGTGGCCACAAATTCCCAAAAGACCTAAGGTTACTATATTCGTGGACAATTGCGGTCAACAGGGTCAACTAACTGACAAAAAGTGTGTGGATGCTGAAGCCCCGTGTGTGCTCTATGTCTATGCCTATGCAGTTCCATTCGGAGACTACACAACATTACTTGGTAAGTTTTTAGCAATCAGTTTCTATCAACATCGTTCGGTGATGTTATCCCCACCAGTTACCCCACTGAATAACAGTTTTATTGAGTGGAACTAAGTGTTTCTTTTTGGAAACTCACCCGATGCCGGGTAGGCTAGCAGCACATATTCATATTGGCCTGGGTGGGACAGTGCTCCCAAAATAAGAGGTGTATGGTACGTGATGCACAGAAGTCAAGAGTGACTTTTTCACAGCAGTTTCTCTTCAAAACTATGCTGTTTCCAATAAAATTCTCTAGATGAGTGAGTTTCCTTATTTTATCGTGGACCCCACCCCCAGGACCACCAGCTCAGTTATCGAATTAACATGAATAAGCCTTAATTCAGTAAATGTCGTAACATTGCATTGGAAAAAAATTGACACCTAGAATGAATTTTACTTGTTGAGATCAGAAGCACATTTTAAGTGTCATGAAAAATACACATTGTTAAATCACTTTTAGCCTGTTTCACATATTTTAATTCAGATATTAAATAAGACTTGGGTACAAAGGTTATTAGTTTCTACACATAAACATGAAGATGAAATGTCAAGTATGTTCTGCCTTACAAAAGTAGTTTTGTCTTGTCTTTTCTTTTACAATTTGCTAATATTTCTATTCTGTTACAGGCAAGAAAAAACAACTGAAACCAACCGCCTGACCATCTATTTCACCGTTGGACAAAGTGAAAAGCAATCCTTCAGCAATAACCTGAGAGAATTGAACGTAATTCAGAAATTCAGCACCTGATATGCCTGATTATGGACTCCCTCGCAATGTTGTTTCTTTCTGTGCTTTTTCAGTTTGCCATTTGTTTTTAAATACACTGATAATTGTTTATTCTCGAATCTTGTGCATAGCAGATTCTTATCCAGCTAGCTACAATTGAAAACATACAATAAGACAATCGATGCAGCCACTGAATGTCACTTCCCCTTAATCTGTACCAATCTTTACCAATAGTATAAAGCTTTTCTTCTGAAAGGAAAATTTAAGGTCACTCAGCTTTTGGCTTTCATTTCACTGGGTTCTAGTTTCAATGGCCTATAGAAGCGCTTGTAAAAAAGGTCCAGTTTCAACACGTGGCTTTCTTTCATGTAACCTCATTCAGCCTCAATAACATCCACAATTAGACCCTTGAAGGTAAACACAGCAGCATATCACTTGAATCGTTTTGAGCCCAAAATCAGACTCTGAACTAGACCAGAGTGTGACTAGGTCTTCTTTAGCTTCAGTCCCTCATGTTTCTTCCAGGAAAGGAAATAAGCTATTGTCCACACATGACTCATTGCCTATGAAAGGGCATCCTCACCAACAAGGCTTATTTGTGTAGCAGTCAGATATAGTTCGTCTGGATACACAGACAGTCCACTGGCACATTGTCTTATGGTAACTTAGTACTGCGATTCACATTTCTCCAGGGCCACTGACTTGCACATTGTGCCATGCAGCACTGCTGGTGTGTGGAAGTGCTGTGGGAAGAGAACGGAGTAACAAAGCTTGTCTATGATACAGCTTGAAGTGGCCTTAAAATGTCACTGAACCTGGAACAAATATTGAAATATGAATAATTAAGTACTCCAGATTGGATCAAAAATGTTATCCCTGTTTTTCAAAAATATATGGTGATTGGTCTACAGTTTCACATAAAAGTAAATAATTACTATTTTCAGAAACCAAGGGTGTATATAATGAGTATTGCATAAAACTGTGTCTTTATTTTTTATCCCTAGCCATAACAATTCTTTAAACGCATCACTTGTCTGTAAAATATACAAGTTTTTTGAGACAACTTCAAACCTTTGTTACCCATTTTCAAGCCTTTTTAATTTTGATACTTTCAGCAATTTTAAACTCAGATTACAGGTTCATGGGTCTGTCAAGCATACTTCTAGCCTAAGGTTGAGGGAACCGTTTTTCTTCTAATAGAAGATATGAAGACTTGGGTCATTTAAAAATGATGGATAATCTTTCTGTTGTTTAAGAGTAATTACAAATCGTAAGGCACCATCAAAAATGCAATTTTCACAAAAATGGCAGTCATTTGAATTTATAACGACTTGCAACATTTCAAGGCATGAGTTAAGACTATTCAGTCACTGTGAATTCGGAAAATGTAATATATTTTCGTGGTTTTACAATTGATACAAGTAGCAAAACAGTTTCATGAAATCAACTTGAAGGGACTTCGTGAAGGTTAAGAATTACCTCACCATGCTCTTTTCCCCAAACATGTATTACCTGTTATTTCCACACATTCAGTTGTACCAAATATTACAACCCCCCATGCCAATCCCCCCTCGGGACCTGAATAAGTAATTTAACAAAATGACTTTAAAAATAGCTGTTCCTTTTCAAAGGCTTTGTTCGTTGTCTCCAATATTGAAAGTAGGCTTTGACAACAGATCTGCACTGGATGGGAAGATCTTGTTGGTTAGCTGCAGTCAAATGCTAAAAACCAATTTTTGTCCATTCAGGGACGGTGCAGAAGCGATGCACATCTCCTCTGCACGGTACAAGCCTTCAAACCTAAAAACCAAAGGTTACGTGAAAACTGACGTGATAGATTTCCATTTCAACGTGTAATAGATTTCCACAAGACATATGATAGGGAGTAAACAAATAGTCTAGTGCAATGGATATTTATCACTCACGTACCCTTTGCCATTGGGATTGGATTGTAATCTTAACTCATTAACCTGTATCGAGTCGACAGCATAAACATTCAGCATTGATTGATGTAACTGTCACTGATAATCGTTTAGAAATCATTCCAAACAATAATAATGTTTTGATGTACGAAAAGATCCCGATTGCTACGTCAAGTAGGCCTATCGTATCACATATCACAACATACAAAGATTAAGCAGACTTTGGCTGGTGACTGACTGCCGCGAAGTCGACATCGGCGAGTGCCTCAGTTAACAGTCATCGGTAGAATAATCATGGAATAATCGTTAAAATAATCACAAACCTTACCTTTGTATGAGGTCGTGCTTACTTCCTCTCATAGAAGCACCCTTTTTACGCAATCTCAGACTCAGTTGGCACGGCTGCAAGCCATTTCACCATGTATTTAAAGGGATCGCGAAATCGAGGCTGTTGATTTATCACCACTAGTACACGCACGCCCTCTAGTTATTGTAGATCTTCCGAATAGCCCCATTGCTTGAAGTCACCTGAGGTCAAAGGTCACATTTTCCAAATAAGGGAAATTTATTACATCTAAGTCACGCTATACCAAATAAAGAGAGTCCGTGCTTCCCTTTGTGGGAGAAAAATCGTCGAAGTGGCGAGCAGCTGACAGGTCGTTTTTTATCATAAATTTGAAACTAAAAGAAAATGCTTTGATATCAACAGGAATTAACAATCTTTACGAACAAATCCTAAAAAATACCAGGTGAGCAGATGGAATTCTGGATGCAATTTGGTCTGTTTATCGCCTTCCAGCACTCTTTAAAAGCAACGCACGTGACCAAACTAAATTTGCTCTCCCGTGTTCTTCCGTCCCGTGGTCTGTTTAAGGAACGTGCATCCGGACGTAGGATCAAAAAAGTCCGACACTAAGATTAAATAATTTAACAAAACTATACATGCAATACCAGATGTAACTGGTTCCCTTTTAAAGTGCATATTAGCGGACTCCCTTCTCGCGAACAACTCCGGTTGTAGTAGTACTTGTGTAGACCGTTTTTATACATTATTCAGGCCTCTTGTAGAGTTGCTTAAGCTTTTAGCTTCATTCGCTTTGTTTTCACCAGGTGTAAAACATCGTCAAATTAGAAGCACTTGATAAATTATAGCCCTTCATCTATTTGCGTTTTTACAGTAAAAAATTCTTTCAGTTTATAAAATAAAGTACCTTGTCACGCTTCACTTCGTTGGTGTCCACCACAAATTCTTCGCATTTGCAACTGCATGATAGGTGCCCACAACGCTATCCTCCGGGCACAGAAGTTACTGCTTTGCAAGACCAATAACTACGAAGACAATAATTTGCATAGTCGTAAGATCGCAATAGGCCTACACTTGAATGTAAGCTATACACGTTGTCTTACAATACGACGATAATAAAGCACAACAATGGCTATTTATACATAGAACTACATTGTAAGAGTTCAAATAAACAAAAATCCGTTAACTATGAACAAATTCAAGGGGTGGTAACGTCCAAGCAATGGTGGTTATCAATGATAATTGATTTGGGACCGAATTGGAAATCAAACTGGACATTATTTTTATTTCCGTACAAACTCAAAATAAATGTCTATTAGTCTGTGCTCGAGTACATTACGGTATACGCATACGAGTTTCTAGTTTAAGTTTGTTTTTGATGACCCATAGATTCAATGTACAAACGGGAGTGAAAAACTCGAGATTTCGAGTAAAATTCGAAATTATAATGGGACTTCCGGAATGGAACCTTATAAGCAAGGAAGCTAATTATCAGGTATCCGTTGTAACGCTATTTGATTGTATTTTGATAGCAGATTTCCGGATACGTACATTAGCTGCGTAGTGCATCACAAATCACATAAGCACACAAGAAACTGGCGTCAGTTGATAGAGTTCACATGCGTTAATAGTGAAAAAGAATAGATGATTATTACACTTCAGCGTGAAAACGAGAGGAGTTCAAAATGCGTCCGAAGATCTTTATGCAAACCATATGCTGGGGCTATATAGCTTTCGTTGTTCCTTGTCGAGGTAAACTTTAATTTTAGTATTTTATATTCATGCTGATTAGATTCTTAGTTTAAGTTATGTGTCAAGGTTTTGTGTGTTGCATATTTAACTTTATTATCTAACAAGATCCACTACTGCGCATGCGCATAGTCGCTTCATAAGGTTAAAACTAAAACGGCGGGAGCTTCTTGATCCTCGAGCTGCTTGCAGTGACCGTAAAACATTACCATTCTATTGCTGCACTCAAATTTGTCATTAACAACGTCTGTGATTTATTTCTTTTCATCTTTTTAACGGTTCTCCCACTATCCCGGTTCATTGTAATCATTACTAGTTGCATTTGTTTGTCATCTAATCACTTATTTATAATATGTCATACACTACATGTTTTCCTTCACCTTTTAAAGAGGACCTCATCGACTTGTTGAATTAAGCCAAATATGCGTAAAGCTATCTTACTCAATAAAATCAGTACAGTTGAATCCCACAAACACATTTTGCAAATAAATTTGAAGTAAAACCAAGAAGCTAAAGTTATTTTTTAGAATTAATTAAAGTGTCTAGCATTTCGTAAACGTTTTCTTGTTTCAAAGCCTATACAACCAATACCAAGGGCATTTTGCTCCTTAGCATGCTTAAAAGTCAAACCCGATAGGTACACGTCTAAGTTACCTGCGAACAGTGGTTTCCACCTCAGCGGTTGATGACATTGGGGCGGACTACGTGAAACGGTACCGTGATTTTGGAAGCCATAGTGACGACGTCTTGAAAATTAAGTGTAAGTTTTTCTCCACCGATGGACTTACACTCGTACATTTTTTTCTTGTTGCAGCATTACCAGGATGCTACGTGGATTCTCGATCAAATGGTCGAGACCTTCCCAATTATAAGTCTGGCAGTGCTGGCTTTGACCGCAATTCTAACAGTGAGACCTATTGTAAGCAGACCTGCGCTGATATGGGTTACAGGTATGCCGGTACACAGGCCAGCTATAGCTGTTTCTGCGGAAATTCCTACGGAAAATACGGCACAGCACCGACCGCCGAGTGTAGCTCAACATGTCCAGGAGACTCCAGTCAGATATGTGGAGGAGCATGGCGTAACTGGGTTATGGATGTGTCAGTAACAGGTAGGTACAGCTAGCTGCGTTCCCATGTATTTCAGTCAAAATCTCAGAAATTGTGCAAGAATATTTTTATTGCTCCACGCTGACGAAAGAACGCATTTAGGCCTATAGTACGCGTCACATAATCTGTCAAATGCCAATTGCATCACTGACGGAAGAATCCATATCATTTGGGTAATTCTGTACCCGGTACGTAAGCACTTTCAAATTTAAATATTGTTAGTTCATGAACACTGAAGTAAAATTCATCAGCAGCCATTCTTGGCCCTTGAAAGACTGCAATTACTTATCAACTGATTTGTCCGCAGTGGTTTCAAAGTGCACTGTTCCTTCCGTTGCGAACTCCGTAAAGGACACCAGCTCATCGACAGTCAATCCTACAACTTCTGTAATATTCACGTGCGATACTGGATATTTATTCACGGACGGCTCTGCAAGCCACACCATTGTATGTGGAAATGACGGCAGTTGGAATAAACGACTGACAAACTGCAATGGTAGGTTTGCTTCATACATTTGTCAAATTTCAATCGTGTGAGTCCATTAAGTTCCTCCTACTGTGGACAGCCAAAGCGCAAAAATTCCAGTTAACACATTTTCTATGCAAGATTTTGAAACAGTTTGAAATATTATTTTTACTCAGCAAGACCAACCATAAGAACCTCAAAACCAGAATTTTGAATTATACAATAGTTAAAAACAGTTCAACACACTCTTTTCAGTACAAGACCAAAAAACAACTCAAGAAAAAAATGATTTATCATTTCAGGGTTGAAAATTTGGTGACACCAGAAAATGTTCATGCTAGGGACCACGTGACCATCCACAAGCACTGACCCCTCAAAACGATGACGTCGGTGCACAAGGGGTATAAGTGTTCAACTATATGTCCGAGTCGCCAACAACACTCGATCATATTATCGAGACAATGACGTTGAATTTCCGTTGCCTCTTCCATGTGTTACAATAGAAAACCCAATGTGCACTCGGACACTTCAGATTTGAAAAGGCTAAATGTTACAGAGACAAAGGGGATCGTCATTTTTGTCGGATAATGGATGGTTACGTGGACTGGTCTCTGGGCATGAAAACTTTTTAGCCTGGGGCGATATAGTTTTAGTTTTGGCATGATGAATTTTTGGTGGTGGCGTGATAAAATCTGTTGTTTAATTATTTTCCTTTCGTCCAGCAGATTTTAATTCTTGTAGCGGAAAATGTCACGGTTGTCATGGGAATTAGTGGCGCTCGTCGGGATAGCACCAGCCAGCCAAGAAAAATTAAAAAGAATTCATCAGTTTCGCCCGCAGGTCTACACTATTGATTTCGTATGTGCTTTCTTAGCTGGGGGATGAAGTCATGAAACTTGCACAATAACATTTTTTCTCGCGATCGTTCTCTCTCATTTGTCTCCGCGTCGAGGAACAACTTCCTACGCTTACGGTTGAGAGAAACTGGTGGCGATAGTGGTAGGCGGAGGCGTCGAGTCCGGGTGCGTTCGCATACGCATCGCCACTTTGTAACTTAGTAGACGTTTCGCTAGGCCTGTGGTGGTATACCGACTTGCCGCCGAATATGATTTTCTAAGAATCCACAAACCTTAATGGCGCATGTGCGAAACTTACCAATCAGAAGCCAGGAATAATTACTATAATAAATATTTATTACTGGAATACAAATATTAATTACTGTAATAAATATTTATTTCTGTAATTTTCCTGGCATCTGACGAGTTAATTTATTCCAGTAATAAACATTTATTAGTGGAATAAATATTTAATACTGGAATAAATCAACCAATCAGAGGCCGCGAATAATTGCTGTAATAAATACATCAGATTTGTGTAGCACTTGGCCTGCTATAGGCCAAGTGCGACATAAGTCCGATTTATTACTGTAATAATTATCCGACGTATTCCTGTAATAATTCTGTAGCCAATCAGAAGCCAAAAATAAATATTCATTTCTGGAATAAATATTATTACAGTAATAAATACTTATTACTGGAATAAATATTAATTACAATAATAAATATTTATTACTGGAATAAATATTAATCACAGTACCAAATATTCATTACTGGAATAAATAATAATTGCAGTAATAAATATTTGTTACAGTAATTACACCTGGCTTCTGACAGGCTGAATAAATATTACTGGAATAAATTGTGAATAGTAATAAATCGGACTTATGTCGCACATGGCCTACGATATACGGTAGCACATTTTCCTTACATGGGAAATGTGACCTGTGACGTTAGCAAAGCAACGGCGTTTTTAAGCAGCATTTTGTTCGACTTCTTTGCGCGCATGCTCGCATATAGACATTGTCAGGGACGAAGTGTTTGAAAAGTGGGTTGGGATGAAAGAGTTCGTGATTCGTCTCTGCCAAGAAAGAAGGAATCTGACGATTTTTTCGAGAATTTCTTGCAATATTCAATGTTAATCCTCTCACGTTAGCATCCACAAGAAGTACATTCTCAATGACTTTTACGAGTTTTCTTGTTCCAGACCTCTTTGGCGTAGAGGACTCGAAAGAAAGCTTCCACAAAAGCGTCACCCTTTCGTGGTCGTGTATTCTAGAAATACCACCATCTGTAGTGCTTAATGTCATAAAACGAACCCTTTTGTAGCGATTCATGGACACTTTTCTAGCACGTAGTCTGAGCAAGAACTGGTTCCGTCCAATTCTCCAAAGGGTTTTCTTTACCAAAGTCGCACACCTTTATCAACGAAAATGAGAGCGGAAGTCGACAATGAAATGTGGATAACATACCCATCTCGATGAGACTGTAACAGTGAACTTAGGGAGGGGGGAAATGCAGAAAATTGAGTCAAATTCCACTATTTGATTCACTTTTTTTCTGCATTTTGTTACCAAAACTGGATGTCTCAAAACTTTCATGCTTTTAGAAAGGATAGGCAAATAATATTTTAAGGGCAACCTTAGAGATACACAAAATTTTAGGTCAATAACATGTTACCGAATCGGGTGAAATGTTATCTCATAAATGATGCAATGTAGGCTTTAAGTGTTACGGGCAGTGTTTCATTTTCTTCATGGATTATCCCATAAAAGTAACTGTAATTAATTCATATAACTGCTCAGAAAACGAATCAACGATATAGGTACACCTTGCACATTACGTTAGCTGGATTAAACCGGCCAACTTTGGTGGAGTTAATGAAAAACTGAATAGTCTTTACCACAAATATACATCTTGAGAGAATTGATACTGAAGCTCTTCATGGGTCTATTGTGAACCAAATAATACCAAACTCAAATATATTCGCCATAGTGCTATGCCATGTAAGAACCATCCATTCAGGATGATAAGGGATTCCTATAAAATTTCGAGGCTTGGGAATCGATTGGGACGAACTAACGCAGCTTCAAGCATGTGATCCGCCAAATACTAAAAATATGTGGCAATACTTTATCCACAGCTATCACATGTACACCTCCGACCGTAGCGAACTCGGTCAAAGATACCAGCTCGACGACCGTCAATCCCGGCAGTTCTGTTGTTTTCAAGTGCACATATGGACATTCGTTCCCAGATGGATTGCTCAGTTCCACCATTGTCTGCCTGGAAGACGGAAGCTGGAACAAACAACTGTCCAACTGCAACGGTGAGCTTGTTTATAAATGCTTACCTATATTTTATGCGACTTAACTAGTCTGCGGCGTGAGCCCCATGCTCTCGCCGATTAAAAAACACCGAAATCTAAGATGAATTTACATATTGAGCACCAATCAGTATATTTTGATTATTTGTTTTGACCACTTTTGAAAGGAATGACGTAATCGTTTTAATGCCAGAAACGCAACTTTGAGATTATTAGTCACTGTGACTTTTTAAAGTTCTAAGTTTTGATCAGAGCTAGACACCAATAAACCCGTTGTTTTTGATTTTTTAATATACATCGTCAATTCTTGCTGTTATCTACCGTGCAGTCATTGAAACCAAGTCGGCTGCGTTACTCTGCCATAATACACCAAGTACTAGCGGCTCACCCATGAGCGTGTGCCATTTCGTCGGTGCACTGACACAGTTAAACAATAAGCCTTCAAATTCATCTCAAAATTTTAATTACTTTCTAAAACCATTGATGTTATATTGAAAGAGCACCACACGGGCTTCGCGTTAGTTATATTGTCTTTAATAATTGAACTGAAATAGTATCTGTAACAGAAAAACGCATCACTTCCGTCAGGCCATTTTAGCCAAGATGAAACTTTGAATCCATGTTTTACCTCCTATCTGCGTGATGTTACGAAAAATTCGTTGAATTTTGACACAAAGTTACGCCTTCAGTTATTCAGTAGAACGGGCAAAAAAACAAATAGCCGCAATTTCCACACGTTTAGTATGCACTCTCGAGTCGGTCCGTCATTTCAACGATAATTTACTAGGTGATCAAATGTCGTAAATTTCTAACTTAATTGGATATTCTTGACTAAGAAATCGATTACGGTATGATTAAGCACACTTGAGCAGATTTTTCCGTAATGCCACACCAGGAAGGAATTTTTACCTCCACTATGTTTGTATTTTTAACAAATCATGGGGTCACCAAGTTCAGCCATCAAATAGGAAAAGTACTTAGAGGTTGGGAAATGACAGGCATTAGCCTTTCAATAAAGTCGGTTATGGATCACCTCAAGAGCCACAATGGCAAAACGAAGCCTCTGTTATCTAAAGTAAATACGAGAGATATTAACGAACTGCTCAGTGGAAACCCATGCTGGATTTATATATTTGTTGCCCACCACAAAGAGTCAGATCTTAGAATCAAGACAGATTCTTTTTTCATTAATCACCAGGTGTCAGTTTTATCAAAGGTCCCAGTCGTAGCTAAGCTCAGTCGTATATTGGCAAATAATCCATGAACTTGGTTTGTGAAAATATTTCAACTTGAATGCGACTTACGATCACATTTACGTCAGTAGCAATGTTTCGCTCTAATAAAAGATGCCGTACGTGACGCCTTCAGTTCGCAATAACCTGACTTTGACGACAGCCTTAGGTACCACAGGACTTACCACTTCAATAAAACGTGTCTTTCCTATTCAGAAAACACCAAAACGAGAACGATCTATGACAAGACCTCAAGTCCCACGAATCAATGCCTTACACAGAAGTATGTTATCCAAAGAAAGATCACAGCTTCCAGGATAATGTGTTCTGCAGCCTGCATGCGGACGACAGAGTGCAACTGTTTCAACTTGGTGACGTCATCAGATGGCCAACTGACCTGTGAATTCAGTGGCTTGTTCAAGAAAACTATGTCGGGCTTAGTAGATGGATTCGAGCCCAAGCAAGCCGGCATCAGCGAATGCCATGTCTACTGTCCGACTTAGTCCTAGTCAGTTGCTGAAAAATGGGGACTCCTAACAACGCGCTTCACGCGAGACCCTCAAAGGTCTCTAATAGGTGCACTCGAGAACCATAATCCTGAAAATGAGTAGACACAGGAAACACTTAAACTACACTTGCAAATACTCCATTTACGTAGCTTGTGCTTGATGTAACATAAGAAAATTGTCTTTACACCAGAATAGTCTACAACTTGACGAAAGAACATTGTGAGGAAACAACAGATCATGAAAAAGAAGTGTACACGCACTGATGAACAAAGAATGCTTTGACTAAAACTCCTGTGCATTTTGACTTAGATGTGTGCCCTGGTGCAGGCTGGTTATTCACTCATGTAAGTTTAATATGTACATCACACCACAACTGAGATAAGATTTTGGAATGTTCAGTTAAACAACGCCTGCCTTATGTGTCTTTCTCTGCTTCATTATCATCACTTACATAGGCCTTGGTGCTCACAGTTGTAAGGTCCCTCCCAGGTGAGTTCAAGCATTATCTATTTGGCTTAATAACCGGCTTCAATGTAATTAGTTGTCCATTTTTGATGAACGGGTGCATCGTTGAAAATAACTTTACATAGATCATATGATATAAGTGTTAATCGCCTTCTGATAACGTTGCTCTCAACAAGGCCAATTCCCGTTTACATATGCACAGACAATTTTGCCAGAAATCTCCAAAAACATGCACAGGTTGTCTGACTTCGATTCACACTAAGCCACAAGTTCCAAGCTATGTAGAGCTTTCTAAAACTAAGTTATAGCCACGAGTCAGATAAGATGAGGGCACAAAACAAGTAAAATTAGTACTCACAACTAAACGGCAATCCAACTAAGCCCTTATGCCATGTACTGGATCAGCATGGAATATCCAATAATAACAACAATAATATCAGGGGCATCACAAACGTTGATATAAGGGGAACTCATTTTTTCACGAAATACTTCTGTGTTAGACAGACTTATCAGAATATCACCGTGAGTTGTGAACTCAGTGGAAACCCACAGGCCAGATTTGATGAAGATCGGCAAAAAACTTGTTAGAATAAGGCAAACACAATTACAGTATGACACTAGTGGGCGCCACAGTACTCATATCCACCCAACAATCAACACAAGTCAATGCTTTCCTCAATAAGAACAAATATGCTACACTTCCTCACTATTCATCAAGGAAATTAGCACAGTAAAATCTCCCCAATTTTGGATAAAAATGCTATAGTCTTCATAAAATCTACCAATTTATTTCATGAAGATCCTGCTTGGGGTTAAGGAAAATAAAGCTGCAACAAACGTGGAATGCTCAGCCAAGGCTGACAGCAATATGCACCCACATACGCATATGTGGCCGGATAATGATTGCAACCATCTGATGTCTATACATTGACCGAGAATTCATTCTGTGAGTTAGCTCCAGTGTCTTTGCTTGGGGTCCCATCTCTTCTGACTGGAAACTCTGTTCCATCAAACTTGTTTATAAAATTGGCCACGAGACATGCGAAGATGCTGCAAAAAGAGAATACATCCAAAATCTGATTCTGATGCAACCAGTTTAACCTGCCTGAGCCATGCTCAATACACATTTAATTTTTAAATAAGTCAAATCATTTTATAACATATGTCACTAACCAGTAAGAAAGAGTACCTAAGCACACTACAAGCAATTCCTGAGAGAAACAGCAATCTTTACAACTTGGGCAACAGTGAACACAGGGTACTGTGGGTACATACCATAATAAGTTGAAGACAGAGAGCTCCATGTCAAATACCAGCAAAGACAAGATCGAGACCAAGATCTAAATTAAAGAGATCAATGCAAAATCAAATCTAAGAATGTTTGTAATAAGAGGCGTTTGTCTCAAGTTATCAAAAGTATGAAATATGACTCACAATGGGTGTGCACTCACCAGGGCACAAAACAGTCCCACCTAGGGACTCACCTAAGTTCCCTAAATCTACTGCGTATTTTTGGACTTGTGAAAACATTGATTGCCCTTTCTTGTATTGTTTTAGTTTCATTACTAAGTCAACTTTTGACTTCGATACAAATCGAGAGTGAACTCTATGTTGATTTGTCAATATTATCGAAAATAATTAGGGGTCTTTTCATGCAACACCCCCAATTTAAGGACTGAGTCCCTATTTATTTTCAAAGAACTCAGGGCTCATTTTTTAGTTATAATATTAGACATTGTCATTAATCAAAGAAAACCTCATAATAAAAATGAAATGATAGCAAAATATTGCATATGTGAGTACATAAAGACACAAATACGCAAAAAGACTTAGGTACCTTAGTTAAAACCCTATTTTCATGCAACCGCCTACAGGTGGCTAAATTCCAAAACCAAGGGGTTAGCATTAAGCAAAGCATGGGTATTTAAAAAATAATTTTTTGTAAAGTCTGGATTGGTGTTTACCTAACGGTTAATTCGCTTGTTCAAAAGCCTTCACCATTTTTTCATACAAGAACGATAATATTAGAATGTTCATAAAGTCAAAAGAACCAGTGCCTTGAATTTCCTAAAAGTGGCATTGGAGTGAGTATCATTTCTGGGAAGTTTTGAGGAAACTTAACCTGCCTGATAAACACCAGCTTTAATTAATAGGCATTATGCAGTGCTTCGATCACATTTTACTGAGCTCTCAACACTTCAAATGTCAAATGATAACTTAGCAATCAGTAAAATACATTAAAGGACCATGCAGTGCCCTCTTTGAAAACCAATATTTTATTATTGTTTTGGGGTGGAACCCTTTGCTTTCAATTATTTGCTAGAGAGGGAAGTTATCATTTTTAATCACACATGTTAAAACCATGGACAGGATAAAGGTCAAGGTCATTGATTGCTTCGTCAGGAAGATTCATCACCACAAACTTGATTTAAATGAAATGGAAGCTTGCGACTTTGGCTTGATCTAATTAATGCTTGTTAGCAAAGTCCAAGTAATCCAAAATAGAGCCGTCAGGGCTATGCTGGGTACTAGAACTAGGGACATCAGGGTGGACGACTTGTACTCCAAGCTTGGCTTTATGAAAGTAAAACAAAGCAATAAATATCTGTCTGACTGTTGCATGTACAGGTGTGTCAATGGCTTGGCTCCAGCATATCTCAGCTCAAAATTCAGTAGCAGTCAAGCTATATACTCTACACATTCTTCCGTTCCTGGTAATGTTTCTTTTAAAACAATTAAAACCGAGACTGGCAAGATATCTTTTAATTATGCTGCTGCTGCAATATGGAACTCTCTTAACCCAGAAATTAAACGATACCATTCAATTAATACTTCCAAACTTGATACTAAAAAGTGGCTGTAATTTACTTACACGTTCTTATACATTACCTGTCTTAATTATGTCATTTTTCATAACTGTAAATACTCTCACTATTTAGCATCATCTCTTTATTTATTTCATCTCTCTTAGTCAAATATTCATCATCCTTCATCATTTATTTATTATCTAAATTCTCAACCTGTTTTAATTGTTTCTTTGTTACATTATCATTTTACTACTTTATTGTATTATATTACTGTTTTATATTTTGTTGTTGAGGGCCCTCTTGTAAAGCAGTGCTGTCACTGAAGAGACCACCCTCATTTTAAATATTACAATAAATAAATAAAAATTGGACTTTATAAAAATTATAAAACTTTAACCAGATAACACTAATTGTTGGATATGCCACTTCACTGCACCTAAACTGTAAAAATCTCTCAGGACCTGATTTCAGTGTGAACAAACCTTGGCAAATGCTGAACTGTGATGAGATGATACTTTAAGAGATTCTGCCTCAGTAAACTCTTTTTCTGTTTTCTCTGTTAAACGTATTGCACAGATATTTAGGAACACACCAAACAGACCACTGAAACAGGAAAATAACACATACATTCAATAAAACCATTAAAATATTCTAAAATAACTAGCAAACAATGGATGAAGTAAAGAAAAGAGAACTCAGTTGCCACTAAGTTTATGAATTAAGCAGATTCTGAGTGAGGTAAGCATCACAAAACAGAAGACCTTTATGACATAAAAAGTCTGAAAAAGGAAAGGAGCTATGCACATTTCAAATTTTAAAATTAAAATACAGACAAAAAGAGTTTGTCAAATAAATCTGACGTTACTACAGTTAGGCACGTTAGCTGAGAAGAAAGCGAGAGACATAAGACATTTTTGGTTAGTTTTACGTTATGAAATATTGGTTATATTGTAAATGCCACCAACAGGGTCCCGCATTTCGAGAAAAGTTTACCCAATGAATAACGGGCATCAAACTGGTTCTCAAAATCTGGCACAACATGTATGTGATTATTGTCAAAATATCTATTGAATCAGTTAGGTAACCTGACAAATGAGACAACTGTCAGAGAAACTAAATGCTGATCACATGAGTGAACACAAAAATTGGTCTGTTACACATTAGACATCTTTTATACTAAAATGTGTAAAACTTTTATTTAAAGAATACCAGAGCACTCAATGACTCACCTCATAACACAACCAGCATAAAATTTATAAAAATACAGGTATGGAAACTGCTTGGCAGCCAGGGCATCTCCTGAAAGTAATCGTTGCAGTTGCAGATTTACAATTATTGCACCAACAAAGAAGTTCATTCACTAGGTGGTACTAGTGTAACAAGAAACCTTCCATTGAAATGCCTGCATTTGGTTAATTATAAGGGACCCTTATCCCATGAATACCCCTATGTTGACAAAATACTTTCTGCTCTCCATCTAATCAAATGTTAAAAAGAGGGACCTTAATACACTATGGCACCACCTAGTAGGCATTGAGTCTTGGAAATACACACCAGAGTTAGAGCTCAAATACATATGGAGGTTCCAGTATATCACAACAACTTTAACATTACTGTTTATGTCCCCATGGTTACTTTATACTGGAGCAGCAGTAAAAATATCATTATTCTCTTTTAACTAAAATACTGAAAACTAAAAGTGTCAAGAACTGGTCCATTTTACAAACAGGACCCAGTATAAATAAAAACACAGCCAAGTGATCTACTTGACGTTATGCACAGCATAGGGAAAATTTCAAGGAAGTTTTCAGATCAGATTTCTACTTTGTCATTAAAAAGTGTTACCTAGGAAGTAGCTTGATGGCGCCAGCACTACCAGACTGTAAGGAAAATGAAACTAATTCATTAACCGCTGTTTATGCCATATCAATGTTAAAGTCAGAATACATTGTAGAATAAGTTTTGGTGTAAAACAAATCCAATCGCTGTTCACACAAACTTGTATATACATGTACTTTACACACTGAGATTTATTAGGAAGGGAATGGCTACAAAATAATTGAGGTGATACGTACCAATCACAGCTAAGCCAGGCTTACAGCTAGGAACCTCAGCAAAGCACAAAAAGAAGGCACTGGTAATACAGACTAAACATTTAAGTGTTCAACAAACCAACAGGACTACATTGCTTGAACATATCTTATCACATGCAATATGTAAAACATCAACAGAAAATTTCTGATATGGGGATATGAACCGCTACGTATAAATATGTTACTGAGAGAGCATATTTTTTTGTTTATACGAACTTCAATAAAAACATTTGTGTTGAAGGACACCGCACACTCTCTTCTTACCTACAGCAGTAGTTGCAGTATAACTTGTCGATTGAACTGAAATTAAAAGGACAAGGTATAATAATTTCAACTTGTCTAATCCCGCTCTTTAGTTCAACAAAAGAAGCATGCAATTGACACAAGGCACTTGCAAGTAAAGTCAGCGTTATAATGGGCTTCAATTGTAGCACCAAAACTAGTGCAATCTCACTTTACCTGCCCTCAACTTGCTCTGCGGAATGCAGCCATGTTCAACAAGTTGTGTTGGTCCTTGGGTTTATAATGAACACTCTTCTGCAAGGGCAACAATTCCAAGGAAGAGGTAGAGATGCCCCCGAGGATCAAGATAAGTCAATTCACTTAAAAATGTCAGAACAACATTCCTTACTCAGACGGAATAATCATCAACATTTCGACACATTGTAGTTATACGACTGCACAAGAGGCTTCATAGAAGTCTACTCATGAAAAGGTTTATTTCCTTATCAGCACAACAATATCAACATGGATGAAATAAATTAGGTTTCCAAAGCAGACAACCATAAATACAAAAAAGTGAATACCATACTGAATTAGGTACAGCACATATATGCAAATGTTAGGACATACCTGAGCTTAATATATGAGCTGAAGGCACTGTAGTACAACTTTATTAAGGCTGAAAAAGTAAACAATTTCTATCACACTAGAAACTTTCTAGACACAGCAGACGATTCATACAAAGTAACTGTTTGTACACAGCTTTGTACAAATACACGTTTCTGCATATACCACAGCCACATATACCAACATATCGTACACATTGGTCCAAATTAAAATCAAATTTATAGTCCACCCTATTCTTCTTCAAGTTAACAAAGTAATACATTTCGGTTTTGAACAAATTAGTAAATTAAGTTCATTTTATCGAATGAGTATGCCTTAGATTCTCAGCAGTAAGCAATAAACAAATGGTCTTTTAAAATTATTTGCAGGTAGAAGCTGGACTTACTCTATGCAAATTTTTCTTGCAACTATTCTCACTTCTGATTATAACTTTTTAACACGTCATGTGTCTGACAATGTGTTCTTACATGTAGCATACAGCTTGGGGAACTAAATTAAAAACATACCTGTAAAAATAATATGTAGAGACAACCAGAAGTAACCATTGCCACTAAACTGAAACAAATGTAAACAATTTATGAAGAACCATTAGTTTACAAGGATGGAATGCCTTCAAAAGACAAGATTTAATGTAACAATTGCATATTAACATAAATGGTGAAACATTTTGTGTAGTATCACATGTATTACAATTCACAACGGGTAAACCAAGGATATTTGTTCATACATTTCTTAGTGAAAAGCTCACATTTCTAGAAGTCGTAACAGAATTATCTGACAACTTCTTTAATCTAAAGCTGCTATATAACTGCAGAGAATCTTTGACTTTGACCACTTAACGCAGTAAAATTGTCCTCAACTTGTTTCTTCTTCAGCGGAGAGGAGACTTCTTGGTTCGGAACAAGCTGTAAGCTTATTACTTCTCTAGATCATGACACGCTCTCACAAGGTAGCTTGAAAACCCAGATCTCAAGAAAAAAAAACTACCTGTTCTTTTCCAGTACTAAAACCACCTCTAATTTGGCTAAGAGACAGTATGACTAATTTCATAGAATAACTGGTCTAAATCACAAGTCGACTTGTGTGATGGAAGGCAGGTTTATGCCAACTTTAAGTATGAAAGTTTTCATTCAGACATCCACTTGTAATAGATAAATAAGGAAATAAATCTGATACTGGAAATAAAAATTTCCTTTAATTATTCCTATTTTATTAGCCATACAACACGCCCTAATGTCTTAGAAAATGTACCAATGATGTATCTTGAGGGAAATAATCAAAAAAGATGTAATTATGAGTGAGGTCATTTTGAGCACATTAACTGACAACACATAAAAACAGACAAATGTCTCACCACTAACCTGAGGATCAGTAACAACTACTAGTACTGCAGATACTCCAATCACAGACAGGGAAAACACTTTTGTTAGTACTGTGTCAATCTAAACATAAGAATGAGTTGAAGTTAAATAGGCAACACAAAAATGGTAACCTAAGTAACACATTTTGAAGTGGGAATTTACAAGGTTTGACAAAATGTAAAATTCCAAAGACAGAAAAATTTCAGCAACAAAAATTACACAGTAAAACTAGAACAAGCTGAATCCAACTGTAAGAAAAAATTTCAATCAAGTATGGCAAAATATGACTTATCTGAAGAGCCAAGAGCACAAAATATTAGAACCATACACTAACTTTGTCTGAGCAGGAGGAAAGACCTACTTGTGCACGTCTGACTTGCACAAGTTTTGCAGTTCCAATAAAACATTGTTTCTAACAAATCTAAAGCTTTATGGTTTATGTAAGTGTTAAATTGCAAACAAAAGTAGCATATTATTTAAGCACCCAGATTCTTCATCTTGTACACCTCATATAATGGGATTACTTACTTGTTTAGTGAGGCATGCGTTTCCAACTTCATTAAGTATATGTACAACAGAATGCACAGCCATGAATACTGCTATGGGCTGTAACATGAGCATAACATGAGCATAACATGAGTATAACATGAGCATAACATGACCACTACAGCTTCAGGAATCCTGATAAACATCTTACAAATATAATTTTGTTCGCAACAAACAATTATAAGTTCTGTACTAATTGGCTCTTTGATTACCAAGAGCCCTCTGATAGTTCAATGGCAATCATGTAAAATCAACCTCAAGTATGAGTCTGTGTCTCTCTGAATCTCTACTAAACACCTAAACAAGCAACAAAAGTTACCAGGGTCTTCCCCAAAATTTCCCCTCCTCAATTATGATAACGCCATAGACCTACATTTTTTTGTCACATGAGTTAACAATTTATTCAGCCATACACAAAAATATAATACAATAAAATTCATCCTGGAAACCACAGTGAGTATTATATACGGGCTTTGGACAATGAGGACACAATAATAAATAGGAATATTAAACTGTTATACATTCAGTGACACAAAAATAAATAGAAACATTAAACTTTTTGACATTCAGTGACACAATTAAACAGTTTCTATGGTTTATACGTTTTTTCCAAAATGAGCAGTGTCAGAGAATATCAAACGAAAACAAGGCTTAAAGCCATTCTTCAATGGTAACACCTGTAAGTTTGGTTCCTACAGTATGTTAAGAGCATCGCTCTGAGCAGACTAGTGCCATAAATTGCCAAATTTAACGAACCGTTAGGCGTATTGGCTTGCTTTTAGCTACTCCACCGCGAGTATCACCTTTTAATTCAAACAGCTGCGAATAACACCAGCACACAATAGTGTTCTATGCAGACCCAATACAATTTTTTGTTGTTTGTGCTGGGATCTCGCGGTGATGCAACATGGCACGAAAAGGCAGCTTCACTTATCATTTGATGGGCTTACATTTGCGTGATTGAACTTGCGTTTTCTTATTTTACTAAAACTTTGCCAAGACTATCTGCTTAGCCCAATACATCTAAAATAACAAAATTCCGTTGAAGTTAGGCTTTAATAAGCAACACCAGAAAGAGGTTTTATCATGCATTTTGGCATGAAGTTTAATCAAGCCTTATCTATACAATTACTTTAACAAATGGTGCCACTGGAATACATATCCATGTACTGCAGAAAAGAGAGTCCTCTTATCCGCAGATTAACTTTGCTTTAATCACCTATAAATAGTAAGGACTAAGTTAAAGGTACCATAAAATATCACCAATTTAGGACACGGTATGGAAGGCAGGTGAAATAGCACCAAGTCTAATGCTTTATCATTTTGACGTTAATATGTGAAATGAAGCTTTTTTCAAGTTACGTACAGTAGCTATTTTCAAATAACGTGCCGCAGTTATTTTTCAAATTTACATGTAGTAGCTACTTTTAAGTTTGGGGCACTTACTAGCGATGTTCAAGATATGTACCAAAACAATGTCTATTTTCAAGTTATGTGCCATGGATATTTTCAACTTGTGTCCTAGCTACTGCCACATAATGCATAGAAGAGCTGTACATATCGAAAACAATATTGGAACTTTTGAATAATGAAAAAAGGCAATTTTGACAGTTTTTCATAAGCAGATTAACGATACATGTCCAGTGCGAGAAGTAGTAAGTACAAAACATGTCATTTCTGATGCACAATGAAATTTTGACCATGTAAACCACTTGAGATTAAGGCTATGCAGGACCCTAGAAAAATGTCCAAATTTGGCTGGCTTTGGAACATCACATCTCAGAAATGGCTCTATTCAATGTTCTCTGAAACACTGTTATACAATGTTTTTAAAATTTTCGATTTTGCATGAGCCGGGGGTCATCAAAGTAGGACCGTTACCATTTTCATGAAAAAATGAAAGGTTGCATATGACAAAAACGAAATGATAGAAAAATTTAACACCGTTTCTGAGACTTCATTAACATTTAAACATTAATTTGGCTGGCTTATTTTATCTCGCTTTTTTGTAATTTTACTAAAAAGGCATGATGACATGACCCAATCAATGGCAGACTGGAAAAAGCCAAATATCAAATTCTACAAGTTTTCAGCTTTTAAATTTTTTTGCTTGTAAAGAGTTAAAATCTACAGTTTCTTACATATTTGGCAAATGTTTGACTTAACCTAATGATTAACATTAAGATTCAGACATCAAAAATGAAAAATGCTTTATTTTGGCAATTATTTTAGGTGTATTTGAACAGAGCTTACCATTCATGCTTTTAAAGTTTATTTGAGAAATTTTGAATCATAACTTATCAACGACAGCTCCAGCAAAGGAGGAATTCTTACCAAGTTGGCAAGAGCTCTTGAGCCGGCATAAATCATCCCGACGAAGAAAAACATGGCAGGAATTGACGGGGTGACATTCGACCTGTTGAATATGAAAGACAGTACAAAGAGCTACAAGTGTTGTCATAGGAGAGGACCACATGACAGCTTAACATATGATGTAACTTTAAGCATAACGTTTGTTAAATAAAAAGATTTATGAAACTGGTTTTGACCGCACTCAACCTTTTGAAAAACTACATCTACACACAGGGTAAAACACTTACTCATCAAGCCGAGGGTAAGGAAACAAATAGCCAAAATACAACAGATCAGGAACATTAAACAGTGAAACTGTTGAAAATTCTGACGTGAGCGACTGGGCGTTAAGTCGAGTGTGACCTTTAACCCCAATAATTACCATAATCTTCCCACTGGTCATTCTGCAGTATGACTCACCTGTTAATATCAGCCACAGACATGTCAATTTTCCCCATTAATGTCATTGACCTTAAAAAAACAGCACCAACAAGAGTTTGCCACCTGAAGAGTAAAAACATAAAACATGCAGTAACTATTAAGAACACCTTTAACAACACCTGCAATATATTCTTCACTATTTCATCAGTTTCTGATATTTTCATAAACTCATTGCAAGATAATTCTTTTGCAAGTATAGCAACTTTGACACTTGCAAAATGAAAACCCAGCACATGGTTTCAACATTCACCATCCAACCTAATGATGTGTTAACTTTTAAAGTGGAACTTGCACGCAAATTCCTTATCTCTGAGACTCCTTGGTCAAATTAGTTAGAAACACAGGATGCAGTGACAATGTGAATATGAAATACATTGAAAATTGACAAATGTTTTGAAGAACAAGTATCAAGCTGCCTCACTCATAACCGGAGCTTACGGGGGATCCAATAGTGTTAAGGTTTTGAATAGTCTACAAAGTGGCCCAAACTGTCTACTCAACGCAATCTTCACATGACCACATTTACTTTCAAAGTACTAAACAGTGTCAACAATGCCTCTTTCAAAACATTATTTGATCTATATTCTAGACAGGGCCATCGTAGTGATTTGAGATCCTCCACCCCATATGCAATTCCTCCATCATTCAGTCAGGCATTCAGGAGGTCTAGCGTTATGATGCGCATCAACAACTGGAATTCTCTTCCAGTCTTTGTTAAGGAAAGCAACTCTTTTATGAGAATAAAAAACAATTTTAGAACTGTTTTTCATAATTTTGACAACTCAATAGCACAGACACAATTCTACGTTCCCCACGAAAACGAATTAGCATTGTACTGATTTTGATCCGCTCATTTCCTCAACTCTGACAAGTTTAGGCAACGTCTCTCCAAAACTGTAAATGTGGTGACCATCAATCTTATCCTCATATTTTCTTCAAATGTGCCCTCAACGAATACCCAAGAAACTCACTCTTTCATGCACTCAGTGAAAAATAAATTGTAAATGCATTCAATTCCTGTAATAATAACTTTATACTGAAGTTACATAAAATGGTAGTCTCAACTTTGACCTTTTTCTCAATGAATTCTCAATGTTAGTAAATTTTTATGCATCGCTTATAATTCTTGTTGCTTCTGATTTCCATATTTGTACATATTTTTGTTTTGTTCGTAATAGCATATCTAAATATTTAAATACTTATTTTAGATACTACTTACATGTATATAGTTCTATGTATACTACTTTCATCTATGTACGTCTACAATCCAGATATAATGTTTCGCGATTTCTGGGTTCGTCATTATTTTCCTTGCATGTTCTGTGTATTCGTCAATTAATATATCACCTTGAAAAAACAAGTTTTGTGTAGAAATGACCCACTGTAAATCACTCAACCGTGTCCAGTAAGTACCGTGATGTGGTGTTGGGAATAGCACTGCTTGATGGGGGCTATGTAAGCCCCCAATGTATGTCATTAGTGCAAAAGTCAACTATTTGCAGAAATTTTTCACATTAATATAAGTTGTCAGTGAATACAACACCACTTTGTTTAGCGCAGATTACGTTCAAATAGCATTGTCGTTTCAATTAGTTCCTCCTGTACATTAGCAAAGTTAGTAGCATGCTAATACATCCTTAAGATGTTCATAACTGAGGACAAAGATATAATTTTAGCCCCCTTTTTAATTACACGTGTTCAAAAAATAACTTTATTCAAGCCAACCTGTTTCAAGCAATTTCATATATTAAATCACATGCAGCTGAAAACATAATTGTTTAGGAGTTTATGGAAGTTGAGGCTATCAAGTAAAACTGCCCACATCATGTAAAAACACTTTTCAAGTGGCTTGCTTGTAAAACTACGAAACAACAGGTTTGTGTTTGTCAGAACTGGTATAAAGAATTCTGGGTAAAGAACATTTATTCAGTGATGACTTACCCCTGGAATATTGTGGGATAGGTGAAATGTAGAATGGACAAAACGTACTGAAAAGAAAACACAAGAGCTATTAATCAATTATTTAGCTCTCCACTTGCCTGTCAAAATAAATAAAGATGATATTTAAAGTAGCACCAGCTTTTTGGAAGTCTAATGAACGTGACAGCCCAATAGGTCAGTTTGTCAAGGTAATGTATCACACCCAGACCCCTGCTAAGGCATTACAATCTCTAAGCAATATGCCAATATATGCATACTTCACAAGCTAAAGATTTGGACCCAATTTTTAACCACTTTACTGTCAGTGCAAATTGATCCATGCTGTTGTATTAGTGTAAGTCATTTTACTATTTGCAGGGTACACACATATTAGAGATCTCGACCATTCATTATGGAACTGAATAAATGTGTATAGGTGCTAATTAGGAATGCACACAAGCCTATATTCAACATAACATGGTGTCAGGAGTTGGATACCAGCCCACACCATGTTTGTGCCAGACCATCCTTTAAACTCGCCTTATTTACAAATATGGTACAGATATACAACAGCCAATGAACAGGGAGTAAACAGGCCACATGATCAGCAGCTGGCGTAAGTAATGACAACCATCGACCTCTTGAGTCAGCACCCATGGTCAAACATTGTCAAGTCTTTTTCCACATGGTAATCGTGGTAGGCGACAGACTACAAAAAAAATGAAAATCAACACTTTGGTTACAACATGAAACACACTGCACAATGGCAGATCTAAGATATCATATCGGGAGGAAATTTTGTTTTTGCCTCTAAAAACAAGCATTTTAATTCTTGGAGTATTATCAAAGAAAAAAACAGACCACGTCCATCTGGAAAAAATTTAAATGCCACAGACTCCAACTCATGACCTGACTGCCTGAGCGTGCGCGCTACCGCTGCACCACTGTGCTTCCACTTACAATACGCTAAAACTGTTTCTATATGTAATGCTTATTACACGCTTTATATTTTGTGCAACCAGTTCGTAACAAAAGTTGTGTTTGAAATGGTCTTCAGTTGCCCACAGGACCAAATCCGTTTTTCGTGTTGACATTAACCAATGACGCGATTGCTTTGGGAATCGTCTTAATTTTAATGTTTGACAAAGAGAGAATGATGAGTTTCTGAGTGATTCACTAAGGCTTCGATTCAAATTTGCATCTTACCAGCAGCTTCTGTTTCTTCATCGTCACTCAGAAAAAGCATGAAAGTAATTCTCTTCATTGCACAGTGGAGCAGACGACAGAAACGGGGTAGTAGTGTGCAGCGCCACTGCCGGTTGCCTGGGATATCATGCACATATCGACCGGGAGCGCCATTACTTAGCCATAGCTCCGTTACGATTGCGCCAGTTGTCTGAATCGGACACTTGAAATCGGGTCTGAGCCCCCCCTCCCCCCTCTCTCGCACACACAAACTAAAGCTGCACACATTGTTAAATCTTGTTTCAGCTGCACAATGTTAATTACTGAGGTTACCGGTAATTAATAAACTCAACATTTCCTCATGATCCTGCTGTTTTATTTTTTTATGGCATCCCATGGGGCCCCCGGGTCCCCTGGCCCCAACCCCCCCCCCCCTAAATCCGCCTATGCTGAAAACTGAAAGCTCTAGCCAATCACTGAGGATTTGGGCAACATTAAATAATGTAAGCTGGGGTAAAGAATTTGTGTCTTCATGATCAGATAACAAGTCAGTTGAGGACATTTTAGAACACCTCAAAAAGTTTCCAGCACATCACTCTGCACACAATGCTATTAAGACGTTTTAAAACACAAAATGGTGACGGAATAAGAGTGGGTTGGTGTGCAAGCCAGGGCCAGGGGCAGGGCAGTGGCTAACAGTGTTGATTACTGTTACCGTACTGTCCAGTGTCAGAGTCGCGTCTAGCCCAGGAGTTGTAGCTCAGAAGCATTTTGAATCCTGTAGAAATCAAAAACGGAAACCCAGTAGTAGTGTAAAGGTGTCTGTGGCCTATAGTATAGCCTGTAGTAGGGCCTTTGGCTTTGGGGAACATCGGAACAGTCTCGCTCTCACTCTCAGTCGTGACTCTCATCTGTACAAAACACCACGTGTCACTTTGCACAGAGGTCGCCGGTAAAAACCACGACGTACACAGAAACAAAGGATCACTGGAATGAAGATGAGAACGTAAAATAAAACATAACATCAAGCAATGAGAAACATATTGCCAGAAGACGGTAGACCTACCGCAGCTTTGTTTTTCACCCGGGTCCCTTGAGCGCTACCTAGTGTCGAACCTAAATCCTGTCGCCCTCTGTTGTGCAAACCTTTAGCCGGGCGTCAACCCGGGCGCAAGCGACGCGGTGAAATGGCCAGGAAACTAAACTGGTCACAACTCAAGGGCATAAATTCTGTTGGGTGTCCGGCGAATGACACTCCTAATAGATATCGATTTATTTGGGCAAATAAATGAAGTAAACGTTAGGCAAACCAGAGGCGAATCTACGGGGGGAGTTCAGGGGGTTCACTCCAACCCTGACCCCCCGATCGGGACAGGATCAAAAATAAAATTAAAACTGTCGCCAGGAAAATAAAATCAGCTACTAAAAACAAAAAAAATTACACGGGAGGGGGAACCCCTTCCCTACCTTCTCTCCGCTCGGCGCTACGCGCCTCGGACTCACTCAAGCGAATCCATATCCCCCCGCCTCCGCGGCCCCCGCCCTTACTGAAAACGAAGATCTGCCACTGCAAAGACCAGTCCCGGTGTTCCCGCAAATAGGACCTAGGCTTACTAGTTTGTACGTCGACTCCTGACTGATACAGGTGGACTTTTTCTCCATTTTTGCTATGGATTTGCTCAACTTGAGTTTTGTAGTCATCTTTTCTTCACAATGAAATTTAATCAACCATTATAGAGTGAGTCAATAAAAGTGAGACGGAGGTTGTCGCGACTTGGCATACACGTGGCTTGGGAGAACAGTTCTTAGTGTGGTGCGGCAAACCTCGCGAGGCTTTTTAGGGGAGGGCTTGGAGGCCTATCAAATAGCCCCCTCCTTTTTTCAGTGCTGCGCCGCCCGTGGACTATAACTATGGGCGGTGCATCACAGGAACGCTGGGGGACTATACCCCCATTTTTTCAGTGCTGCGCCGCCCACAGTATCATAATGGAATCACCAACAACCTAAACGGATAATCTGATTGCCCTTGAATACGTCTTTGGATGTTTGATGGCCCAACTCACACCAAAGCCGAATTTCAACTGAGCCACTAACGTGGAGAAACAGATTGATTTTATCTTTGATCATGCAGCTTAAAGGCGAAGGCAACCTTTTTTCATGTCATTTTTAGCAAAAATAAGGTTCGTTGATTATCCCAGACATATTTTTCACTTATTTACTGCTTTTCGTAATTTAATTAATTACTCGTCGTCTACTCCGGAAGTGACGTTTTGGGAGGCAAGAATTTCGCGCCAATTTCTTTTCATATAGTCTGACTGTGAGAGCAGTCGAGTCAGTCATTGTTCTACCTCGGTTGTGATAAGTTCGGTCGTCGTTTGCTTTTGCTTACGAGTCGCTCAACATGCCACGCTGTCGCCTTTAATGTTCGCCGGCGAATAACCTATAGAGCAACAGAAATTATTTCATCTGAATTTGTTTTACAGCGTCTTGGAGCCAGTGAAACAAATTGATCAAATATACGGCTGGCGTTTATTGGAAAAGGTGGCTGATTTTGACATTTTTTACTAAAAACCGAGTTTTAAAATTTTATGTTAATAAATGCATAGTTCGCCAACACCTTGTTCGTTTTTATAAACGATAAATGCTCCATATAAAACTGAACTTGCGACAAAAAGTTGACTGGGAGTGGGCTTTTTTATTGCCCATCTTACCAGAGATTATCATTTTTTATTTTAGCATCTGTATTCACTATATTTACTCGTAATTCTATTCGTCATAATAAATGACTGACCTTATATCGCCTACCTCGGTCTCACCTTTTCATCTTGTAACGAGTTTGCGACGCACGTATCATTTATCCATTATTCGGTACACAAATGATTTTTGAGCGACGACGGAGTACTGGCTATAGTGAACTTAATTATCACCGGCGTGTACTGAATTTACGAAACGCACACACGGGCACACATGCATGGCATCCACCAATCCACAACCGAAGTGAAAAATTGAAAATGTCAGCATTTTACCGTACTCTGCCACTAATGACAAACCTATACTTTATGCTATTTTGTTTCTTGGTCGATTTTAAGACATTCACTCTGCAGCTACTTTTTGGGAGCTCTCTCGCTGCTATATACCCTAGCTAGGTATAAACATTTACTTCTACATTCCCTTGTTACCCTATTTTGTTGTAGCCACCACGCGCGTTCAATGCCGATGAATAACATATAAAGCCTCCTCTAATCGTCTGCACAAATCAAAGCACCCATTCGGGTACGGCCCGATGATAACGTGAAGTAAATTGAAAAGTGTTACTGACTTTAGTTATCATTGTATTTAGTAGTACCAGTAGGTGCAACAATTTTGTTGTTGTTGTCCAAGTATATCCCATCTTTAACGGAAAGGTAGGGGCTGGACCCGGCCTTTCCGCGGGGGGTTCGGTGGAACCCCCCCCCCCTGCATGGTTACGGGCCTGGAAGCTGAACTTGAATAATAATTTTAAACAAAACGGACAATTTTGAAAAGGTACCGGCATTATGTCGTGTATTAAAGCGGCTATTAACCCGCCTTTTCGGTAAAACATGGGTTTTTGTTACGCGACATTCAGGGCACACTAATTACTCAGATTACATGCGATTTCCGGGCTTCGGGAAAAACAACTAGAGACAGATCTGGCGACAAGTTATCTCGTCGAAGCAGCAGGTCATGCTACGCCAACGCATATATGGTCTCGAGCACTCCCTTACTGCCAGACCTTCCCTCCACTAAACCATGACTCATCTGAGCCGAGTTGAGACCGTATATAGCGGAAAGTAGTCTGAAAAGAAGTCTTATTGACAACAAAAGGAGGGTTTGTAGTACATTTAAAGCGGCTATGAACTAGTTTTTTTTTTGTAAAAAAAAATAAATTTTGACTTAGACCACAATGACCTATGAATTTTGACGTAAAAATGTCCTAAATTTAGTTAAATAATGCAGAGGGCATTTCCGAGTTTGAAGAAAATGGCAATTTGGTCCACCAGGTTAGCTTGTCACAGCGGGTCACTGCATGCGTGGGCGTGGTCTCATTGACTTGAGACTGCAATAAAGATCTGTCACTCATCCAAACTCGGCCTAAACAACTTCAAATCTGAATTGTAGTCCTATTAAAAAATTAGTCACTCTTTTACAGAACGCTGTGTTAAAAATATTTATAAACAATTAATTACCATACTACCAATGAAAGATTCTTTTCAACTTGCTCACGGGCAAATTAATTTAAGTTCCGTTGCCGCCGTGAAATTTTTAAGAAGCCACGCTGCTAACAATGCATCGTTACCACGGTGGCGTGACGTTGGAAATACCAATTGGCAATGCTTCATGGAGACTTTTCCTGAACACTTGATAAATGAGAACTGACATTGGGCGGATTCTTGAACATGTCAGGCCTGCATCACATGCGCACAACCGCGTGAAGTTATTTTACAGAACACACAGAGTGGTGTACCGCATTCTCTGTAAATGCTAGTGGACATTAGTACCTACAGGGAGCACAGACAAGTTAACACTCAGTTCTAAACAGAGCAAACCATGAATTCCTTTTGGAATAAGACTTTTCTTTCATTTAATTTCATTCACAATTACATTTTCCAACAGGACACTCCACACCACTTGGAATGATACTGGGTGACAGCCGAACATTTCAGTGTCTGAGTAAGAGTACAGTAAAAAAATTAAGAGTAAGTTTGCTAAATAAAAATGTACAGAATTTCGGCCTACAATCCAAAAAGTTGCAGGGTGAAGTGATCAGTAAAAAGTAGGTCTGGTACACAGAAGTAAAATACAATAATACAATACAATACAATACGATACGATACAGAGAATGTCCACTAAAAGGACTCACGTTGCATAGAAATTTAATACTCGAGTCTTTCGAGTATCCGTTTTTCCTCCACACCTTTTCAACCAGAACCAAAGAGTCTTCATAGACTCAAATTCTTACCATGAATTACAGTTCCCTTGATAATGTGGATAAATTATACTGCTACAGAGATATTTTCGAAAAAAAATATCTTTTGCTTTCAGCCTCGAGAGTGGGGTACGAATGCTGTAGGTACTACTTAGGGCTTGTGGTATATTTTTTCGTCATATCAGGAAAGTTTAAACCCTCTGAAACTCCAGTGTCTCTACCACTGGCTTTGATTTATCATCATTACTTGGCCTGTAGGTGAGGCAAACACAGTGCCTGATTAAGGTTTCTTAATTGGGACCCTAAGCTACATGTCTGGAGATCCCCCACTCCCAACAGTCACAATTCTTTCAACCCTGCCCCCGTATCCAAAATTTGTTCATCTCCACCAGTCATAGAATTTTCGAAGTAGCACTTTTAAGGGGCACTAAGCTCCTATGAAGAAGATCCCCCAGCAATGAGGCTGTAAACATTTCCCTTAACATTTTCTTCCTCTCCAAATTCTACACTTATTGATCAATTCCCATGGCACCTGATTTCTTTGTAAATTTCCCATGACTGCCAAAGTCACAAATGTCTTCAACAATACTATTATTCTTATACCAGTTACCACTGAGTAGAGCATGGCAGACACTGAAAAGTGTTATTTTGTGAAAATCCATAAAATGGAAGTCTACTTCACTGTTACCAAGTGCAAAATAACTCATTTAATTACCATATTATATTTTTTAAATCTACTGATGAATTTACAATCAAGGTCAATCATAATGGAATGCAGTACTAGACTACTACAAACCACAATGGGTACATCTTAAAAGCAATCCATTTCAGCACCATGAGCCAATAATTGCATTGTTTTGAATCTCAGTTTACATCAATTCCACATCCTGGATTCAACTCTCCTCTTCCAGGTTGGTAGCAAAACACGACTGGTTAAAGTTTGGAAAGGTAGGGCTGCTAACATACATGTACTTCTAAGCCAAGTGAAACAAGCAATGAAATATTGATCACACCTCAATTGGCTTTTCAACTTCTGGATTCCAACTCACTATATAAAAGCAAAACTAAATGCGAAGTAGTGTTTAGCACCCTAGCAGTGCCCAACAAATGCAGAGCATTGTGGGTAAATATCACAGAACCAAAGAGAGAGCTGATAACTAGAAGGTGGCTAATGTTATAATGGTTACACAGGAAGACCCACAACCTACATATATTGCACAATAATTCAAAGATAATGTTGCAATGCATGAGTTTCGATGTTGCAGTAGAAGCGGGATTGTGAGCATAAAGTTTATTAAATAACAATGAAAATCACTACAATAACAAAAGTTGAGCAGATATTCCTCCACAACAATGCGAAGTTTGCAAGACCAAACGTTCCGATTAGCTCTGTTCATTTATTTAACTCACTGACATTGTTCACAGTATTATGGCCTGATGGAATGAACAGCCGGCTGCTGAGAAGCACGAGAAGTAGTATCACCAATATTGCCAACACAGGTTTAACACGCAGCTGGAGAAGTCATGATGAAGTAGTATTCACAGATACTTGACTCTCTTACACTTAGCAATTTATCTTCTAGACCACACTCGAACTTAATCTGAAATGAAGAAAAGTAACAGTCGTTGTTGAACAACTTTCAACATCAAGCACGAAGTAAATGCTGTCCAACTATTCTAGTACTACCATACATAGTGCATAAGCACCTCAGGTTTGTCATGCACTAACTTCAGACTCAACTGTAAGTGTTAATTCAGTCCAACTAGCTACCACACAATCTTGTTCTTTGTCTGCTGCTTTAAAGAATTACTTGGAATATTTCAATGACAAACGCGACGAACTACGATACTAACCACAACTAGACAGCAAATACAACGATTAAGGACAATCAGTACACAAACATATGAATGTAAAAATATTTTTACAATATGGCAAATTACTGTAGAGAACAATATGTATTTTATGATTATATTTTAGCTGCATTCTGTCCACTGATTAAAATTTGCTTCAAATCACTCCAGAAAGCACCATTAAATAACATTATGAAATATAGAACTTTGCCTTACAATGCTGCTTCGACTGATTGCTCCCGGACACTGCAGTGAGTCACCTCCAGTCATTTTCATTTCACTTTTGTTCAGCCATGTCACACTGGAATGTCCTAGACTCTTTCGGTTCCTTTTATTTTCAGTCTGCGTTGCTTCCACAAAGGGACAGACTTTATACTCAAATCCACCGTGGTAGATTTCAAAACAACTATGGCTCAATCTGAAGTACTCTCCTTGACTGCCATATTTCTGAAAAGAGTGCAACTGTTGCAACCACCAAACGGAGCTATTCTGAACAAGATATTGTGTTTTCGTGATACTGAAGTGTTTTTGCAAAATCAAAGAGTTCGGTCTTTGTGAAAATAGCATGTTGTGTTGTTCAAGAACAGGAAATGTAAAATTCATAGAAACAGATCAAGTACCAATTAATACCACACTGATTCTAAAGCACTTTTATACCTGTTTACAAGCTGTGAGAAAAAAAGAGGTGACAAAGACACACCGCTGCAGCAAATGTAAATCACAGGTTCACAATTGGGAAATAAATGAATTACAGAGCCTTCATCAGATATTAACAAAAAACCTTAAATGTTTGCATTACAAAAGATGGTCATTGAAACAAAACCACTCTCTCAGTCGGCAATTGACTTTAATCAACACAACCATGTAAAGTAGCAGGACAACAGGAATGCACAACTTGTTGAAAGGGACAGTTCTGAGTGTTTTACAGTGCTCATCCCAGTACATCAGACAATACATTGCTCCTGACCAACATTTTATCACTACCTAATTTATTTCAAAAATAACGCATTTTGCTAGAGCACCAATATCTGTGTCATCAAATACCTTGTCTGTTACAGAGTTATCAAAAGCTTCTTTGATATATTCCTGCTTCAGCCTTTGACCCATCTTAATGAGGTTCTGTAGCTTGACTTCTTGGTCAGCAACTTCCTGACATGTGCTTTTACATGGGGCATGATTGACTGGGAATTTACGCGAAGGATCTACAACACAAGAAAAAGTCAAGCACAAACGCAGTGAAATGGCAATTAACGAAAGCAATACATCACGGCACTACTTCAGGAAACAATGGGATCTAGTGGCAGAGCACAAGCCTTACAATCAAAAGATTGTTGGTTAAAGATCCAGCGAAAGCTAACAAGTAAGAACTCTGCTTGGTTTTAACTATATGTGTGTACATTTGTGCGTGGGCATGTGGGCCAGTTCAGATACATCAATACGAAAAAGTTTAGCACTTCATTTAAGGTTATAAAGGTCCGTGTTGAAAAGTCAACGTATTTAGCCTAGTACCAACAAAACTAAATTAGCTTCTTGGTCAACAAAAGTATAATTTCGGAAAGCAGAAGGTCTGTAGAATTTGATTTTTGACTACCAACCTGCCTTTAGTAAACTTTAGAAAAAAGGCAAGACCCTGGTATTCATAGCAAAACAATGGTATCAATGACATGACCAAATTTCATTTCATGTAAAGAAATGAAGTCTCAAAAACGATGTTATGGGTTTCAAAATAAAATTGGGGTTTCCTTTTACTTAACATTTTTCCATAGAAACTATGAAAAGTCAAATTTTTGTTGAGTTCTCAGGCAAAAATGGGACATGTTCAAGACAATTCGTAGCATTATTTTAGAGAACAGTGTAAAAAACACAATGTATATGAATTAGATCAACCTTTTCTGAGATACGATGTTCTGTGGTTAGCAAAATTTGGACACCTTTCTAGAAGCCAAGAGAAAACCAGTGTCCAAAAATCTTCACAACATACAAAAAAATGTAAAAGCCATTATTTTACCTTAATTGTTATGTAGTTCAAGAAGTAGAAGTCTATAAAATGTGGGACAACCCAAATTCATGGTGAAATCAATAAATTTTCTTGACTCTGAAGACTGGGGCATGGTCAGTTTTAGCATTGATCATATTTCTAAAATAATGGACACTGCATTCTGAATTGGCAGTTCTTATAATGTTGACCATTATAAGAACTGCTGTTAGTTTTTATCGTAATTCTTGAATTTGGGACAGCCAATATTACCCATTTCTAAAATTTTCTATAAGCTCCAATCTTTAACAAGAGCAACGCTGAGTGTTGAAATGCGCCCACAATTGCGCCGCATACGGTATCCTTCTAGGGTTGTTTATTGGTACCATCAAGTGGCCAGTAGAGGGCATATATGTAGTATGTTGTACTTTGCAAAATGGAAAGGCATGGTCATTGCCTCCTCAATAGGCTAGGGGCAAAATGTGAGTGATCTTCATAATACAAGCACATCTTATACATCAGTTGCTTAAAGCACCACAGAAACATAGAATTAAAAACAAATTTACCAACATACGAGATTAGCACAGCATTAGAATGCCAGAAACAAATTTCTACTTGGAACTTTTCCTTCATAGTCACAAAGTAACATAAAGTATACACCTGAAGACCTATAAAAATACAGAGGTCAATGTAAAATACTAAAATTGCCACTAGAGGCATACCCGTAGTCAGAATCATCCTAAAGTCGTCATCGTCCCTTGTCAACATCACATAAATACACTTGCTAAATTTAGTAAAGATCCTGCAAACGGTTTGGGAGATACAGCCATGGGCGCAAAAAAACTGCCACTAGGAGGCGCCACAGTAATCAAAGTCATGGGAAATTCAGTGTCAACCGTCCTCTTCATAGTAAGAACATACATGCCAATTTTCACAATAATACTTATAGCGGTTTGGTTGATAGAGGGGTGGACGCCAAAAAACAGACTCAAAAACAGTAAAAATGGCCACTGGGTGTCGCAAACTAGGTCGAATCCATCCAAAAACAGGAGGATAGCGTCATCGCACTAATAGGTGCCTATATACCAAATTTCATGAAAATCCGTTAAGGACTTGTGAAGATACAGAGGTAAACGTAAAAAAATAAAATTGCCACTAGGGGGCACACTGGTAGGCGGATCCGTCCAAAAGTCGTCATCGTCTGTTGTTAAAATAATATAAATACACTTATTAAATTTCGTAAAGATCCTGTGAACGGTTTAGGAGATACAGCCATAGGCGCAAAAAAAAAACAAAACTGCCACTAGGAGGTGCCACAGTAGTCCAAATCGTCTGAAAATCATCGTCAACCGTCCTCTACATAGTAAGCATATACATGCCAATTTTCACAATCATCCTTTGAGAGGTTTGGTTGATAGAGGGGTGGACGCAAAAAAACAGACTCGAAAAATGGCCATTAGGTGGCGCAAACTATGTCGAATCCATCTGAAAACAAGAGGATAGCGTGCCTACATACCAAATTTCATGGAAATCCGTTCAGGACTTTTGAAGATACAAAGGTAAGCGTAAAAAACTAAAATTGCCACTAGGGGGCACACCGGTAGTCAGATCCGTCCAAAAGTTCGCACATGCCATCCCATTCATGAATGGAACATATGTGCCAAATTTCATGAACGTATGTCAAAGGGTTTTGGAGATAAAGCAGCGGACGCTGGACGCCGCCCGGACGGACGGACGGAGATGACGGCATAATGAGTCTACATATAAATATGTGGGCACATAATAAAATAATTAATTTTCCCCATCCCAAACTGGATTTTTTTAAAGTAAATAACTTTCATAGTGTATGGGAGTACAGGTTATACCTGGGAGGACCATACTTTTTCAATTTTGACACTATGTTCTTTCATAGCACTTCACTTTCAAAGTTACATGTTTTTTCTGAACATGGTCAAAGATTTGCTTTCAGAACACAACGACTTCACCACACCTTGAAGCTAAAGGAAACCACTACAAGTCACTCACTTTCAATGCGAATGTTGTCTGGTAGTAAATTACCCATCCATTCATCTGAACCATCGCAGCAATCGCATATTCCATCATTAACAAAGGAAGCCGGAATCGATTTCAGAGACTCAGCTCTTTGCTGATTGAGTTGCATTGCACAGTAAAACCTACAAGTCATAATAAATACTGTGTTATGAGAATAAGACATCATATTTGTACAAATCTTTTAATCAATTATTTAGTGACTAAATAAGTTAAAGTCTTAAAGGGAAAAACAACTATTTTTGGTGTTACGTTAATAAAAAGGGTGATCCCTTGTTATCTTGTAGAGACAAATTCCATGTTAGTCAGCACACAATGTGGTCAATATGAAGTAGGACATACTGGTCCCACAGTGGAAATGAATGGAGAACCAAGATGTGGACCCTTTGCCGGGCCGTTAACATCACTTTCTATTTTTCCATACATGCCAGAGGAGTATTCAATATTAACAGGGAAAATGTGATCCCAAGATAACCAGGGATCTCTAACTTTACCAAGCATAACACCAAAATGATTGCTTTCCTCTTTTAATCATAACAATAAGGATCATGTCCACAAAAGCAGCACTAACATTTAATAGAAATAGACGAAGAGCACAAGGCATGAAAGCGTATTACCTGTTGTTTTGGCAGGCAGGTGTACCTGGCTCATCAGTGCCATCAACACAGTCACAGTAATTATCATTCACCTGGTCCACAGGTATGTGTTCCTAAGTGAAAGGTGTAATAAATTAACACAATACAAACTAGCACACGAGAAGACTTGGGTTATTAACAGGAATGGAATCTTGTCACTGTAAGGAATTTATGAGGGTAAAACAACAAATTCTATTCGAGTATTTAGCCACCTAAACAGGGTCTAATGCAGCTTTAAAACTAAGCGTTGCATTTTCTACTCATTTTTTAAGAAAATTCATTTGAAAAGCAACATTTATATATAATAAGTAATAACAGCAAAATTTATATATAATAAGTAATAACAGCAAAATTTATATATAATAAGTAATAACAGCAACATTTATATATAATAAGTAATAACAGCAACATTTATATATAATAAGTAATAACAGCAATATTACTTAGTGAAAACAACATTTACTTGATATTCAAATTGACTTGTAAGTCAAGCAACAATATCGGCACCCGTCTGTACCAGGGGTACCTCTTCTTCTCAATGGGTGGCATAGGGGAACGGTTCGACTTTGAGAAAAGACCCTTTTACAGTGTATGACATTAGACATAATATGATTTAAACAAAATTTATAATGCCTTCTCATTCCCCAGAGGACGTTAGTATCTGGACCCACATGATCAGTACTGCATTTCTACTTGGAAGTCTACCATTTTGCTATTTTCTAAGGCATAACAGCAGAAACTGTTTAATGTTGATCTCACCAAAAGTCAATAGGCTTCTGGAACGAATACACGCCTTCATAATGTGAAAGTTTGATGCAGATTTTTTACTTATTTTTCAGTTTTGTTTGGAAATCAGCTTGAAAACATTCGCCATTTCATTCATACAACAAAGCAACCACCAATGGAGAATAATTACTTTTGTATGAAGGCACTGAAATTGTCCAGTAGTATCCTTGTATTTGCTTAGTAGATCAGGGTGCACACCATGCATAGTCCTTTGAAATGTTTTAAAGTTGTCATTATGCGAAATCTTCCGATGAGTCCTATCTTCATGTTCCCCTTCAACATCAGCCATGTCTTGTCTATTTCTAGCAGATTCCTCCAGTGTATGTATACTCCCACCACGAACAGGAATTTTATTACCGGCATGTTCCCCCTGTCCGTGTTTCTGCGCTCTCTTAGCTCCCAAGTTTGCTTCCGGAAAGTATTTGCGTTTTTCATGTTTCTGCACGAGTTTGTTGTGCACACTGAGGATGTTGACTGAGAAGACTTGAAACATTATGTACACTGTAGCTGCTACAAGAAACAGCACTAACAATCGATATGACGAGCGCCTGCTGCGGAATGGCTTCATTGTGGACACTTCTGTAAAGTACCATCAGCATATCTGCAATACGGTGATTAGACAAATTATAATTACTGTAACAGATCCTTTTTATTAAACTATATCCACAAACCCTTTACAGGATTGACTTGCTTTGACATATGGATTTTTCAGGATTTATAGTAATGAAATGGTGAGTTAAGATCCAAGTGGTTGTAAAATGCTCACATATGTTAAACTATAAACCACATGCACCACACGCCTACTTAAACATGGCACCCTGAAGTGCTCAACAACATTATCATCATGGCAGGCGTTTGTATAGATAATGGTGTGTGTCATAGTGCTGGTGGTTCTGATGCCGTTTCGTAATAAATCAACAAATTCCAAATAGGCCTGTGGTGTTGCTCTACCTATCATTAAAGTTTGATCTCAGTGGACAACCATTCTTCATGCATAACACTCAATATGCAGTGCTGAATCATAAAAGGTGCTTTAATTCCAACACAATGAGTTTCTGAAAGAGCCCCACACTGCTATCCGAAAGCATCCCGAGACCTTTTTGTACATGTCGCACACTTTGAAAGGCACTCTTTTCAAAAATCCTCAGTAAGCAGAAGTACTGTGACTGTGTGCAGGTAAGGTGCACATCATTATGGGTCTCTCACTGCTTACTGGACTAGCCTGCCAGCCAGCTGTAGGAAGATTATCGTCAAAAGTAAAGCTAGGTACCACTGTGTTGAGCTTGTTAGACCTTGAAATTTCACACAAACTGGGAAGTTCTTCTCGTCACCTTCTCGTGAAACTTATATCAATATGTAGAGCTACTGACAAGCGGGAATGCATGCAAAATCACAGGCGTCCTCAGCTTCTGATCGTCCCCAATACACTACATATTATATGGGGACGATCAGAAGCTGAGGACACCTGTGTGCAAAATCTGGGAGCCTGAACTGACACTCACCTTGCTCATCCCATTGTAGCAGCCATTTGAGTGAAAAACAATCTAATAAATGTCATTTTCTTGAATAATTCTCCGCATTTTGGAACAAAGAAAAGTCTATGGGTGTTTTTACAACACTAAGTTAATATAGCTTTGCACCAAATCCAAGGGGCAAGGCTATCCACCACCACAGTGCAGTAGTAGTGGCAGTGCGTGAGTGACAGTGTCAGTGTAAGCCTATGGACACAAGGTTACTCAAAATTTATACAAGAAGTTCCTGTGCGAGAAAGAGGGTATTATAAAGAACAGGAATGTCAAAGAAGTTTAGGCCTACCGAAAACGCCAACGTGCAATTTTTGCCTTCTAATTGTTTAATAACGAGCAACAATAGGCAAAAAATCCCTGCAGATTGTTGAACAATTCGTTCTCCTTCAGTGAAGAGTACGGGACACGTCATGACCAACAAAGGAACAGTCACTGTAGCAATAAAGTGAACCAATGCAATGTAGCTACTTTCGGAATGATCATTCTGCCGGTGTACCCACACGATACAAACAACTCCAAACAATTATAAACTTCGTGAATTTCAGCGGGTTTCCCTCGCAAAACGAAATGTGTCGATTACATCGACATATTTTAAAATTATTTTGAAATGCGTGTTTGCATTTTACGAGGCGGTCGGTCAGCCGAGTGCCACGAACTCCGAGGCAAACGGGCTCAGTCACTGAAAACCAGAAATTCTCGCGCCACGACGTATAATCTATCACGTCAGGAAAAATTTTAACACCTCAGGAAATTTTCACCCTTAAACCGTTTATCTTTGTGCCAGAAGGCCATCCGATCGATCGTGCCCCGCCCAGTCCACCGCTTCGAGTCAGTTTGACTGACATGAGTGGGGGAGTGGGAATTGGACCGTGCGTTCAAATGAGATTTGCTTTCTCGGGAATACATACTAGGGTGTTTTTTCAGACCAGCATGCCCTGTCTCCCTCACGTACGGTTGTCCTTTCAAGAAATAGGCGAAGACTATCTTGGGGATTGGAACGAATCGTAATTGCTATGATTTACACTGACCCCGGACCGATTCCGCATGAGACTACTATTAAGCTATAGTTGAAGAATTGAGGATGCATCAGGCTGGAATGCTATCTACATCATCTGAGTGGAACTCCCTAACTCCATGAAGAGTGGCAGGGACAGGGTGGCCTCGTGACTAACTATAGATTCGACCCGGCCCCGCGTGCGCGACTGGTTCCCGCCATGGCTTGGGTGACTAAGGTTTAGTCGTTGACTCTGAGGCCCAGTGGCCCTAAAAATTTCAGCGTGCTGCAATTGACATGGATTTGTTGAATGTATCATGATTGATCCATTTTCCTACTTCATACTCTTTTAAAAATGCACATGCGTACTCATTTTTCCGTATTAAGACATGCGGACATGTCCACATGCACTGACCACCCGTCTCTACGGGTACTGCCGACCAGCTATGGTCATTGTCTACACGGCATGAAATCCAAGCTAAGTGTTTTAGTACCCGGGCATTGTTCTCGATATATAGGTGCATCTAATAACTGAAGTACTGTTTATTTTTGCATATAAAAGTATGAATTACACCTGAGTCTGATATAGTTTAGCTATTTTCGGAGCAGTGAGTCATCGGAGTATAGAATCTTGATAGTGAGCTGTTTCCATTTACAGCAATGTAAGAAACTCAACGCGCAAAAATAACGCCAGATAAACAATGCATGGGCGGCGCACCATAACCCCCCCCCCCCNCCCCCCCCCCCCCGCCGCCCGTGAATGTCGTCTAGTCAGGCATTCACCGAATAAATTTCCGTCCGAGCATATAATGAGTGGTTACACTCATTTAAGCGTGCCTGATGGTTTGACGTTTTGGCAGGAGGTAACGAGAGAACGTTCTTTTGCTGCACCACATTGAATTCGAATTTGTGTCCTGTCATTCTTTGCGCCGGAGCAACCGCCACAGCATCCTCATTTCCGGTATTACAAGTTCCGTCTCATCTCAGGATATCATATACATGTAGCATGGGCGGCGCAGCACTGGAAAAAAATGGCCCACTACGGTGCGCCCGCGCCCATGCATAGAGCTGAGCTATCGTTATGTAGCCTCAGTATACAGATTTCCCATCTCCCTAATTAAGATGCATCAATGGGCCTTACCGAAAACTCTACAGTGTTGACGTTTGCAAAATATCAAATGTTCCTCTATCTAGAAATTCGAACCACCCCGCTCAGTGCTGGCTGGCTCCGGGCCTGCGTTTGCCTCTTGACTTGATTTTTCAGGTCATTCTTGAATACTAGCGTTCATAATTGATGTGGCCACTGGAAGCCCATATATGTCTTCTTTTTATTGATAAGGTAAAAGGGGCGGAAAGTATCGTTTTGTTATTTTGTTTAGCTGATGACATGTAATCTGTGTGGAATGCATCGATTTGCCAGTGCTTGTGGTTGCAGCAACCACATGCAACAATTTCAATGAACAACATATACTATTTCGACTGTTATGTTATAACATTCATAAATTTCCAATCAATCGACTAGAGCACACGAATCTCCGGAGTAGACCTAGTGTGATCTTGTAGGGCTTTCGCTTGTAATGATCTTCAGAGCATTTTCGCGAGTATATATTGCGTCTACAAAACAGGTCAACTGAATGTCTGCTGCTATACTTCTTTTCGTTGTAAATCCGAATGAAGAGCAGTGTTACATGCAACCTCTCGTAACACCACGAAATACCTCGTGCCTCGCCATAAGTGTACGGTTGAGCTCAACAAATCTAAACCGCGCCACTTTTCGCAATGCTAAGTAGTTATTGATGAAGTCTTAACTGAAGCGCTTTGGGAATTAAAAAACATCCCCACCATCCTACGATTTTCAACTGTGGCCGAGTAAGGCAACTCGGAGGCAATGTGTACAGTCAAACGCCGCTCTCTAATTCGCAATTCTAGACTTGACCAATCCAATCGAGTCGCTGGTGGTTTCGATGTTTCTGTAGGTAACGGAAAATCAATATAATCCTATCGTTGTAATTGATTACCTATTAATAGTCAAAAATTTCTACTAATCAGTCGGTTCTCGTAGATACACTGGTAAATCAGAAACTAACAAATTCGTTGTTCACCAAAACAGAATACTATTAGGCAATTAATGCCCGAGCAGCCGGGGAACACGGAAGGGTTGTGTTAACGTGCATTTTGCTTGTTGCAAAGATATTTATTGCGCCTGGTTTGTATGTTCATTAAGCTTAATCTCCAAAGATCCGCCGTTGAAATCTCCGCTTATACAATTCAAGTACTGCATAGTACTTTGAGTAGTCTAGCCTGTTAGATTTCGGTCATAAAAAAATAGTACCCCTGACCACATGTTCGACGTGACTAGCGAGTTTCAAACAAACAACTCACAGAATATTATGGAAAAAAGCTTCGATATGTATTCTATAGAATTATAAAACCAGTTCACAATACGGTGATCTTCAAGTTCTTCACGGCAAACTTCCATCGTTTTCGATAGCGGTCATTTTTGGTTGTAATGAAGGGCGGATGTTTTATTACTCCTATGCTTAGCACGTTTTTTTTTACATTTTAGGTGAATTTGGAATCTTAAAGCCTCGTGAGGAATTGAAAGTACTGGAGTAAAGGGGATAGGTGAGGACAATTGGTCCGCAGGTTGCCCGCCCTTAATGGATGATCCTCGTTGGGAAGGGGACCTTCGGGCAAAAAATCGTCGTAAACAAATGGCAAAGAGACGGTTATTCATCGTGTGACCCTCCAAGACATGGCATTTAAAACACAAAAGGTTGTACGATTTCACAAACTTCAGGAATCAAATTTGAGAACTTGATCCAATGCAGTGGCCGGGACGGCCCTTTCTCAGAGGGCGGCTCTTTAAGAATTAGTTGTCAATAATAAAATGCGAAAAAAGTGTCCCATGGATGCTCTCAATTGGCCCTCTCCAATGGCTAGCCCCTATAAATGAAATGATATATAATTTCAAAAAAGAGGAAATAGCAATTGTCATGCAGTTGTGATGGACATCTGTCAACTTCTGAGTTTTTACCAAGTGATTTATAATTCCGAAAAAAAAAAACGAAAAAAGATAACGTCGACAGATGACTCCATCAATTATCCATTTCCAGATATGTCGTCTCAAGTGAATTCAAGTTCAAGAAGTCCCGGTGAACTTGTGAATATCACCAAGAGTTATATGCTTAAAAGTTATTCCACTTTTTTGTATTGAATACATGATCTACGCTGCAAAAAATGGGGCACACTTTAAGGATAAAAGAAGCACTGATAATTGGCAAAGTTCTCTTGAATTTCCTCTCTTTATGTTTTGCTGTGACCGTGACCCTTGCCTCAACTTAGGAACCAGCTTAGACCTACTGGGCCCGCCGAGTCCGGAATCAACTTGTCGGCCAACGCACTCGGGTTCTCAATGTTCAACCTTGACGTCTGCAAATTATGGGGGCACATTCCCCTGCTTCCTACAGCTCTCGCTGCACTTGGAGAAGACCGGCGAATAACAGTGTTTTTTTGGAGAGATGCTCTTGAAACCAAATTCAAATTTTACCCAAGAGACCGTAGTGGATCGGCGATTCGTCTTCGGTTCAGTGTGGACAAATGTTTTTATTTTAAACCACCAGGGGTCACGAGACTCCCGTTTGTGACATCACTTCCTGGTGAAAGATATGTGTTTGATTGTTTTTTACTCTGTACAAAATAGTTTAATTTCACCGTAAATTGATGTTTTGGGTGATAAGAAAGGAATCCGTAAGAAACTACTTCTTACCATTCAAGTTTTGGATGATTCAGGTATATACCTTTATCACGTTGTTGAATTATTTAACAAGTCTTTGGTCATTTTTTTTCGAAATCTGGGGACACTTGACCTGGCCTTGGACTCTAGTGTCATGTTGGTCATGCATCTCACTATACAGTTCGCACGTAGAGTGCAGCTATAACTATTGGATAGTCATTCTGTTTTTAGGGTGGGTTATTTGGGCCCTGGCTGGGCTGTGCCTAGGCAACACGTAACTCCTCAAGTGGCTGGCGAGAGGCTGCAATAGTCCCCATCTGGTCTCTACTAATTTCATTCCTAATACATGTCTTTTGAACAGGCGGTAGTCTTAATCCGGCCACGAATGAGAGGTTTTCACCTTGTCAAAAATACATTTTACACTTAAAATTGCCAGTTATAATATAAAAGCGTTTTATTCAGCTATCCTTTCTGATTCGTTGTGTATCCTTGATTAAGCGTGTCTTCGGCAGTTAAGATGATTTGGCAAAGAATTTCAACTTTACTATTTTGTTCGCTGTTAACCTTTTTAACCGCCGGCGATAACCATAAAGCAAGTCCATTAACTTGACAGCCTGAGTAGTTCTGCTCGTCACCTCATCGTGAAACTAATATCAACATGTAGAGCTTACTGGTGGGGGTGCATACAACATCTAGGTGTCAACTGACACTCACCTTGCCGTTACAGCCGTTTATGTAAAAAACATTCTAATTAACAGCATTTTGTTGCATAATTCTCCGCCTTTTGTAACAATGAAAAGTCTGTCGCCGTTTTGAAAACTTTACGTTGGTGACACGCGTGGCACTCTATTTCCTAAAATTTTGCGACTTCTTTTGAGACTGAGATTATGATAACTTAATTGCAGCAGCAAAATTTGTTCTGAAGTTCGTTTTCTAGTGAAAATACTAAAAATTTCAGTTCCAATGTGACATGTACGCAACCTCGTGGGAGAGAAGAACAGTTGATTGAAGAATCGGCGAAAAACGAAACTGACCAATAGGTGATGAAATATTTCATGGCACCGAAAGCCGATGCAAAAGATCACTCCACGATTTTAGCAGTAAAGTACCAGTAGAGCGCCAATTTTTCCAACACCGGTAAATACTTTAGTTTACTCAAGGAAGAGTTTAGTTTCGAATGACACTAATTTTGTGTCAGATTTTATTTGGTCAGTTCTTTGCCCTCATCAGTGCAAAGATGTATATTTATTATACAGCTTTGCACCACATAGGAGGATACCCAAAGTGACTTATAAGATTTGTGTCCCTTGGACTTTTTGGCCGTGAACTGGCACGATTTCATGTAACTTTCTCAAAATGGCACCCAGTGAGGGAAGCTCGAGTGAAACGCGACAGATTTTATGGATATGTTCAAAATATGCTGATTAAGTTGTCTCCAGAGTCATGGTATGTGTTAAATTAATTCAGGGCCCTCGATCCTACGAAGCTGGGGCTGAATATCGGCACCATTCCCTTCTCAAAAATATTGTGCAAAATTCCCATCATCAGGTCAAAAAAATTTCCCATGAATGATGAAAAATTCACCTCATGGTTTTAGCCTGAGACAACCTAAAAAATATTCAAACCCACTGACTTGAGTCACGAGACAGCCAGACACTGGAAACGTCACAGACTGGTTTCCCCATAAAGCAAGTGCCACATACAGGAGTGCTATAACCAGTTTCACTCTTGTGTATTGAAAACTCAAAACAAAAAGAAAATGTCTGTGCGTCTGTGGCGCAAAAGGCACACAAGCAAGTTTTAAAAGAAGAGAATTGTGAAAATCCGTGCCATGGAGCATCGAAGCATACAGAAAAGTGTCTTTCCACTGATGAACTTGCTGTTCCTTCTCTCAGAAGCAGTATCAAACAGACCACGTTTCAGTAACTAACTTGTCAGGATCGTTTACTGTGATCAACATCACTGTTGAAGCTAAAACAGTTCAGCATTGCTCTGCTTGTCTATTTACTAAGGTGGGAGAAGGACTGGATGGCCAATTTTGAGGATGTGTTACACTATACACTGTTGTGAGAAAAATATTGTTTAACTAAAACCCTTATTATGCCACTACTGAGTGTGCTCTGTGGTACTATAAGGTGAGAGCCTGTACCTTACAAACATTGCTTCGCTCACATTAAGGTGTTAGTAGTATTCAATTGCTAGTTTTGATAGTTTTTCACCCTGGATGTATTCTAATAATAACTATGTTGTTCTGTGCTTGTGCAAAAATAAACCATTGATGTTGCCTTCATAAATAAGCCAAGCAGTGTGACAATAGTAATACATCGTGTATTTTTATTATTTGACTTGGAAGTTGATACCTGCTTATTTGTGACAGCATAAAATAGTAAAAAGCAGTGTAGTAAATGAGCATCTCAAAAATTCCCCTCTAAGTAAAAACTGATGTGAAAATTCCCTCTAATAAAAAATGCCATGAAAACCCCCCCCCCCTTTAGAAGGTACAGGCACCTTTACCCTCACGTGAGCGAGTTTTCTCTCATGTGAGTGAGGGCCCTGTAATTGATCTATCACCAGAATTTTGAGAGACTGCTTAACTGACCTATCGGAATGTAGCCTTCTTGACACACCTTCATTTCTAAGCTGTCACTTTACCCAACAAATAACACGTTGTCGGGTAAAACTTATTATTTGTTTGTCGACTTTTTGCAAGGGGGTGGAGCTAGCAATAGGTCAATTATAAACCACTTCATATATCAGCATGCTTCATTCTATGTTATTCATTGTATTTTGATTGGATTGTCTTTTTATGGTATATGCTATTGCTTATGAATATCACAGACATCCACAGGTGATGTAATATGTCTGGCTGTGTCCCTTGATCTTACGGTTAGCATAGTGGCTACATTCCCATTGAGTCAATTTTTAAGGTCATGGTTACCCTTCCTCAGTGTTAATGTTAGCATTAGCTATATGTTAGGCTTTGGGATACTGCATGGGAGATTATTTCCATCTTTTAGTATAGTGAAAAAAGTAGTAATGCGTATGCCAATACATGGCTACATAGATAGAAGCACTGGAAGTCCGGCAAGGTTCCGTGCCACTATGCGAAGCCCGTGTTGATGACTGTATTTGGCTGCTGCTTGACCTTCGATTGGGTTCAATCATTATCTGACCCCAATCAAAGGTCAATCGGCGGGTAATCACGTAGTGGAGAGATTGTGAACCTCACTAGAGCAGTAGGTTACTACGCACAATGCGTAGTGGTGAGATTGCAATCCTCGCAGACTTTCTGTGATTCTATGAACGTATGTAATGACATACGCAACATCTGAACAATCGAAATAAGCTACTGTACTATGGGATAGTGTTAGGAACTATTTTGTAACATGTTATGAGTGTGTTAGCACCAATAGTGGTCACTGTGGTGGAATAGAGCTGTTATTGTCTTAGCACACTGAAAGTCAAGACCTAGGGAAGGCAGTGATACATGCAAAGAAACTGAAGAAAAGAACAATTATTATGTTTTATGGATTTTTGCTGTTAATATGTAAGGAGAGGATTCAGAAAATAGTTTTGAATTAAGTCATATTGTGGAGCTAGCTTTAGTGCAAAGCTGTATAATTATGCAGGTTTGGAACAATATGGGTAAAAGATGACCTAGTAAAATCTGACACAGAATTATATAAATGTGATTAAAATCTACATTCTTCCTTGAGTAAACTAAATTTTTTACTAGCGATGAAGAAATTACCATTCTACCCTTATTGTAGTCGACGGAAATCTTTTTCGTTGTTATAAAAGCCGGAGAATTACACAAAAATTTGCGTGTTGTAATAATATTGTTTTTCACTTTTAGAACAGCTGTGGCAGTTGGTTCTCAGATTTTGATTGTACCCCACCAGTCACTAGCTCTGCATGTTGATATAAGTTTATTGATGAGGTAACATGCAAAACTGCTCAGGATCAGGTGATATGAAATTTCAAGGTCTATGTGAAGTTAACTCACAGTGGTTTCTAGCTGTGTTTTGAAGTTAGTCTCCATACAGCTTCAGGGCTCCATTCAGCACCAATGTGGCCTCAGATTTAATTTAGCAGTCTCGCGAAATTGCACTTCTGATGCGTGCAATCGCCCAAAAATTTAGATGTCGATGTACTAGTAACAACAGCTTTTGCTTTAGTCAAGGAAGAGTTTTGTTTTTGATAACTCTTTTGTGTCTTTTACTCACTTTTTACCAGTGCACCTTTCCAAACAATTTCTTAGAAATAGCTTTTCATCAAGGCTAGAACATATGCAGCTAGATGATAACACTGTAGGCGGGAGAATAATGAACACTGTTGTGCGATATATGTCAAAATGTGCTACTGCAGAATGTGAGTCGAAGCTTCAAGGAGTCCAGATTTTGGCCAACAGGGGCATCACCATCAAGTCACTTGGCCTAAATTTTCCAACCCAGATGTCTCACTTTTTCATTTTTATGCGCCCACATATTTATATGTGGACGCATTATGCCGTCATCTCTGTCCGTCCGTCCGTCCGTCCGTCCGTCCGGGCGGCGTCCGTCTGGCGTCCGGCGTCCGCTGCTCTATCTCCAAAACCCTTTGACATACGTTCATGAAATTTGGCACATATGTTCCATTCATGAATGGGACGGCATGTGCGAACTTTCGGACGGATCCGACTACCGGTGTGCCCCCTAGTGGCAATTTTAGTTTTTTACGCTTACCTTTGTATCTTCAAAAGTCCTGAACGGATTTTCATGAAATTTGGTATGTAGGCACCTAGTAGTGAGATGACGCTATCCTGCCGTTTTCGGATGGATTCGACATAGTTTGCGCCACCTAGTGGCCATTTTTACTGTTTTCGAGTCTGTTTTTGTGCTTCCACCCCTCTATCAACCAAACCGCTCAAAGGATGATTGTGAAAATTGGCATGTATGTGCTTACTATGTAGAGGACGGTTGACGATGATTTTCCGACGATTTCGACTACTGTGGCGCCTCCTAGTGGCAGTTTTGTTTTTTTTGCGCCTATGGCTGTATCTCCTAAACCGTTCGCAGGATCTTTACGAAATTGTGTAAGTATATTTATATGATGTTAACAACGGAAGATGACGACTTTTGGACGGATCCGACTACCGGTGTGCCCCCTAGTGGCAATTTTAATTTTTTTACGCTTACCTTTGTATCTTCACAAGTCCTTATTGGATTTTCATGAAATTTGGTATGTAGGCACCTATTAGTGAGATGACGCTATCCTCCCGTTTTCAGATGGATTCGACATAGTTTGCGCCACCTAGTGGCCATTTTTAGTGTTTTCGAGTCTGTTTTTGTGCGTCCACCCCTCTATCAACCAAACCGCTCAAAGGATGATTGTGAAAATTGGCATGTATATGCTTACTATGTAGAGGATGGTTGACGATGATTTTCCGACGATTTCGACTACTGTGGCGCCTCCTAGTGGCAGTTTTGTTTTTTTGCGCCTATGGCTGTATCTCCTAAACCGTTCGCAGGATCTTTACAAATTGTGTAAGTATATTTATATGATGTTAACAACGGAAGATGACGACTTTTGGTCGGATCCGACTACCGGTGTGCCCCCTAGTGGCAATTTTAGTTTTTTACGCTTACCTTTGTATCTTCAAAAGTATTGAACGGATTTTCATGAAATTTGGTATGTAGGCACCTATTAGTGAGATGACGCTATCCTACTGTTTTCAGATGGATTCGACGTAGTTTGCGCCACCTAGTGGCCATTTTTACTGTTTTCGAGTCTGTATTTTTGCGTCCACCCCTCTATCAACCAAACCGCTCAAAGGATGATTGTGAAAATTGGCGTGTATGTGCTTACTATAAGGAAGACAGCTGACAATGATTTTCAGACGATTTGGACTACTGTGGCGCCTCCTAGTGGCAGTTTTGTTTTTTTGCGCCCATGGCTGTATCTCCCAAACCGTTTGCAGGATCTTTACTAAATTTAGCAAGTGTATTTATGTGATGTTGACAACGGACGATGACGACTTTAGGATGATTCTGATTACCGGTATGCCTCTAGTGGCAATTTTAGTATTTGCCTCTAGTGGCAATTTTAGTATTTTACATTGACCACTGTATTTTCATAGGTCTTCAGGTGTATACTTTGTGTTACTTCGTGACTGTGAAGGAAAAGTTCCAAGTAGAAATTTGTTTCTGGCATTCTAATGCTGTGCTAATCTCGTATGTTGGTAAATTTGTTTTTAATTCTATGTTTCTGTGGTGCTTTAAGCAACTGGTGTATAGGATGTGCTTGTATTATGAAGATTACTCACATTTTGCCCCTAGCCTATTGAGGAGACAATGACCATGCCTTTCCATTTTGCAAAGTATGCCCTCTACTGGCCACTTTATGGTACCAATAAACAACCCTAGAAGGATACCGTATGCGGTGCAATTGTGGGCGCATTTCAACGCTCCGCGTTGCTCTTGTTTAATGTTGTCAAGGGAAGTAATTGGTGGAGAATTTTGTGGATTCGTGATATCATTGAATGAGTACCACAGATCGCCTTGGTTTTACCTGATAGGTAAGAGAACAAAAGCCACGCAGTACGCTGTATTGTAGTATGTGTTAGAAATATTTCTACAAAAAAGAATAAAAAGGAAGACTAGTCTGTGCATTCACAAAATGCTTGTCCAACTCTCTGACTCAATATATGTGGCAGTTGAAATATTTTCTGGCTTTGAAACATCATATTTAAATGTAGAATACAGAAAGTTAGCATGTTTAAAGTGACGAACAAAATTTCTATATGTAAGGACAGATGATTTGGGTGATTGGTTTCAGTAGTAGGTTTCCTGGTGTCATGTAGCGTCGACACGTCGATGTTTTGGGGAGTTGTGGTCAGTATGAACGGTTAACTTCGGTCCTGGTGGATTGAACTTAACAGGGCGAGTTGACTTCGGAGTAAATAGGTGGATTCAACCGCATTGCGGTATAAATGGTCCACTTCGGTCTCGTTGAAGTTATCACCAAGAGCCTATGTTACTACCAGCAATTAAAGAGCAGTGTCTTCGCTAATAGTTGCTTATATTTTGCTTGAATAATCACTAGTCGAATTAGAAATAAGTGTTCTGTCAATTAGCACACATAAATGTTCTCAAATTGTCACATTAAAAAAGTCTTAGTCTGCACGGATGCGTCAGCGCTTCCTTGCGATTATTTTGACGATGACAATGTCACCTACCGTTTATTTCGATGCCGTTAACTACCGAAGCTGGTGTGAACGATTCAATTGACTTCGCAGTTTACATCGATGCTTCACTCATACCGGAGTTAAGTTAGTATAAAAGGGCCTTTTGACACGACTCATTGTGCTCGTTCCAATTAGTCCATCATTGAAGGTTCGTTAGTGACATTCTACGAAGTGAAGGTATTTGAACTATACAGTGATTGTTATAATTTGGAAAGCAGCATTAGGTATCTCATGTCATGATTAGAAATATTATGTAAGCGACCTTGGTTTTGACTTGGTGAAACGAAATTTTTCCAAGTACTGGAATGCTGCTTTTTGAAAGGTTGGTTATACGGACACAACAGGGGGCATTTTTCGTTTGATCAATCATGCAGTGCGTATGTTGGTAAAATGTGGAGGTCTATTATTTGTGGGTGAACTCGCTCCAAAAGTGGTATTGTAATAGTCAGTTTAGCTTCACAGAACTCTAGCTCAGTGGTCCTTTGATGGATTATTTTGAAATTTGGAAATAGATTTCCTTAAGAAAGAAATGTGTCATTTTTTATTATTATCATGCTCGAGTAATTCAAGAATTTTTTGTGACTGTTCTTTTATTTTTTGACTAGTCTGTTTAAAATTTGGCATTTAGTTAGATCTTTTCAAGTCCGACCAAAAATTTTCAAGAAATTCTTGATTCCAACTTATTGCAATTCTAATGTTCGAGAACGTTTCTCAAGCTTTGAGTGAGCGTGTTTATCAGTATGCACACTAAAGGTTGCATTTTTTGTTCCATCATCATGAAATCCGTGTACATGATATATATCTCAAGTCCTGTTATGGGGCAAATGCGACGACATGAAGGATCATTCTGAAATTGGGCATGGGACTAGATCTTGTCAAGGGCTGTCTGTGGTGGTTTGTCCAGTACTCGCTTCCGCCTTCTCTTCTCAAGTTTTCTGACACCCTGAACCCCTCATTTTTAGTTTCCCCAGAACTTGGATAACTCAATCAGGATATCACTATGGGTGCTTAAAAACAAGGTTAGGTATTTTTATGAAACACAGCAAAGCATTTCCTTATTGCAGTCACATGCATGATGCATGTATTTACTTACTGAAATAGGTGTCACTGAAGTTCTGTTATTCAGTATAAGTCAAAAAATAAACATGACACACAATGGCGCATATAGGCTAAATTGCTGGGCAATGAGCCGTGAAGATTTGTCATTTCTGTTTTTCTGGTTAGCTTGCCCACACCAGTGCTGTGACAGGAAATTGCACTTGCACTCAGCTGCCATTGAATGTCGTTCTTCTTCTTGGAGTATTGTTGGCAAGTAATTCAAAGTGAAACTAGTAAATGCCACCATGACTTGCTATTTAGACTGTAACAGGGTTTTCCCTCCTATCATCAAATTCCCAGCATGACTCATCGGCATTGTTCTCTCAAATGCTGTATTTATCCTTTGTCCTTATTCACAGTATAGGTACTGTACTCTTGCTGGGTACATCATAACAGAACAGTTGTCTCATTATGCAATAATATTTCAATTGTTTATCTTTCCATGAAATATAGATGTGCAGAAAGCAATGACTTTTCGAGCATTATTCAAAATTTTCAAACGTTTAGCTTCAAGGGTTTTCAAACTGGATGTTTGAGTACATGTAGGGAAAATACTAAACAGAATGACTTTTGATATTTCGCAACCTGACTCGTGCAAGATTGTAAGATGGTCCATTTCAGTGTCTTTTTGTGCAGCACACTCAGAAACTGTGTCAAAGCTGAAGTGTTCGAAAAACAACCACTTTTCTCGTGCTTGCTATTACAAAAGGAATGTCACACGGTAATTCTTCACTTATTTAGTACATAATGTGGCGACAAGTGAAATTCTATTTTACCAAATTTATTCACAAAACAAATGTTAAGAAAAATGTTAGTCTAACATATTATTAGCTTACTTTGTACTTAATGTGAATGTCATAAAACTGCATTTGGTGAGTTTCCATCACTTGCAGCAGTGTACAGTCTTAGAAAATTAAAAAATGACAAGTTTGGCAATTATTTTTGTGCAAAATAAGTGGGGAATTACCATAGTCTGATAGACAGTTTCCCTAAGTATTTTGTGAACAGCACCTTAAGAGTACAGAGACCGAGGCTCAAAAACATCAATCTTAATGTACATATTAAATCTTTATGTGACCTTGTACATATATATGGGCGCTGCTGTCATCTCTGTCTGGGTATCTGCTGGTGTATTTCTTAATGTAGGATTTTCATGAAATTTTGCAAATGTATTTCTATGACGCTCATGAATGTTGGAGAGAAATTTCAGACAGATTCAACTACCATGGAGCCCTCTATTAGCAATTTTAGTTGTTTGCGTTTGCTTGAGGTGCATTTAACCAAGTTCTTTGTTCGACTTTCAGGATGACAGTTTTCTGTTTACTGACAATCCTTTACCCAATTTAGACGAATTTGACGTACCGTACCAGTATTTATGCATCATCTAGTGGTTGTTTTCATTGTTTTTGCCTCCCTATCTGACTGCTTGAAGGGTCAACATGCAATTTGGCACATTAGGTGTTGATTTGTGGATACTGGTCCAACTGCGGGTGGTGTCCCTTAGTGTTATATTGGTTTTTATTTTTGTCTCAATATCTGCCGCAATATCTACCAACTAAGCTCCTTGATGGCTCCTCATGAAATTTTGGCTGAATGTTCTTATTCAAAAGAACACAGTTGATATTGATGTCTGAACAGGTCTCATTACTATTCACCTCCTTGTTGCAATTTTATTTTTGCTGCTGCCTCAGTATCTACCATACAAGTAAGGTCCTTGATGGAATTTCTTTTTATGCTCCTATTGAGGATGGTACAGCTGACATTGGCTTTGTGTTGGATCCAAGTATTGTGGCGTCTTCTAGTGCCAAGATTTTCCATGTGTTGCAATATGTGCCACATTGATTTTTCATGGAATTTGCTATAACTGTTTTTACACGAGGAACAGTTGTCACGGTGTGAGTTGTCATGGTGCGAGTTGTCATGGTGCGACTTGCTCCACTCAAGTCTCATTTACAATCGCCAACTGGACCAGCATGAGTCATTTATACAAAGACTTTCTGTTAGCACTTGACACCTGCCTTGTTCCAAATGGATTTGACCTATTACATGCTCCTGGTGGCCATTGTTAATATTTTTCATTTATTTTTTATGCCCGCCTGTCTTCCAAAAAGTAGTCAAATGTGCATTTTAGGTGTAGCTTTTTAAAATCAACTTGGTAATAAAACAATTTTCTTGTTAGCCACACCATGTAGACTTTGTTATGCTGTGTTTCCTTTAACAGGAGTCAACTAAACAGGCTGTCATCTTGATCAACTGTTTTTACACAGGGAACTGTTGTCGCGGTGCGAGTTGTCAGGCGCGACTTGCTCCACTTGAGTCACATTCACACGACATTAGATTGTAAACTGAATAAACATCAGTCATTGACACTAAGACTGTCTGCGCTTGCTCGCATAAACAGTAGCGAACGTCCAAAGCATGTGGAATGTCAGCGGATTATCCGTACTAGTATATGCACAATTGCCAAGCGCATTTAAAGATGATCCCTTTCTGCTCTGCCCCAGTTGTGTTTAGACGTGTAGTTGAAACTGAAATAATTGATCAAGTGCAACTTTCTCTACCGCCCAAATCAGTGTCAAAAATGGCCGCCGCGTTGTCAAGTTGCTCCGTGTCAGTCGCGTTTACACACACTTGTGCATGATTAGCTGTTTCGTGTTAGTTGCTCCGTGGCAGTTGTCGCCCTTGTAAATGTGGCTTTATCAAGTCTCCTGCACCAGTTAAATTTAGTAGGCCATGATTGTAGATAGATTTACAACCACCAGTAAAACAAAACCATCATTGGAAATTACCTATAAAGGTAACCAGGTCCAGGTCCACAGTGGAACTTTAAATAACCGTCGACCCCACTAAAGTCTTAGTGAGACTGCAAATAGCAAAGTGATATAGGAGCAGTGAAAGGTGGCCGAAGTAAAACTACTCTCATGTGCTTCAAAAACTGACTTAGCTATTCACCTGCATAAAAGTAAACATAGGCGCAAGAATTATCTCATAGATCGCACAGAGTTCCTATTGAGAAAAGCATGGCTGGTGTAAGGTGTTGTCTTTTGGATGGATGTGACTACTGTGGTGCCCCTTAGTGACAAGTCATTATTGTTGTTGCCTAAATGTTCTTCGATGGATCTTGGTAAAACTTGACCTCTGTGTTCCAAATGAGGAGAGCACAGCTAATTATTTTCGAATGAGTCCGACTGCAGTGAAAATATTTGAAAAAAATTGTGACACATTACATCTTAACCATTTGTGATGGGTTCCTTCGCTGTAAATAGTGATCAACAGAATTTTTGTATTGTCCTCAAAACTACCTACTTATTAGTATTTAAGACATACCAATTGTGCCGTTATACAAGTTTGAATCCAAATTTTCAAACACTGCCTTGACATTGCATGTCAAACGTCCCGTCCACACACAGCATATCCTAGATCAACTTGCACTAGTGCAATTTGCCCCATACACACGTGATAACTAGGGTAAGACGAAAGTTGTTGCTCTGTGCGTGACGATGAACACCAAATGCCAATAGGACATGCAGAAGAAATCCCATCTGTATGTAACCAAAGCTGATAATTACTGCTGACCTACCCTTTTTGGTGTTCACACAGTGATAACGAGTGGTACAAGTTATCCTAGAACAAGTAATTATCCCACGTTGATAATGTGGAGTAAGTTTTCACGAGTGGGGGTAAGTTGCGCTAATTTAAGTAGCGTTCAGACAGCACTCCCCGAACCTAAAACCTAGCAACAACTCCTTGGAGGAGTAAATTATTCTAGAGTGTGTTTAGCAGCACTAAAGTTAAGTCAACCTCTGTACAATTTATCGATTGCATTGTGTTAGGTTTGCAGGCACTAATACTGTTTTGTCTATATAAGGGTATAACAATAGTATTTCTTGTTCAGAATATAATGTGTTGTGTGAACACCCCGGCCAACCCGCGATCGGGAACGACCGGAAAGCGATCGAGAACGCCACTTTGCCGCAAAAATGGCAGACGACGATGATGTACCTGGTGAGTCTTAGTGTCATTTTCTTCTTAAATAGTGGCTACTTTGGCACGAATGCGACACAGAGAAAAGCGTCAGAGCTTAACCTTTGTTGCCGATATGAAATGATGCTTGGCTTTTGCTTATTTTATCAAATAAAGGGCCCAGAAAGTAATGCCTTCCGATAAAATGCCTTGCGCGTCGTAAAGTCGACAAGTTTTACTTGTTATTAGCAGTTCCAGAGTTCTAAAGTAAAGAAGTGTGGCGTTTAGAGCTTCATTGCCCCAGGTGACACCTTTCGAAGTTATGTTTTGTGAAACAATTCGAGATATTTACCAATACAAGCTTGTCCTTGTGTGAGACGGCGATCGAGAACGAAATCCTTACTTTCATATGGCGATCGTGAACGCAAAACAAGCGATCGTGAACGCAAATTCTTTTTCTATGCATTGGCCTGAATACTCGTTCAAGTAACGGTGTTATGTCAGTTTTACATTTAATACACACCCTGAAATAGGCGCCGGGTGGGTTGATTGTTTATTATACTTCACTGTTTTTCATGATTTTTGTGAGATTTAACCTAACAAGTATAACTGAAATGCTTTTGATATTTTTTAGTTGAACTTCTGCCACAAGATGAGTCTTTTCGCTTCTTAACGTCTACACCTTCAAAAAGGAGAACTAGTGCTTGTGACAAA
>NMRA01000111.1:673834-719286 GCA_002633005.1 Phoronis australis | reverse complement strand
CCTTGGCTGCCGGAAACAAAATGAAGCAACAGCAGCGTGAAGCGTGAGGAAATATTGACTTCAGTAACTAGGTCTGGTAGCGGACGAGGGGGGGCTCCGACGGAATCGTAATCGCGTTTTTTTATTTTAGTCCACCGATAGATGTCCTGAACATAAGGTCCACATCCCTGGCCACCGCCACCCGACCACCACCCCCCACAACTTTCAGGCTGCCTGTCGACATACAACTGCGCTTTGCCCAATTCCCCCGAGGCAACATGTTGGGCCCCCCTAGGTCCGCCACTGTTTACGTGCTTTTTGCTCCCTCAGATATATTTAAGAAAACACTTGCTGACACTTTTGTCTGTGAATAGAACTTTTGCTTTTGATTTCATTATCAATGGAATTGCTGGAGTTTTTAATATTGCATTGAACGTGTCCGTTATGCCCGTTGCTTATTGCAACGTTTCTAAAAATATGCGACTGATGATTAAGTGTTTCATCATGAGAGAAGTTAAGATATTGGTCTCGTCATCACTCAGCCCTATTTTGGCGTTATTCATGTCTGATATAACGTGCCCGTATTTTCAGAACCAGTTTGATCCCCGTTATTGAGTGGAGAAAACTGGTTCTCAAATTTCGGGCACGTTATATCAGACTATTACCCATGTCTTTCAACAGGTAGCGCAATAGTTGGGTATTTTGGAGAATGAATTAAGGTGGTTGCAACTGCCATTCTCAATTGTGTTTGTCAGTTTTTCTGTTGAGAGAAATAACTTGTTATGTTTCAGTCCATCTGGTTGCACGTTCTGGGGTAAGAAGCCATGGAGTCGAAAGAAAAAGATTCTGTGGCAACTGGGAACACTGGTGGGAGCTCCTGTTGGAATAGGACTCATCGCCAGCATAGCAGTGCCAGCCATGATCATTGGCATTCCTATCTGGGTTGCCAGGAAGGTGAGTTGTGAAAGGGTTAGTGGAGGTGTTTTCTATTTTATGCGCCCTCACGTACGTAGTATGTTCTAAACTCAGTGCAAGTTCTTATTGATATTTGGTAGATGTTTTCCTATGAAGCTAACGACATATGACGACGATCCAAGTGCCGCAGTGTCCCCTAGTGGGAATTTTATTTTTTACATTTACCTTAGTATCTTTTTTGTGATGGATTTTAATGAAATTTTGAACACTGGTTTCTTTTATTGAGATGATGACACCATCCCATTTCTGAATGGATATTGCATATTCTGTGTTGTCTAGTGGACATTTTTAATTATATTTCCTAGCCAGTTTTTGATGTCCGCCTCACTATCCGCCAAACGTACTCCAAAGGTTCATTATGAGAATTGGCTGAGGTGTTCCCAATGAGAAGCCTGCAGTTGTCTTTGATTTTTGAAGGAGTTCGGTTATCTGGTGCCCGAGATTGGAGATTTTTTTTGTTTGGCTCTATCTCCTTGTCCCTTTGCAGTCATGGAGCTGACAATGGATGACGACGAGTCTCAGACCAATCCCATAATGAGTGCCCCTAGTGTCAATATTTTTTCGTTTCCCTCTACATTTTTGGTTTTGATTGATAAATTGTTGTTAAATTTGGCAGTTAGGTGTCTATTAAGGAAACGATGGTGCCTTAATTTTTACATTTGCTTCCCAATCTGTCTGTTTTATGAAATTTAGCAAACACATTTGTTTCTGTGATGAAGACAACAGCACCTTTTGATTTCAGGATAGATTCGATGTATTCTGCACCACCTAGTAGCCATTTTTGTATCTGCAGCTGTATCTCCTAGACCCTTGCAAGATCTTTTGAAAAGTTGTCAAGTATTTTCCTTTTAACTTGACAATAGATGCGCGGATCCAACTACTGCTATACAGTTTGCTATTTCACGCTTGTCTCTATCTCTACAGTTTGTTATTTCACGCTTGTCTCTAGAGTTTTTTACGGATTTTTATGAATGGATTTCTGTTAGGGAGATGACACCTTCCCTTTTTCAGACAGTGCAGTTGTGGACGCATTTCAACGCTCCGTGTTGTGTCACCAGTACTCCTGTAGTATGCATACCCCCACTGTGAAGTAAAAGTACCTCTCGCTCAGCTTGTCATTATGTGCCTTGGTCATTATCGCATTTGTGTGAACTATAGATCAGTGACAGACATGAGCATTTATGCAATGTTGCAAAATGACACATCGGTCATTGAATGCCTCGACAATTATCACATCTGACAACAAACTGAAGTTTTAATAGCAGAAGTGGTAATGAACCAGTGTAATTTGAAAAAACTAAATCCTGGGTCATTATCACTTTTTAGCAAAATGACGGCGTGTGGTGAAATTCGTAATTATGTGCATCACGGAACTCTATTACGCCCTGGTAAATGAGTCGTCTTCTTTATAATTGGTTCTTGGACTATTACAAACAAAGGGCTCCCATTAAATTAGCTTTGCCTTGGTATTAAATGAACTTGTCAATGTCAGGTTAACAAACCATGCTCCAATCTATTCAACAGCAAACACTCACTTCTCCATTGCTTCTCAAAAAATTAATATGACACAATCTATGAGCATTTGGCATTTGCTTTTGTGTTTGGAATACGTTCACTTTACATGTTTACAATCTAAACAGCTCGAGACTGAAAAAAAGACATGCTCATAAATTGCAACGAACAAACCACTATAACATGGAAATAGGCCATCTATTCATACATACAAGTACATAAAAGTAAAATAACCCTCATGGATACTCAGGACTGCCCAGGATGAAGTTGGTAAAAAGAATTGAGACAAACAAAAGATCATCAAAATTTTATTTCGTAAACAATGATCCTTCAATTATTTGGGATATTGTGCTTATGTGTAGGAGTAATTTCCACTTTGAAGAACGTTGTTTTCGTTCATATTTTCGGTTTGATTCCTTTATTTGTTATTTTAATACGACGCGTTAGGCTTGACATTAATATTTGATAAAATTAGATGAATCCGTATAGATTTAAGTTTTGACTTTCACAGAAGTATCTAATGTATTGTAAGTAATTAGTGTCCAGAGATGTCATACTCATCGAGACTATGCCTTGCATGTCTGTGGTGCATTTGCTGATGTCTGTGGTCTTCAAATGCTTTCCTGTAATCAATGTGATTGTCTTAACTGATGTAACTTTATATTAATTAAAAAAATTAAACCTGTTCGGCCGGTTTGTATCATTCTTATGAAAAAATCCCTTAAGCTCTCGGTAGCATCTCGCTCCCTTCTAGAGGATTTTTAGTGAGTATGACACATTCCAGCTGGACAGATTTAATTTTTCTTGTTATGAACTTTCTTGGATCAGTGAAAAGTCAATTCCAAGATTAATACTTTATCATTTACTATTTCCAGCTTCATGCTAAATATGAAGCAATGCCCCGACACAAGCGGAATGCCATTATAACTGGGGGTGTAATGGCTTCAGTGATTGTCTCCCCTGTTGTTGCTGGTCTCGCTGTGGGTAAGTCCAAAGAAAAGGAGAAATGTGGAACAGAAACCATCAGTTCAAGATTTAAGAATTGTGGAATGTGGGAAGTGGAAAAGAAAACTTTGATTTTGAAGTCATTAAAATAACGTTAAAAGTAGTTGTCACTAAATGGTTGAGCAGCCATTATACACATTCAGTTGTGAGATTTTTTTATAATTATTTGTAAAGTGACAGTATAAATTGTTTTCTTTGACATTCATTTGCCTGTCATTTGATCTTTAGCTACTCTCTGTGCTTCAGGTATTTTTACTTGTATTTTTCATTGTCCATTGTGATTGAAAACCTCGTTTTAGGATGTAGATACGGACGACTTTAATAGTGCTTGACTAATCTGATGTCATTCTAGCATTCAACCTTTTTTCATCGCTTCCAAGTGTCAATAAATTCACCTTACACCACAAAGTCAAAAACAACCTACTGTTTTGAAAATGGACCGTAACTGTTGGAGATGATTTCAGAGATTGAACAGAACTGTTTGTGTGTTACTGCTTGAGTTTAGGATCTACACTTTGGCCTGTCTTGCTGTGTCGTATTATGGGTATGGTCTAATGAATAAGGAATTGTCCATTCTTAGCAAACCCAGAAATTACTTCACATTGAAGTGAGGAACAAGTTACAGTGATGTTATCAGCTTTATGGCCCAAGGATGCTGTTTTGTTTTGGGATTGTTTTATCGATGGGATAGACTTCTTGAAGTTGTTAGCTTTTACCAATGAGAGCCAGACATTCACTGACATCATGGCAGGTGACTTAACCAGTCGGCNTCTGATGTCATTCTAGCATTCAACCTTTTTTCATCGCTTCCAAGTGTCAATAAATTCACCTTACACCACAAAGTCAAAAACAACCTACTGTTTTGAAAATGGACCGTAACTGTTGGAGATGATTTCAGAGATTGAACAGAACTGTTTGTGTGTTACTGCTTGAGTTTAGGATCTACACTTTGGCCTGTCTTGCTGTGTCGTATTATGGGTATGGTCTAATGAATAAGGAATTGTCCATTCTTAACAAACCCAGAAATTACTTCACATTGAAGTGAGGAACAAGTTACAGTGATGTTATCAGCTTTATGGTCCAAGGATGCTGTTTTGTTTTGGGATTGTTTTATGGATGGGATAGACTTCTTGAAGTTGTTAGCTTTTACCAATGAGAGCCAGACATTCACTGACATCATGGCAGGTGACTTAACCAGTCGGCTACGCTCAAAATGCTTTGCCATTTATCAAGGCACATTAAGCTACACCATCAGAGTATTTGACTCCAACTGTGGCGCCTCCAGATTCGATATGTTGAGGCTGATCTCAGAAATTACTTTGCTTGCTTATTATATTGCTTCATGTTTTGGTTGGAATGGCGGACTGATAGCTGTTTTGACTTGTATTGATGTTGCCGTTCTCTGTTATTACAGGAGTTGGCGTGCCCATTCTGTTGGCCTATGTCTATGGCGTGGTACCTATATCTTTGTGCCGCAGTAGTGGGGGCTGCGGTGTCAAAACCACTGAGTCTGGAGGTGTTCGTTTTGAGTTTGACGATGATAACGATGTGACCGTCGGCATCTCGACCGGAGTGCCATCTGGTTTGTAAAACATTCTAAGATTTGATAACTGTGCTGTTTCTGGAAGGGTTAAATGAATTTTTGGTTCAGCAGTGGTTTCAGCTGTGTTTCAAATTGGACTTAACATGAAGAAATACAAGCATGATTTTTTCTTTTATCTAAATAGTGAAGTTTCCACAAATTCAAACAAAAGTATTGGCCAAAATTTTTTATGATTTAAACATTCACTGTATTGGTATCCGTTTGTTGATCTGAGTCATTCCTTCATAAGTAAAAGGGTCTTCTGTTCCTCCATATATTGTGTTCTAATTTCAAGAAACTTTTCTGGAAATATCCTGTAGTCCTGTATACTCTTGTATTTGTTGATACTGAGCTGTCATCATCCGACATATGCATTTTTATACGCCCACATATGAGATAAATTGATAATGGTGATTTTTCCGAGTGTTGGGTATCTGAAACTGAATTCCTCGTCAAAATTATGACTCAGTTAGGATCATGTTAACATGAGGTTACTTGAAAAATTTTTTGCCAAAATAGGTACATTAGGTTTTGTTTCTCTGATACTGTTGATAAATGGGTTTAGTATCTTCTTGAACTGTGGAAGATAATTAACCTGGGAGTCGTGATGCTGGATTAGACTAATATCTGGATTTAGTCTCTATTTAGGATCCGCTGTTGTCTATGGTTGAAACCAAATGAGGAGTTTTTGTAAATGTGGAAATGGTCATTTTTGGTCAAAGATAGCATCTTGAGTCATTGTACACTACTAGCAAGATACTACTAGTTTTTACCATTTTCAAGAGCATAATTAGAACTGCCCTGCTGTGATAGAGTGCTTTCTGAACCTTTAATAATAGTTTTCTACTTTTTGGCAGATTTCCACTTTTTATGAGTAAAAATAAACCATTCTGTATCATGTCAAATCCATTTAGAACTCCTTTTCCATTTATTGAAGAAGCATAGGGGTGTGTTTCTTCAAGATACTGCAGCGTAATTCATTCTTTCAATGATCATTCATGTTTACATTTTCGCCATCTTTAGTCCGACTCATTAAGTCGCATGATAGAAGGTTTTATCTACAGTGTAATTGGCCAAAACATGGAAGACGATAGCATGATAGCAAATCATAATAGTTCTTACAAAAATACGCACAACTTGCACATGTTCATCTGCTGCTCTTCTTCAATACATTTCTCCTTTGTATCGGCTTTTTTACTCAAAATAATGACAGAATGCAATTTACAAGTGACATGAAGCGAAAGTATGTGAAATAGATGCTGGCATTAAAAACAAGTTCAAGTGACATTGGTTGGATCGTAAAGCTCTGAAAAAGTCAACTACAGATTTTTTTTGTCTGCTTGAGCTCAGATAGCAGGAAAAGTGGTTTGTAAGGCCTTACTTTTTCAAGATTTTCCTGGAGGCCACCCACTCTCATCCCTGTCATAGAGTTTGGACGAAAAGTTGTATTCTGAACTTGAATACATTTTTTAAATGAGAATATCTTTTGCTGTACCATTGTTGTATCATTGTGTCATTTACACAATTATTTGCCAACAGGTGACTCCCACAGTATTGAGGTAAACAGTCAGCACGCCATCACAGAACCATCTATTGGTCCGAGTATTGGGGAGGCCTCTGTTGACATGTCTAAGAGTCTGAGCGCGAGTGGCTGCCACGTTGACCGAATTGGAATAGTGCGTGACGAGAGCGACCGTGACTCAGCCAGTAATCGTGCAATAGCCGGCGCCAGTCTTAATGGTAGCTTATCGGGAAGCACTGTTCTGGCTCATAGGTAAATGACCTTTGAACTTATGAATGGACTACGTACATTGTTTGGTCTTCCTTATTACTGTGACAGAAAGTAACAACATATTTGATAATTACTCAGCTAGTTCAGGTAGCAGGCTATCTTCATTACCAGAGATAGAATTTCTTTAATATTTTGGTGTGCTCAATACCACCACTACATAGTCAACACCATTAAACCTTTCTTTATAGTACTGCATACCATAACTATTTCTTGTACAGATTTGTGCGATATCCGCACTTCTCTGATGTACCGCGAGAAGAGCCACAAATGTGTAATCAAATACTGAGTTGTCACAACAAACCACAAACACAAAACTTCACCATTCTTCATACCATGAACCACGGGAAAACGAGCAGCAATCTATGATGACTTTTCACTCTAAACACAATGGAGGAGGACTAGTGATATGATTGGTTGTACAAATTCTACGTAGAAAAAATGTATATAACGAAAAATAAATGTTCATAACTGCTGAATAATTAACATGTTGTCATATAGTGTGTGCGAGTGTTCTAATTAGGCAGCTGATCGACTGGTGGGGTTGGTTTGCGGTGCTTTTGATATTGTATTGTTGGTTTTAGGCGCTTTTAAGAATCAATAGTAGACCTCATAAAACTGCACATTTTTGAAGTATTGTTGATGACCACATAATTTTATCTTTGTAATTTCCACAAATATGATTTTTTGCATGAAACTTTCAAATTCTGTTTCTTCTAATAGCTGGAAAATGTTAAGGCCTTGTAGTGTGAGAATTTTGCTGTGAATAATGAAATTGTTGGCATTAGTTGAAAAAAAAAATTCTTGACTTTGACAGCCGAGCTTTCAGGCTAAAAAGCTTTAAAAGAAAATCCCAGATATGCTTTTGTTGCTAACAATTACTACTGTTTGCCTGACATTAAGGTCGTCTTTTACTTTTTTGTAAAATTATATCAGCTGGGTTACATTTTGTATTTATTATTTCACAAGAAGAGTTTACCACATATAAGTCAATACATATTTGCATATGACTTTGATATTAATCTCTCTTTCAGACTGGAGGTGCATGCAGATGTCGCCACTTGTCAGAAACGAGCTAGCATCAGTAGTGACTCGGCAAATTTGAGTATGAGTAGTGAGAAGTCACACAATGTCACAATGGCAGACAATTTAAGTACAAAGGCACTGGCGGGCTCTATTGGCGGAAATAGGTACTATATGATAGAAATGAATATTAAATCTCCTGGCAGGGACATGTTTTTTATTGTTATTTTTCTTTGATGACCTGTTTGCCTTATTACCACCTATTTACGTTGAGTTAGCATTACTTGTTGCAGTAAAACAAATGACCATCAATATGTCACACATGTCAACAGTCTGTTATGTTTGAACCATAATTATAGCATTTCTGTCATCTGTAGTGCTCAAAGCGCAACATTGACCCAATTTCAATTTTCTTTACAGAGATATCTCCTCGGCCATCATTCCATGTGCAGACGGTCAGTCAGATCACCTCCGACGACGTAACAGTGGTAGTAGCAACTTGACCGTTGTCAGTCATTATCGCAACTCATCCAATCATGGCTCCCCTGTCTCTGGGCGTAGTGTCAGCTTCAGCGGTGACGAGACAAGGACACGACGAACAAAAAAACCGAAACGATGCAGTTTCAGCGGTGTTGATCGAAGCGCTGCGGACAGTGGTGAACGTGTGGAAAAGTTGAGCATCGGTAGTAGTGACCTAGATACAGACCATGGGGATATGCCATCAGTGAGACTGGGGGGCGGTGACGACAGGAAAGTGGGTTCCTTTGAGAGTGTCGAATCCCGTACTGTCATATCCACCACTGTGGCAACATTGACCCAAGTAGAAGTGGACAGACCTCAGTATGCTGTGCGAACCATCACAAAAACTGTGAAGGAGGACAGTGGACTATTGGAGGGACAGGTGCTTTGCAATATTGTGGAGGAAAAGAAGGCTGAAGGTCTGGGTATGGATGAGAGCCAGAGGGTGAGGCGACTAAGCTGGGAGATGGCACTGCAAGAGGGACGTCTCCCTTTCGATGTTCTGACAAAGGCCACGTAATGAGTCAGTAGTGTGCTGATTTGGTGATGGTGAAGGGCAAACTGGGAGAGGGATTTGATAGAGGGTTGTCTTCACATGGAATGAATGAAGCAGTTGCCTGGTTTGCAATTTGTAGTAAGGTTGAGCAATGGCAAGAGAATTTGATCACCTGTGAGGGATCACACTATGTGAGGAAAGAGGGAGAAAAGGAACTGAGTTGGTAGATACCTCTGAGTGGATGATTTATCCCATGCTGGAAAACAGAGGCCCGTTTCATAAAAAGTGACAGTTCAGATTGAAGATCAGAATGTATCAAAGTTAAGACCGAAAGTCAATATAAGTTAGGACTGAAGGCGAAAAAAGTTTGATGAACACAAAACGAAGGAAATTAGTTGATTTTTGCCATAGGAGAGCATATTAACTACAATTTTGTGTGAGGTAATGTGCAAAATCCAGTTTCAGGTGTACTATTAATCCTGAAATTATAATTTGTTGCACTACATTGTCTCGACGGTGCTTTGCCATTGCTCTAATCAAAAGTAGATGACATTCAAGTTGATATTGTTTGGGGCCATTAGGTGGTAAAGCATTGAGAAAAATGTCAACGGAATTTGTTCCGCAGCAGTTTACAGAGATGGCAGTCATAAATTTTTGTCGCGTAGACCAAACATCGGGAATTGATTAAGTTAGTCTGATCTTGGTCTAAGTTAACACTGAACAAGTTTTTTGAAATGAGCCTCAGGATGCAGGTGATCAAACCACTGCGCTTGGAAATAATTCTGTAAGAAAGATATCTTTCCCTCTTGAGAATGAGCCAAATGACAAATTGAGGAAGTTGAGAGATGACTTGAGGAATGATGTCTCCTCGTGTTGACAACAGGAGGTGTGGCAACTGAAGTTGAATATGGCATTGCAGTTGGAGGTCTCGTCAATAGAGGCCAAGTTACGTGTGGTGGGGACTGCAGGTTATAGTGCAATGTTGGGAAGATTGGTGCTTTTATGAAAAAGTAATGGTATGGGTGTAATGTTCTGCTGGGTGATGTAGTTAAATGGGTGTTTAGTGGGGTTTATGTTCAAAGCTCTAGACTGCTCACCTAGCCTTGTTACTTTTTGTTGAGTGGGCGCCAATTTGGGCGCCTGGTTTGTAATAATTGCTTGCTAGTAGCATTCCTTTCCACAATTCAAAAGCCAATGGCAATGTGCACGAGTCAGTTTGGTTGCTGCGAACTTTGATTACAACGGACATTTCAGAAAAGTTCAAGGTGGTGTATGTGGTTTGACAAAGAATGTTATTATTTGTAATGGTGTCAATGTGTGTACTTGTCACATGTTGTAACATGAATGCATGTGTTGTTATAATTTATGTTATTGTCAGAGCAGTTAGCTGCTCCGTGTAATGCTTTAGTAAAGATCAATGGATATGAATTGTTATCGTTTCCTCCACTACTGGAGACTTCTGTGTACTGTTGAGCATGTCTGCTTTTCAAATAGATCTACAAAGCGAGTGTCAGTGGTACTACTTGGGCAAAATGATGTGCAATATCCCAATATAATAATAATTATTATGTTATTTGTACTTAAGGGGTTTTAACCTCAAATTCTCAAGTGCAAAAAGAATCAATTGAAATATAAGCTAATCTTTGTTCACTTAATTATTATGGTTATTTGTTAAACATCCACAAGACGAAAGTCATTCGACTGTTGGGTTATAAACTAGTGACAAATCTGCAATAAAATTTGTTCAATATCTTATAACCAACAAATGGTTGTTATTGAGTTTTTGGGAAGTTTGCCGATTCGAGGGGTGTTTAAACTGGTTCCGTTACTAATTTTCAACTGGGCATTAGGTAATCACCAACTAGACTACTTATGTCACTTGAAATCTATTGATGGCACATTAATTGAAAGGAGTCATTTGTATTGTGCTCGTTCCCCACCTTATGATAGTGACGAGCAGGGGATATAGTATTTATGGCCATCTGTCTGCATGTCACTCAATGTTGTCGGCGGCATGTCTCAAGAAGGAACCTTTAAATTTTGTTCTTATTTTGTACCAAGATGTAGGTAGGTAAGCTGCAGGTGCCAGTTATGTTGACCTCATTTTCAAGGTCACAGCAAGAAAGTCGGGTTTTGAAAAATGCAATATGTGGAGAAAGGAAGCTTTACAGTAATTATGCTGGTATGCCTTAATTGACACAGGTGCACCCACTTACAGTCGTATATTGTGTATAGTTGTCCCCATTTGTGTACATTAAAAGTAAAAAATACAAGTTGAGAAAAGTGCAAAGAGGTACAGGGGGGGGGGGTAACTCTGGATACCTGTTGATTCTGACCTTGAGCTCATTTTCAAGGTTATTTTGAGAAATGCAAGTTCTACTGGGAAATATTAGAATGTCTGAAAAAGGAAGTTTTACTCTTCGATTTTTTTTTATCATAGCAAGAGATGTGAAGCTGCATCATGTCATTCACTTGCATTGGGTAAATGTTATTTTTTAAGGTATCATTTATTTCAATTACTAATTGCGTAATAATTTGCAGTAAATGTACTGGTGACAATTCAGTTACTGTGACGAGTGCCTGTGTAAAATTGAAAAACTGGTTGTTAGGAATTCATATTGCTATAATTTTTCATGCAAGGTTTATCATTAATTGTGGTGAAATGTTGCGCCGAGTAGTTTACTTAAAAAATACATCTTGGAAATTATTTGGGTCATCCACTGGTAAGCTGTCTTTGTGCATATCAATGAAGAACTCTACATACGTTTCAGTGTCTGGCCATTAAGTATTTGACTGCACACTGCTTTGTCAGGTGTATGTATAACCGAGTGTCTTGTACTGAATTCAGACAGCCATGAGCTGAATGGCCAGTGGTTGATTTAAAATGGGTTTAGTCATTCGTTTTGAGCATAACCACGTTTGAGGTAACTACATTCGTATCTATGCTCTGATCAAAACAGTCTGTGTAAAGTGCATGTTCTCAATGCGCTAAATGACAAGTTTGTTTGTTTACATACAGCAGTATAAGCTGAATTATATTTATTACACAGAACCTCAAGCAACACCCACTCTGAAGCCAGCAAGTACCTAGCATAAAAATGTTAGCAGACCATCTACACTTATACACCACGGCTATATATAGTTATATATGGTTAAGTAACTTCAAACAAAATTCAATACTTTTTTATATGTACAAGGCATGAACACGAACAACCAAGGGAGTTTTCTAGAACAGTTAGTTCACTGATGTACAAATTTTTCCTGGAGAGCTTCGGGTTCCACATAACAGAGGCAAGTATTTGAATTATTAGAAATAAAGATCAATAAAAGCAAAAGCACACTGTTAAAATTTGCACACTTTATCAAATCTTGAAGCCTATAGAGTTTGACTTTACTACACAAGGCTCAACCAGTGGCCATTAGTCTGCTCATTGAAGGTGTACACACTTAAATAGCAGCTGTAGAGAAAACAAAATGTGAATTGTGCACAAAACGTTCACAACATAATAGCTGAGCTAAGTGTAATACTATACCAAGAACAAATAAACGAGCATATAATCATACACCTTGACTTAAAAATCACAGAACAATATGGCGGATATCCTTGTAAATTTGTCAAAGAACTCTTAAATTACTAACCCCTCGAATACCTCTCCGAACCTTTTGAATAAACACTGTAAATTAATCTGACATCAAAAACAACATCTTAGCTAAGTACTATAAAGGACACTAGCTACAGCCTAGATCAACACAAGATGAGTGTTCACAAGGTGAAATTACCACCACACATTTTGTTAGGCTTGGCACACTGCATGTCAATTTCATTTGGTTTCATGTATTCCTATTTCTCATGATGGCGTTACAATTAACATCAATACACCGTGTTCACACAGTTGCCACTTTAAAAGTGAGCCTCTTTTCAGGTTTTAAAAGCGTATCATTTTGTATTTAATCACAGCACAAAGCATGATTTTTTTTGCGTACCTTGTTATATTCACGTCTCAAATGCATTGTTTATTTTTAACCAAAAGAGGCTCACTATTAAAATGGGGAATGCGTGAAAAAGGTCTTTAGCTGGACGCGCGCGCCTGTGTGTGTAAAACCTGGCAATACAGTATTTTTCATCAGCTAAGAACACAATATGGCAGAAAAGAAAATTCGTAATTTATCAAACACCTCAAAAAACTTAGAAAAATGTACTTTGTCATCAGCCTGACTTAAACTGCACATATCTGAATATCAAACTACATGAGGTTGAATTTGGATTTATCTGTTGCAATGTAGTCGGCTATTATAAGGTAACAATTATGGAGATTAGTGCAAAATGACGTAACTACAGCGGTGAAATTGACCAGGTACGTAATGGTTTAAGATGTGGCAAACATTTCGCATCATCCTCACAAGCAACACACCTCAAGACTTATCAGGGTTGACCTAGGCTCAGTAAGGTTGGGCCCCAATGACTGCCTTGGTCACCAAGGGTCACATTTCACAGTATTTTCTGCACCAGTTTTAACCCTTGAAAGCATGCATTACTAAATCCTAGATGACCAAAGAAACTGATTACGTGCACAAATATGGTGAATGGACACGTGTAATTAAGTGACAGCTGTTTATTCTAAATTTGTTTTACGAAAATCAATGAATGTTACTCTTCCTAACATGAATTTTTTGTCCGAAACATGCAAATTATGTGTAAAAATTCTATTAGCTTGGGATGTTTTTTCAGGACCCTTAGGCTGGTATTTTATGTGGTCAAAATAAAGACTTAATGCCAATTTTTTTTGTGGAAAGCTATAGTCTTCATTGATTGAAAATCAAGTTTTAAAGCTAAAGGAAAATGTCAGGACAAGCTTTTCTAAAGAGAATGAATATCAACAGATTTTTTGAGTGTCAACAACAAATTTGTTTTAAGGACAGTACCACAAATTCCATAATGACAATATTTATTGGAAAAAAACAAGATAAAAGCTGTCTATGTTAAATTTTTGTGCACATTTATCATTTTACTTGCTTAAAAAGGACTTTAAAAATGTAAGGTTGCATGGGTTGAAACTTTTGATTTCGAATTCGAAGAATTTGATCCCTGGGTAACAAGACAGTCAATAAAAAGCTAGTTTATGGGCACTGCAGCATAACACAAAACAACTAAACATACACAGCAAACTGACAAGGCAAGATGTAGTCATGGCTGCATGTCTCTATGTGTGTGCTGAGCACTCAAAAATGAGATATCATGTCATGCTATGCAGATAAAGCTTCACAGCAAGCGTAGAAGGGAAATTATTATTTAACAATAATTACAAATAACCGTTGCAGTAATACTGTTTAACATGACATAACATCTTATAAGTGGAACCAAGGACTGGTTTTCAAAAAGTAATCGGGTAGTATCAATTGTATAACAATACAACAAAATTCACCCTAAAGAAAGTCAGTCTATGGTTGCACCATTATGGGCAGGGCAGACACTAAATAATCAAACTCTAATGAAAAATCTCAGGAATTTTGAGAGGGTTGATGTGTTTTGCAATTAAACGTTGAAAAACACCAACCAGACACAAATTGTATAATGAATTTCAACATTTTCTTATTTGCATCATTTTTCAAAAAAGTAATTTTTTCTAAAACGTTAGGGAATGCCCTCTGTCAATGTGACATACAGTTGAACCACCACCAGCATTCCCAGTAAATCCCTTGTCTTGGTTCATACAGACGTTAAAAAAGGATAAAACAAAGGGCAAAGCAGAGCAAAACATGAACTGTTTATAATATTAGTACTTTTCAAGCAGTCCAGGAAGAACTATTTATCTTCTAATCATATTATCCAGTCTTTACAAGCCTCTTAACAGTTTCTTTGCAACACTAGAAAATGTTTTCATGGGCTAAAAATTTACATGGATGGCAGAATTTATTTTCTTTACTATGACGTCGTTGCCTGACATTCAAAGTCTCTCCACACAATACTTGGTCAAGTGAGTGTACTGTGCTCAGACAGAGTACAGTTCTAAATGGTTTGGGAATTGCACTAATGGGAAAACTTGTTATGTACAAAATTATGGTGTTATGCTCTTTATAGTTGACAAGTTCAATGAAGCTGAAATTTAACTTATTGATTTATGTTCAATTTCTTCCCCATGGTTTTTGTTTTATGTTTTTGAATTAATGAACAGGCATTTGGTCATAAAGCTCCAAAAGACCTTAGTACTGTACTGTCTGAGCACAGTACACTCACTCACAGGTCTTGCATTTTGAGAACCAACAATCATGGGCATTGTAATGGTTCTCAAATCCTTCGGCCTGTAAGTGACTATTTCCAAATTTATGTCTTGGCCATTTTATTTGTTTACTTAATTAAAATTCTAAGTCAGGTTGCTACCAGCCAATGGCAGCATAGCAGCCTATGCTGCAATGCCTATTAAATTCAAATAACAATAAGATGCTAGCAGTCTCATAGACATCCGACAAAGGTCTACAAACAGAACTTGCTGGGATTCTCAATCCCATGGGGACACAACTGCTTAGATAAAATAAGTCCTGTAAATATTCCTGCAAACTTTTTCAAGGGATTCTGAGGTCAGAACACAGCTAACGTCAGCAATTCTGGAGCTACACACTATACCCGGCCATTGTACTCATTATCACCTCTAAAAAGTGCCAAATGAAATGAGCAAACAAAACTAAAATACTTAGCACCTGCAGTCACTCAAACTTTTACGATCCATTTCAACAGACATCGCCAATGATGCAGGTTGGAAACTAGAAAAAAGAACTTTTCTAGTGGACGAAAAGACTAAACAACATAATGGTCATTAAACACAAGTTTCCACTGTGAATACTCCGAAAGATGTGTTGCAGGTCAACCAACTCCATTCCAAAGTTGAGGATAACCAACCCATGCACACTAGAACTCAATAAAAGCTGCCACTAACAGAATGACACACAAGAGATTTACAAGGAACAATTCTGCAGCAAAGCATTCTTTACGTTTGGAAAACTAAAACGGACATTTTCCGTCAACTCACTATAATAGTTCACCCATGCAAACTACTGAGTTTCAATGGGTGACATTTATGTGGCTCCTAAAACATCCAGCAGTCAAGAAATGCTCATAAAATGCAGACGGATATGTACCTTATAAGCACTTGTCACTCAAAACGGCCCAAGATCTAATGTAATCAACCATTCGTGTACTTGACGGTCTGTCAAAAATGTCATGATCGTACTGATGAATCATAATGTTAACGCTATCTGTTGTACATCAATTGCAAAAAAGAAGCAACAGATTCAAAACTTATGACCTAAAATAGCTCAGTGGTCCAAAATACTACATTCATTTACTTTTATTAATAATTAAATGTATATATGTATATAGAGGGACCTTGACTGCAGTTTCAAATGGCCAAATATTTACAACAGCAAAGTGATGTCTGCCTTCTTAGATCATGCTTGGAGGTGGATCTAGGACCTCCACAGCTGCACCATCCAAGGCCAAACAATCACAAACACACCCCACTGTCATCCTTTTGTCGATGGATATGCTCAGCCTACTTTCCAAGCAAAAAACATATCACTCATTACACAAAGGCTAATTAATGCAGTGCTGACACTCAAACACATGTACTAAAAGGGAAACAAAATGCAATGTTCTCATGTATTTAAAAATCCTACATACTAAGCACAGGAAGCTTTTAACACGTATTATTTACACTGTCCTGTGCCCACGCAATAGAAAACCTCAGCAAGTTCTGTAGCCCCTATTGGTAGATTTCGAAAACGTGACCTCTGTTAGACTATACTAATGCTCTCTGTTAGATAAATGAATAAGCGTCAGAGCATAGGACGCAATACTGCCATTGCCCAAGTAATATGACTGGCAATTCTAATTGAGTAAACAAACCTCGAAGCCATGAATAAATTTTGCGGAATGATTCTTGCAAAATTTGACGAAATTCAAAATATCTGCAAAATTTTGTCCTAATGCATAAGTTTTACCTAGAGAAAATTTGTCTGAAACTTGTTATTAATAGGCAACTTTCATATGGGAACACCACTACAGCTAGAGATATCCTACTGCACACAGTGCTAACTCACTCCCTTCAGAGGGTTGTAACTACTGGATAAAACATATATTAAGCAAGATGTGAACATAAGGCAGATTATGATGGGAAAAGAGCTGTATTCAAAGAGAATCACAAGTTGAAGAGTTCTCAACCACGACAGTTAAGTGACAATTTTAATGAACGCGAGATTTTTCAATTTCAACACTATGATGTTTCGATGTCCCAAACATCATAATCAGGACAAGCAATCAAGGCCATCTAACAACCTTGACCCACATAGTGCACAGTAGAGCTATTACCAAGCATAATGGCAACAAAACATCAAAGACAATTTATAAGACCAACAGTCTGCTGTGCGCCAGCTACTTATTTACTTCAGGCTTGAGCCAGCTGATGTGAATTGACTTGTGGATTTTGAGTTCCATACCCATTGCAACTGATAAACAAACTACTGAGAGAGGTCAGGTAAATTTGACATGAAATTCCTGATGGCAAAAGTAACTGTAAACGTTTCAAGATACCCTTGTCCCGATGATGATGATGTTTGAGACAACGAAACATGTTGAAGTTCAAAAATCTCATTTTTATTAATTTGTTGAAGTGTTCCAATGAACTGTCACAATATAGGCACTTAAGCTTTATAGCCATGATGGTAACCATTGTCAGGGAACAGATATAGTTAAAGCGCAATAACGGGTATTAATATTCCAAGCTTGAAAGTTAAATGATTAATATCCTGCAAGCGTTAGAAGTCATATGGGTTCTATTTCTTGTCACCATCAATGTAGAAAGAATGTTGAGTCTATCATCTTTGATAAAGACAATCCTCAACTTCATAATTATGGTCATGTGAATGATTTTTAGCATTTTACATGGACCAAGTGATTTTTTTACCTGTTTGAATGATTAAGAGTTAACCAAATTTTTTTTCCAAAACACACGTCCATTGATTCAATGTACATAGGCCATCTCTGGTGACTGCACGGTGATGATTTCGTGATAAGGGCTCACAAAAAACGAAGCCTATAGTTGCTTACTTGTTTCCCAACCCAACTTAAATCGATGTGAATATGCCTGTCTGATTGTGAAATTGAGAACTGTCCAGGGTAAGAACGGTTACTGAAATAACTAACAAAAGTAATTAAAAACTCTCAATTCAAAAGGTTCGATTCTTCGCAAGGTGATAACATATAATCTATTTTCAATTGTAATGTCAGTTTTATTAGATATAAATATCAATGAAGCATTTTAATTTTTAGAAGATTAAATACTTAATGGTACTTTCCCATTAGAGGTGAAACTGGGAAAGATTAACTCTCAACAGCAAGCAAAAATTTGTGCTAAAATAGTCACCAAAACTTCAGTGCAATGGGAACAATCAAATTGAAGTTTTATTAAAGTTATTGGTAGAGGTCGGGGCAACGATATACGATCATGCAAGATTTATAAAATGTGCTCTTTTTAGTAAAGCCAACGTGCTCTCAATAGACAAAAGTAAATATATAAAAGAAAGCATATCTGATAAAGAATGACACTGATCATTTTCATAAATACTCTGCTTGTAAATGGCATGAGAACAATTTTCAGTTAGCCTCGAACCCACTACTCAACATTTGTTTGAGAATATGAACGAAATGTGCAGTCTGCTCCCAATGAATGAATCGCCATCTAGTGATAACTTCCGAAAACTGAAATTCCCCTAATGGGAAAGTGCCATAAATGATGGGAAAGTACCAAAATGATGGCAAATTGCAACTGGAGTGCTGTCAGGTATTTTATGATGAAAAAGTTCAGATCAATCCTAATGCTCATGAATAATTCAAAATTATTTACCACACGTGGTTCGTCCAAAATTTTAGTCCTGCTTGACAAACAACAAAGATATCACTCTCCAGTTATTGTTCACATGGTTTTCAAGGTGTACACTTCTAACAAACATTAAGGTTACAAAAACAATGCACAAATCAAATCAACTCTAACAATAAAAGCAAAATATTCTTTCTTTATGGAAAACCTCCATTGTCGCAGGTAAGGTCATCAACATACTGACCATTGACTCGTCCTCGCTGATTGCCATCAGGGACATCACGACCTTGACCAATTCCTTGCTGAAAAGAATAAACAAATCTATGATGCCTTAAGCACGCAACAACTAAAACATCATGAAAGTTCACAATCCACAAATCAAAAATCATCTATAAATTTGGGATGCAGAGAAAATAGGTACCTATCAAAAAATAATACACAATCTAGTCATAAAATAGAGTTTCATCAATTTAGGTCAAAACATGGCAGACAAGCAAAATTTCATTTTCTTAGTAACCATTCAATTTTTAGAATACAGAGAAGTGCATAACGCTTTAACAGAGTGAAGAGTATATTAATTTCAACTCAATGCAAATTCACATACATGACAATAATTAATCCCTTGCATATAGTCGTTCCTCATTATAGTTTCTAGAGTTTGTTACGGCAATGCTGTTTACCTCAAGCCAGAGTTGCATTACTTTGAAAAACTCAAACTTATAAAATATAGAATGTCTGCCTAATGATCATAAAGTTAAACAAAGGAAAGACATGAATATATTGAAAAGAACAAAATTAAAATATTACCCTAGATTGATCAACAACAACTCTTGCAGTCTGGAAAGCCAAAGGTCTGCTGGGAATGGGATCTGAAATATGACAATAAACAATGATTGGCACAGTGAACCATTAGGAAAAAGTTCCACATAGGTGGCTCACCACTGAGATTCCATTTGCTGTCAGACAACTTTAATGATGCCTAGTCAGCAGGCCCTACACTAATGAAACGGAAAGGTGATTCTTGGCACCACCTTCTCAACAGTGGTGGTGGTGTAATTATACGGAAATTGGTTTTCTCTGACTACACAGAGTATCAGCCCGAGATGTGAACGTACACAGTTTTGATTTGGTTCATTTTAAATGCTACAGAAAGACTAAAAATGGTAACTTGGTTGCATCTTGACAAAGGACCACTTCCCAAATGAACGCTAGGTGTTAAATATGTTTCATACCGGTTTTTGTCATTTTATGTCTAATACTCCAGTCTGCTTTGTTTTGTTCGTAACTGGTTTGCCACCTTTTTATTTTTAAGCTTGTAGTGCCAAAACAGTGACAGATTTTGATTGTCACCGAAACTTAGAAGCCAGTTAATTGTTAAAGCCTCCGAGCATATCTGATACACAGTCGTTTCTCTCCAATCTGTAGCCAATGTTTTTGATTTTTAGCTTATTAGTTCACTGAATACAGCCGTATTGTTGGTTTTCCATTAAAATTATTGGTTTATGGATTTTGAAAATTTGCCAGAATTTACAGGCGGAGATGTTTACTAACAGTTTAGGGCTGGGTTATTTACATTTAATAGGGTCTTGCTCACAACTGTGGCGGACACTGACACTGCACTCTTGGATTCTCATGAAAGTCACTTAGAACACTGGTGAAGGACCAGCGGTGAAAATTGCTGCATATCTTTGGAAATGGGGGTTTTGCTTTTAAGCGGCTTATTCAGGAAACAAACAAAGTGAGCTCAAGGCCGTATAAAGTACAAAAAAGTTTGTTTAGCAAAGAAAAATAACATTTACGGTGCACCAAAAGTTGTTCAATTTGGGAAAAATATTTTAGTTTTCAAAATGTCTTTTCCCCATATTTCAAAGACTGATCGTGCAAGTCACAGTTGAGAATTTTCACCAAAATTCCGATGAGTGATAGCCGATACTAAAGAAAAAAAAGAGCAAAACAATGTTTAATTTTGTTGAGAAAAGGTAAATTATGAATTAAGAAATCTATCATGTGTATGTAAGGATGACATTGATAGAACATCATTAATAGTAGCAAGTGCAGAAGAATAATTTGCAGACATCACTTTGATATAACGCATTTATGTGATAGANCCCCCCCCCCCCCAACATAGCCAGCATCCCTACTTGCGATGGTCGAGATTTCCATAAAGCGAAGGGTAAATGGCAATAAGAATTGCTTAATGAGATTAATTATTTCGTTTCCACTTTCTCAAATCAGTGAAAATAACAGGCCCAAGATTCCATCATTGCATCATGAACATGAATTAAACAACGTTCAGACAGAAGCAATAACAAGCAATAATATGTCTTGCACACAATTACTTTAAATCAGCTTGCAATGAAGTTCTTAAGATGATGAACAAAGCATGAATCTGTGTACTTCGAGTAACTCACTTTTGACATTGCAATACCAGAAACCACGTTGTGCAGAGATGATTCAATGCAAAAAAAACAAGAAAAGGAGTCCGCTGTAAGCAGGCAACGAACAAACTTGTGGATTTTATCAATCTATTGCCATACCAATAGCAAAGGTCATTTTAAAGGTCAGTAAAAGGACACCATAAACAGTTTAGGCATATTGTCAGATGCTAAAAACAACTCTACCATCCAGTTCTCTGAAACGAAATAACGCTGTGAAACCCTTGATAATGCTCAAAGGTTTGGAGGAATAACTCCGAATTCAGTGTCTGCTAATTAGGCAAGCGTGACCTACGCTTTTAGTGACTGGCAACTGTGGGGAAAATACCAGCCATCGAGGACCATAATGTCCAATCTGTGACATAGCGAGTACGAGTTTTTAGCCGACAAAACCAGGATTTGTTGAAATCATCAAAACAGGGTTTAGTATCCTTTTACGTGATGGGCAAGACTTGTGCATGTTGGACCACTTGCTAAAGAAACTTAGGGGGACAATATACGTGTACATTATATTATAATGTTATAAATCAGTGCAGTTAGCAGAAAGTCTCGTGTCCGAATCCTGGTCAAGAAAGAGATCATTCAGACCTAACTATAGTTCATGTGAAGTGATCAACACCTGACCTGTATGAAAACCAATAACTGTTGCATATACTCCAAGGGAAATATAATAACAAAACTGTCATTATAATGTAAAAGTAAATTAAAATATTAAAATTTTATTGACCAAAGTCTCAGCTAACTACAAATCCAACATTGGGGAATGTCCCGCACCAGCTACAGAAACCCAGGTGGAACTGGCACGTGTGTTGATTGTTTGTTTAGTGGAAAAATTGTCAATGGCTGTTTAAAGTACTAGTAAACTGAGGCGGTACAAGAATCACATAACAACATCAATGCTGTAAAGGAAAAGATTGGCAAAATGTTACACACAGCTTTGTATTTGATGCTTAAAAAGTAACACTACTTACTGTGAAACAACTGCACAGCAATCGTTCAACTTTTGACAACCAGTATTAAAACATTTACTCTTCTTACAAGTTAACCAAAATATGATAAAGAACACGTGGGAAGAAATTGTCCAACTGGTTTGAAATTACTCACTTTTGGGTGACCCACAAATTTCACAGGAGGTTCGTTGACCCGGATTACTGAATGTGCAATGTTGACAACTCCAATTGGGCATACCAAACATATTTACTGAAAAGACAACAACATCTAACTCACAAACACAATAGACAAATCTGTTCATACCATAGCTTATTCACAACCCATTCAGTCTGTACACAGACAATCTAGTAGAATCGTGCCACATGACATAAGCAAACAACCTTGATTAGCTCATGTTTGTGACAGTTGCGACACCAGTCGCTACAGTCCAAGATTGTCAACTAAATATGTGTCTGATGTCAGCAGCTTGTCTGATAATAGCATCGTGAAGCGAAGAAAAATAAAAGATGTTTTTGGGATACCCTTTTTGACTCCAGTACAAGTTTCATGTGATGATACTTTAAGCACAAAAAGTCCCAGTATATAATTTTAAGCCAAGTCATTGCACTATCGTATACTAATATTTCAACAACTTTCACTGCATAAGATGCATCCCATATGTATACATTAAATTCATGACACAATATGCAGCAACAATTGAATTCCTCTTTAGCCAGTCAGCAATTGAACAATCTCTACAGTTTTGTGCTACCTTCTGTGAAATATTTGGTCGTTACTAGCCAATCATTTTTCCGCACCACTAATATCTGGTCAACTTTAATGCCAAGTTTATTCACAAGCTGCCAGTTGGCCAGCTTTCTAACCTATCACAATGTTCACACCTCCCAACTTACGCAGTCACTCGAAGAGAAACAACCATTCAACCTGGCGCTCCTTTACCTACAGGAACTGCCAACCAATCAATCACCCAACAGAGCGACACAGTCATTAAATCCACTGTGATGCCCGGCACAGCCAATCAGTCCCCCATTATCTTGCTACATCTCCTACCTGGACCCGGTGCAGGCGGAGGTTGGTTGATGCCCGTCCTTCTCAAGTCCATCAGTTCCCTCCTAGCAACACCCAGGTCATATTCCACTTCCTGTTTCATTCGCCTCAAGTGTTCCAGTGTCCGGTTTTGCATATCCAGCTGTCGATCTACGTTGGCCTTGTCAACCTTGGCATTGTCCAGCATCTCTTTGTATTGTTCCTTCAGTTGTTGGATGCGCTCGCGATCTCTGCGTTCATTCTCAAAGTCCTCCTGATAGGTTGTAATCTAAAAATAATACAATCAAGTCAAATGTGTAGCTCACAACAATATGCATACAAGGAGCAAATATCTTTCAGGAGATAATCATGCACACCACAAAATATGACCTATAAGACCTTTGTCAACCAAGCTAACACTGAAAGAAAAGTATAACAGTTACAACTTATGTCGAAATTCGCAATTGATCAGCAAATTTAATCCGCAACTCAGATGCTTCAAGTGTTTTTGTGGTCCTTTTTCAATGAAAGTAGGATTAGCGCTAGTTACTGCAGCTGCTTTCTGGCAAAGAAGAAAATTGAGAATCAAATGCAAGCCTGTTAGGCAATAACAAATCAGCAGTTTTAGGCAGCTTCTTCCACATGGTGGATTAATGTTCTTCCTCTCCTGCAATTCTGCCACCCTCTTCAAGCTAGTGGTGCATGACCAGACACTTCCAAGAAAGACTTGTATTTGTCCACCTCAAAAAGAATGGTTTGTCATAATCAAGAGGTACAGCACCTTCAGTCCAGCCAATATTACGACTGATAATCGGCATTAGCTGAATAACAGGATGGTACACAACAAAGATTGGGAGGTGGATGTTGCCAAGTTACATGCAGAAATTAACACCATCCTGCCAAATACTTTTACCAAAGGACCCTACAATGTAAACAAAGGACCCTACAATGCAGCTCAAAATGCAAGTGTCACATTCTAATTGCCTCCGAGAAAGAAACTTTACAATGAGCCCTGGACATAGAGGAATAGACAAAGACTCTGCTATCAAATCTTAAGATATTTCTTTTAAAAAATCATATACACAATAAAATATCATAAGCCAGTATGAAAAACAAAATGCAGTCCCTCAAAACTGTAATACATCTCCAGTTGAAAGTGCCGCAGCCGAACCAGTCCTCTTGTGTCTATGTACTTACCAGCAGAACAACATAACTGAGCTTCTGCTGGTCTCGCCATCAACTGAAGTAAGATATCGCTTAGACCAAAGTTTATTTATATACGCCATATCAATATAATTTCTATAAAGCATGTTACGAACAGGGTCTCAAGGAATTTCCAGTAAGAAAAACTTTTGTTTTCCTAAAGACTAAACGCATACCGCATTTTCCAAACTACGGTAACAAATCTCCAATTATCACTGGTTATGCAGCTATAACAAAACTATGAACTAAAATTCCATTGAAACACTATGACAAACAAAGAGTGCTTTAAATGCAGCAGAATATAAACCGTAATTCTTCATTCATGTAGCACACGATATGGCCAACAAGCGAAATTCTGTTTTGACAAATTTCTCCACAAGAAAATTTTAGTCTATAATTAATTTTAGTCTAAAATTAGCATGGTTTGTACTGTGTAGGTGTCATAAAATAACTTTTAGTCAATTCTCTGCCACCTGCAGTAATTTAATAAGCAGCCTTTGAAATATGGAAAATGGCAATTTTGGAAATTATTTTTGTTCAAGAATTTCTGTACATGAAAAACAAGGCAGTTGCAGAGAGCAATATCTCCACAAAAGCTTCTATAAGAGTGAAACAGACAGGAGCATATCCCCAAGAGGGTGCTTCTATAAGAATGAAACAGACAGGAGCATATCCCCATGAGGGTGCTTCTATAAGAGTTACACAGACAGGAGCACATCCCCATGAGGGTGCTTCTATAAGAGTTACACAGACAAGAGTATTTCCCCATGAGGGTGCTTAAAAATCAAAATCATGGTTACATATAAGTTTGCGTGAGACACTTGCATGGTCAAAGTTCTCATTGACCGAGCTTGGTGATTCAGATATTTAGATGCCTTGGCGCTAATAATCCTTATAAAAGGAAAACCATGCATACTCCATTTTCTAGTCTTTAAGAAATTGAATTCTGTAGCATTATGTAAAAAAATGACAAATGTTAATCGTGAACAATTTAAAGCATTCAGTGCAAAGAACTTTACAACTACAACTACACTTGTTCCAACCTATAATTCATTAATTCAGCTCGAGTGAAATTAATTGACAGGAAAGAAACTATAACTCAGATTGGGTAAAAGATTTCAACAGTTATTTTCAAGGTGCGAGTTAAAATGCTCTAGGTCGCAACAAGCTTTGGTTATAATTTCACTCAAAGTTTCATTTAACCTGGTCTGACACATAGCTGTGTTAATCCACATATGAACCTCTCAGTAAATTTTTTGTCCTTTCCTTGTGGCAATAACATTAACACCAAAGGCACTTTTTACATTTCATAAGAGTTTAACACATCTATCTGCAAAGTCAATGACACTCGTATTGTAGATGTATAAAAAAACTTACGCATCAATCCTGCTATCAACTTGCCAAATTTATGGAAATCCTTTACAATATCAAAAAGCTGACGCTGTCCTTGGAGATCAGTTAGAATGTCTGGCAATACTTAGGCCTGGCATGCCAAAGTCTTCCACATATTGAAACGACAATTCTTTCTTGGTAGTTACACAATGCACCAAGCATGACTAGATACAATGTTGTGTGTTGTACTGGCATTTTGCTTCCACTGTTCTGGCACGGTTGTAGCAATAAACATATTCTGCCAAAGTTCCTGCTCCATTACTACATCAGTTTGGGTTACATTTCAGATGAGCATTTTCTTGCTATCAGCTTACAAATCTTGCATAGGGACTATCGTGATATGCACCTCTTTGTCGCGTGAATAAATAATACACCAATAAAAACATGTAACCGATAAAGAAATCCGGATTTTGGTAAATGTTCTTCTCTCAGAGAATTCACGGCCAAATGTCTTGTGTCGCTCCTTCACCAACCAAAATTAGTGCAAAAACAATAAGAATACATAAAAAGGTAAGCAAGAACAAGCTTAATAGTACGTAAAATAAAAACTATCAACTGCGTCAAAAGTATTAGATAAAAACTGCCTTATGTGACATTACATTAAAATGCTAAAATCTAGCCATTGAATCTAACGAGGTGCAACTGATTATTATTAGGATTTCCAAAAAATCTAATCATTACTGAAGCTTTAAAGTGATGGTACACTCCTTTTAAAACCTGTGGTTTATGTTCAAGCAAGTGCAAAGAAAAGTGATGAACAGAGAACACGTCTGCACTGCTAACGGCATACTTCTTACAGGACTAAAAAGCTGTCAATCAACTGGTAGTGGTGCCTCCCAGCCATAAACTTCTCCGTTTGGAATTAAAAGACCAAGCAGTATCTTTACAATGAGCAGGGGACACAATGATAGTACGTGTCCAACAATCAATAAGCGCCAGCGCATCTCAATATCTAACTAAAAACTAAAGTGGCCAACAGAAGGAGCTATACTTGAATACGTCAGGTGCCAGTGCATTCTCCTCATATATCTTTGTGCAAGTGTCATCAGAATTTGCCAAGCCGTCAAGGGGTTTGGGAGAAAATCTATGCACAAGCAAATGTAATAACAGAGTATGGACGACAGGAAGCTGCCTGTGAGACGGCTTTGTGGCAGCTTTTAATAGAAAATTTTAAGAATCAACTTGAATAAAATGAAATGTATTCAGCAGACTCTAAAAATCAGATCCAAGGATTTTAAAGAACAAACAGTGTTTTTGTGTGAGAGAAAAAACAATTACAACAGTTCCATGGTTATCACAATGTTCTCCCCTCTTTGCATGTATCAGGGCTTGGAATGACCAATGGCAAAAATGCGCTGCCCAGCCTTGAAATGGTCGATGAGAACCTTTCCCTGACAAAAATCGGGAGGACTAGTAAAAAAAAAAACATTACCACCATCACTAGCATGCGTCTGCGTCCTTTTAGCTCGTCCTTCCACTCCCAACCCACACATTTTTGGCTGCAGAGCCGTAGTATTTGTCGCCGCGGTTTACAATAACACGAGACGCCATTGAAAATCCCCACGCTTACCCAGATGCCCCGGCAATGTTGACAATTTACGTTCCTCCGAAACATAAAGAGCAACTTCCGCTTTTCGAGGTGAACGTCGTCTGCAATGCCGCGGTAAGAAACGAATTTGCCGCGGAAATTTTATATCAAATCCAATTTTTTTACACGGAAATATAATAAAATGCGCAGACAGAACATTTGAAAAAAGCGGAAATCCGCGTTTCCGCGGAAAATTCCAAGCCCTGATGTATTCCAAATAGCCGTCAATAGCTGCATTCACATGTATTTCGAAATTCCAGAAACTTTCTTTAGCACAGGAATTATTTCCACTAACCCGTTGTGTCCCTCACCAAATGAAAATCCCACCCAGTCATCCGGCAACAACAGTCTGGTCTTAGATTGACAGGCCTCATAAAGACTTTCAAGTGAGAAGTATGCTCCTGATCCCAAATTATTTCAGCCATGTTTGTTGGAAATGAAAATTCTGATCTGGCAATTTTGTGTAGTAATGCAAAATGATTCCTAATCGAAACCTACCAGGAATATAATGCAATTTTCACACAATAGGACGGACATGCACAGAAGGTGAATCACATGATCAACGCATCTGTGAGGCAGCATTTTTACTGACTGCAACTTTCAAAACAAAAGCGACATTTTTAGCTTTGACACCCATAAATTGCATGACTTCTTTAGTCTACAACGCATGAAAAATAATTTTTTAATAAACGCAGCCAACAGTACACACGCACGCTCTCAGTGTTCTCACGATTTAGTCACAGTGATATATACTGGATATACACGATGTTCTTGGTGTTCACCTGCACACTAAACAGAACAACACACTACGTTACTAATGGGTATACCATCACTTTAGGGATACTATAGAGAGACATTGTGCAAGCTGGTAAAATGCATTAAATCAATGTAAACATGAATATTATGTTAATAAATATTTTTTCAATCTGAGATACCAGATATGAAGCAGGCATTTTCTTATTTTTGAAACAGGATTCCATCGTTTCTACTGTTCTGCCACACCAGCTACTCAGTTGAAAAACCTTTCTACCACATCCATCTTTTGCCAAGCATAACACGGCGAAGAATTACTCCAAGAAAATTGTACCAACCTGCTGCTTCAACACAGCTATTTCCTCGTGCAAGGCATAGACATTGGCATCGAGGTGGCCCTGTTCAAATTGAGCGGGAGCAGTCTGCATTCCCTACAACAAACCATGCATGTAAGTGACGGTATACATAGACTCAACTGTTCATAAAGACTTTTCAAAGTGCCCTTTTCCCAATGCCAAGTTCCATAAACAGAAGAGCGTTCTACATCGAGCAAACCTGATTAAAAGCACAATACTGCAGCCTCGGTCAGTTTTGTCAAGAAAAAGGACTCCTATCAAATTATTCCAAGAAAAGAGAGATAGCTTTGTGACCAGTTCCTGCTTTCATACAATTTGATTTAATTAAATTAATAATTGAGACAATAACAATGAAATTCTCATTCAGCTCATTCCGCAGACAATTTACAGTGAGCAGATGTAAATCAACTGAATGAACTGCAGAATGCAGACCCACTGAATTAGCAACTTCTGTTTGTAGTACATTTTTGTGTAGACATTCAACAACATATTTTGACAACTTAGGAACTGTGTTCAGTACAACTGTAACAAACCACTACTGGACGCCTTATATGACATATGACATATTCAGACTCAGTTATCGAAATCTGAAAAAGATTTCTTTGCCTTCAAGTGTTTTGCACACATAGCACACATGCGCCTAAGATTCATTTACAGGCGCAGTTGGATGTCCCTCATTTTAAAAAGTGGACATTTTTGTATTTTTTTGCCATTTTCAAAGTGAAGATTCACCAATTACCAATTTTAAAACTTGTATCTTGGTTTTACTCTAGTGCTTCTGGTATTAAGAACATGCGTCTCAATTCAAATTCAGCCGGAGTTTTATATTCAAGTGAGTTGGGACTAAATGAGCACATACCTAATGACAGTAAATCACACAGTAATTTTGTTCTTTAGGGACTGATTAACAGACCAGTTTTATGCACAACACCTTCATAAAAGTGGGAGCATTATATCGTGATCCCCATCTGTCAGCTGCTGATTCTCCAAAACCCCTTGATGGATGTTCGTGAGATTTTGCAGAATATAATCCTATTGCAAATAAGTCGTCATGGGCCAAATTTTGGACAGATCCATCAAATAACTTGTATTGAATCACAGATAAGAAATTGACACAAGAGGGCACCACAGGAGTCCGACCCATTCAAAAATCATTGTCAGTCATGCACTTCCCAGTAGGAACACAGATATGCCAATATTGGATCCGTCTGTAACTTGCGGTCAGCTGTTGTCATGTTCCTTAGAAATGCACGTCCAGTCAAATTTAATCCCAACATCTGTGTAGTTGTCTAGTGGCAATTTCTTTGGATGGTCAAGAAACTTCATAAAAGTTACAGTCATGTAGACAACACCACTGATCTCGTTTTCGATGGATTCGACATACATTTTGCCCACCAATGGCCTTAATTTCATTTTTGTGTCCTTTGTTGTCAGACTCCATATCTTTCAAATTTCTTGAAGAATTAATAAAGATGGCAGGCACGTGCCTATTGAGAGCATTACTGACTTGCTATATGCCCCCTAGAGGCTATTTTAGGTTTATTAGCATGCATTGTTGCCTTTAGTAGGAATGTTTAGAATAATTATAATCACATACATCTACACCGATACAATGCAAACAATGGGTGCATACCAACGCTCTGCATTGCTCGTTAGTTCTGGCATGGAACTTGGCTTCAACATTTTAACATAACAATCACTCATTATCCGACTATACCTTTATAGTCATAGCCAAGACAGTTCCGTCATGATCGTCCTCAAGGTAACTGAGACACGCTTACTATTTGGTTGAAGTCATCTATGTACGTGAGAAGAAAGTCTTCACATTACCAAAGACAACCTGAAGTCACATGACTAGTAAATGAACTACAATTGGCTTCAATGTAGTTGGCAACAAATATCTGAAGTGTGACTTCAGTGCAGACACCAACTGTAAGCAAACACAATATTTAATTTTCATTAAAGAACTAAATGGAAAGTTGTCTTAATATTACACTAGAACCAAACCATTAACCAAACAATTCAACTATTTTTCACATTTACACTCACTATACACTTACCTCTCTCTGTTGCCTTTGATTCTCGAGAGCATGCAACTGCTTCTGAAGTTGTTCTTTCTGAACATTTACCATGTGAAGTTCCTGGAGTGCATCTTCTTTCTGGGTCTTGAAAATCACAGAAAACAATTAGTCACTATCACCAACTACAAACATGATGGTTAAACAAGGTTGCTTTTTAATTCGCAAGTCTTGTGAAACAAGGCATCTCATACAACAAACAGCAAGGAAATAGTCAAAGTTCCAGCATTGAAATCCACTGTTTTGGGTCATATTTTGGAGGGGAACCCTTTGTTTCGATTTAGGTAGTCAACATTATTCCGAACTGCACCCATTTTGGGCATGGAGGGGGTAACTAATCCGCAGCTGCTTACAATTTTGGGGCACTTATAAATCATGGGTGTCACTCACCCTCAATGCACCCTTAGTCATGCAACTGTATCAATTGGACTGTGTAACTAAACACATCTAACAAAGAGTTTAGGGTCCTCGCTGAATTGTTTGTTTGACTATCTTCTATCTATCCTGAATAGCTAAGTGAGGAATGACCAAAGTCTGCTCTATCTTTCCCCTCAAGTGACATCATTGTAATGATACCCAAGTGACGTGATAGTAGTAATACTTGGTTTATGCAATCAAATGAACAAGTCAAGTTCAAGCAAGGCATTAAAACATGAGATAATTATCCTGCAATGATCTAACCAAAGAATGACTTTCAATACTGAGCCAAAACTTTTTCAACAGCATACTTCACTACACACCATGCAGAAACCAATTAACTTCTGCAATGCGATTAACAATGGACCCAATGGAGTTTATTGGTTGCTTCAAATGAAAGATTCACTGACGGATAAGTTTAGTTACTCTAATTGAAAGTTTGTGATTTCAATTTGATATAATCAGGTTTGCGGGTGACTTTATGCAAGTACTAGCTAAAGTTTCTACTCAATAACTTTGCTCCAGTCCATATTTGTGTGGATTTAAAAGGTTTAAAAGGTACCATAACTCAATTATGGTCTCTTATCAGTAAATAATGGTTACCTTCTATTCAGAGTATTTTGGAGCACGAAATGTACAGCAAAAGAATAGCTGTGAAACACAGGCCCAGGATTTTTTTGCATTCATATTTTTGCGCTTGCAATACATACAGACTACTAATAATATCAATTGACGATATTAAACATACTGACAAATCAAGCAGTTTCTGCCCTAAATATAAGTCTCTAAGAAACATACTTCCTCATCTTGATAGCGTTTTTTGGCAGTCAACAGGATACGGTCAATTTCTATTTGTCTTTTTTCCTCTGCTGATTGGAGCTCTCCAATTTGTCGCGTCAAATCATCCTTTTCCTTTTCAATGTAGCCCAACTGACGATTGAACTCTTCCTGGGTTTTCTTGAAGTGTTCTTCCCATTTCTTATTGGCATCTTTCAACTAGTTGACAAATGCAATAGGGTGACAGAATAAATTTTATTCATATGTTGCTGATATCAACGAACAATGTACTTGTCACCATAATAAATAAACAATACACATTGACATCAAACATTCAAGGACCCCAAGGAAAATGCTCACAGAAGCGAAATAATAACAGGGAAAATGGCCGACACTAACGATACCTATACTGAAAATATCATCATCCTACGTTGGGGAACTGGTGTGCGTTCCGTAGATCATGCAAGGTTTTACAAAGTGCGTGACCACGACTTCTCTCGTAAGACTCTTGCATCAACGGAACTCAGTTGTGTTGGAATTCCTGTTTAGCAGTTACGACAGACAAGAAGAAATTTGAATGGTCTGACATTAACCCAATCAATAGTTTGAAAACTGCAAAACAGTCTTCATTCTCACAGGAATTATATGATTACACAAACTGCAAATCTAAAGGCTAGTTAACATCTCTTCTATACACTGTGGAATTGTGGCTTAAATACACATACACAACATGTTTACTTATTTCTATGATGTGGAAACTACTGCATTGAATTGATTAGATGAGAATAAAAATGATCAGTCTCCTTATGCACCCTGGTGCTGTGGAATGAATATCCTGATTGACTGGTGGGCCAATCCTGGATACAGCAATATCCTTGTAAGTTTGACAGTGGCAAACCACTGCTTACACAGTCCAGCTCTCTTATTGTCTGCTTTCATCTGATAAGCTCAATTATGTTGTAAACAGCATGCCTGATGCTACTGGATATTTAAAAATACTATTTGCAAAGGACTTTGAACAAATGATGTGAAGCAGATGTGTTTTGTATGAAATGTTTTCACCAAAAAACTTTGAATGTTGAAAAACGGTTGAATTTCAGAGAAATTACTCTTAACTTTCAACTGTAGATTCCTTTGTGTGACTGTAAGCTCTGACCAGCTTAACCACAATATTGTGTACCAATACAAAAGGCGTGCTTGACAAGTTTAATCGAGCGTGATCCAAGATTATATCCTGATAGTGGATTTCCTTGATTTTTACACTTCAGGAGAACAGTACATAATGTTCTCAAGTTTATCAATAAAACATCAGTCATTAACATAATTGTCAATCTTTATACAAATTTCCAAACAGTTAATATTTCATGTAATGTATACAGCAGGTACATGTTTGCTGCTATTCAATACGTAGGCGAGTTGTTTGGGTAATTTTCATTAATTTCGATCATGTGGCAATTTGTCAATAACTTTCAAACCTTTTGTTGATTCTGAAAGTCAATTTCTAATTTAAGCAAGTTTCAATGCGGATGCAATTTAGCATTTCTATTAAGGTCTATGACAGAAGGAAGAGTGTCTCACATTTCTGATTCACAATGGAGATATCCTCAGCTAAAAATAGGACATTTTAGATAACAATTTGACGGATATCTTTTGATCAAAGGGAAATAAAAATCTGAGACATGATTCCTTGAGGATAGCAAGTAAGAAGATGTACTTCAAACGCCGAAAAAGTTACCCACAGTTTAGGGTTTTTAGAAATTTATTGTCCTGATCTTGGAGCTAAGAAACGTTCACTTAAGTCCCTTTATTTCTCGTTTTTAGCATACTGGATTCACCGTTGCAATAAGCAGTGCTATAAAGGAAGGCTAATTTTAATTTTATAGACAGTGATAGTCACTTGTGAAAACAAGGTGGTTTAAGCACTTTGATGTTTTACTCTATTGACAATCCTGAAAATATTTAATTCTAAAGATTTAAGTGTAGTTAAAAAGCTAATTTGATGAAAAATGGGAAAAGGAAGGCGAAGGCTGACAATCGCTTTAAATTTTTCAGTTAGAAAATAAGATCATACTATGAACTTTTTCACCATCAAGCTGCAGTTGTGATTTTTAAGTTAATTATGAAAAACACATAAAACACTCACCTGGTCAATGTGTCTCTTGTACTGTGCAATAACAATATCATTTGTCAAGGGGGCTGCCTGAACAAGTTTTGTCTGCTCATTATCCTACAGAAAGAAAGGGTTAAATGACAAAAACAATTAACTTTTGCTAGTTTTATTTGTGAAACTTAAGTTGCCATCTGGTTCATTAATGTAGGCACTAAAGCAAACAGACTGCACTCGGAGGGTACTTCTCTGAATAAAAGAAAATTATTGCAAGAAAACTCTGATGCAGCAGGTGTGTCTAGATTCTTTGAGATTTGAATTACAGTGACATTTCACTAATTTAGAACACAAGGGCAGGGAAATTTTAGTTGTCCAAATTTATCATCTGAAGTAATTTGAAAGCAAAATTATACTTCATTACAAGCGCACTCTGTATTGTACAACAGTCACTACCCTGCATATTTTGAAACTCATTTTTGTTATACAAGTACAGCTTGGCAAAAAATTAATACTTGAATAATGACAAATTCGACAATTGTTAATGTTCACATTTTCAGAAAGTTTCTGTCAGTATGAATAAGAAGACAGAGTTAGAGTGCAGCCAGTTTTACCATAAGCCAGATACAAAATTAGAAATGTCATTTGAATTACCATTTACAGTAACAGCAAGCACTTGTGGGTGTCTTATGCAAAGAGTGTCTTTCAATCTCAGTTTCAGCAAACAAATAGTAAAACAGGATATAAAATACTAGTAAATCTTTAAAAGTCAATTTCCAAAATGTCCTTGTTGGACATATAACCAAACAAACCAATTACAGCTGAAACAGTTTTCCTTGAAATGACAAAAAATGCAATTAATTCAACACATGATGCCAAGTTTTGTTGACACTAGACCATCAGGAATCACACTATAATCTCGGCTGCAGCCAACACCGATAGGATCACACAAGTCTGCACACATTACAAGCACAGCTCCCATAACCACTTTAGTGACAGCTGTGTTGAGATCAAAAATAGTTATCAATTATACACTACAACCACTCTCACACAGATGGCACAGAAATATCAAAACAACTTAACAGTACTTTGGTTTGTTTAAAAGCTGGGGAAAATCCTGTACAAGCCATCAAGCAAACAGAGGATGGATTTGGCAAACCCCATTGTGGCATAAGACCTAACTTAACCTCTAGTGTATTAACCTAATGTCTGGAACACCTGCTGTCCACATGAGTATGACATGCTACTACTACAGTAAGGAGTGGGGGCAGACCATGCCTTTTCAATCAAAGCATGAACTATCAATAACACATGCTTACTATGATCAGTACATGTGTGATGAGCTCAAACATTAAGGAAACAGGAGTCACAAGGATAAGGAGTCATTTGATGACATAACAAGGAAGTTTGGTGCCCATGTGGTTCATTTGTCAGACCTAGGGTTAGATACACTAGCCAGATTAGCCATAGCAAAAGATAAATTAACAGTACATGCTAGGAGTATTCACACAAAATGACCAAGAGTCCTGTTATGACGGTTGGGCAGATGCTGAATTCATTGTCAGTGGCCATACTTCATGACTGAGAACGAAGGGGAATTAACAGAAAAATAGTAAGATGGCTACACCACTCTGTCATAAGAATTTTGATGCCATAATAGTTTATTTAGCTGTTAACAAAATTAACCATCATGACGAGGGAAACATTTAACTTTGTTGTGTACTGTAATTGTAAAATTAAAACATTTTATTTCCATAAATGAAGGACTGGAAACATTTCTGTTACTGCAAACAAAATAATTAAAAAATTACCACATAAGTACACTCTAACACAGTAAGTCAACAGATTTAGGTGTTATCACATTTTTAACATTGCCAACCACTGTCCTGTTGTATAATTATATGCAATTTGTAAGGTAGCATGATTATTTCCTTGCCAGAAAACAGACAATTAGAGATGTAGTGCTCTAGACATATCTGCAACCTTGAATTACTGACATTAATTGATAAGTTAATAGAGAGTATAAAGGTGACTTCGACAAACCAAAGAACAGTGTTGCAGTGACCAGTGCGAGAATTCAGAGAGTTGCGATGACCGGTGCAAGAATACGGAGTGTTGCAGTGACTGGTGCGTCAGCTAGATGAGATGCAAGAGAGGCAGTGTGAATGGTAGTAACAAATGTGAACAGTAGCAAGAGTCATTTTGTGGGCAGATTGCTTTAACATGGTAACCAAATCAACTATATACTGGTGGTGAAAATACAAGCCAACTGCTGGTAAAAATGACTCAATTGTGGACAATCACCCCCCAGCCACCCGACTGGCTAAAACTATTAGTATTTTGCCACTTAAACTGTTAGCATGTGTGACAAGCATACTTTAGTGTACAGGCACTACTTAAATGTGACAAGTCAACAAAAGAGGTGTTAACAGATTCCCCAACTAGGAAAAAGATAATATGACTCGAAGAAATAAATGGACAAGGAAAGAAGTCATTGTTAGAGTTAGTGGGACTTTCCCAAAAAAGCAGAAACAAAGAGATCACTGAAAAGTGTGTGCAAAAGTCAGCATCATGTGACAGGAAATTCTAATTTTAACAGTCTCAGTTAAGAGGTTCATGTATGGCATACATTACTTTCACATGAAGTTATCTTCAAGATCAAGTATTTATGATCCATGAAATGAAGTGAGCATTTTTGCATGTCTTCTGACTTCTAAAATTTGACGAAGTATTACCATCACGGTGTTTCCCAAAAATTCATTTCAAGCACACTAGCTTCATAAAAAAAGTATCAACAATGTTGTGTTGCGAACATTTTGTCCCGTCAGCACGCCACTTGTGCCAGGATAAATTTCTTTTAAAAGCATCCAAATTTCACACCACAAGAAAGCCATGAACAGACCAAGATTAAGTATCACCAAAAATGGCCACTATATGGCGCAAAAACGTACAATCTATCCAAAAAACGGGAACATGCCATATTTCATAAAAATCTGTCAAGGAACTTCAGAGAAACAATGGAAAACAGAATAAAATGAAATTGCCACTAGGGGGCACAGAAACAGTTGGATCCGCCTGAAAGTCGTCTGTTATCTTCATATGGCTATGGGCGCAAAACAAAACAAAACTACCACAGTAGTCAGTCACCATCATCAAACATCCTCTTCACACTGAAAACATTTACGTCAATTTTCAAAACCATCTCTAGAATGATTTGGTTGATAGAGTGGTGGTCGCCAAAAACAGGGTTTGAAAACAACAAAAATGGCCACTAGGCGGTGCAAAATACCTCGATTCCATCCAAAAACACGAGGATAGCATCATCTCACCAATAGATACCTATATTCAAAATTTTATGAAAATCTGTTGAGGACCTTTGAAGATACGTAAAAAAACTAAAATTGCCACTTGGGGCACACCAGTGGTCAGATCCGTCCGAAACTCCTCGTTGTCTGTTGTCAACATCATGTTAATACACTTGCTAAATTAAGTAAAGACATGACGGCAATATGCACCCACATATAAATGTGTGGGTGCATAAAAAGCAACACTGAGAAAAGACAAGAAACATTAACAAATATATCTGCAGACACTCTTGAAGAGAAAAGACATGCAAGGTGATTCAAAGAATGTCAACATTTTTGACAAAGAATCAATTGCAATCCATGCAATCATTGTTTATGCTTCTTAATATTAATCAAATTATGGTTTATTACCTACAATGTTTGCCAATTTTATATTAGCTTCATTTTATTTTATTCAGAGAATTTTCATTATTTCATTACCTGAAGTGTTTTTATTAGTTTCTTTAATATTCTATAACTATTTGTTTTCCCTTTAATGTCATCTTAACTTTTACATGCATTATTTGAGTATCATATTTTTGTTTTGTTCCACTTGTTTTGTGTTGTCATGATTTCAAGTGCTTTTATAGTGGCAATCAAGAAGCATAAACAATTAACAGCACGGACGATTAGGAAAAAATAAACATGAAACTAGACATAAAAATCTGGACACAAGGGGTCTGTTTCAAGACAGTGACTTAAATCACAAAAAATGTCTTATGCTCCACACAAACACTTCAGAAGAGTAATTTAATCAAATTTAAGTTATCCACAAAGTCTCTGAGTTGGGTAATTTGATAGTGCGGTAATAACAAATCTACAAGAAATCATTAGCAAAAGCCAAGAGGGAGCATAAGACTAAATCTCAGACTTAGGTCACTTTTCATGGTACACAGCTGTGGTTGGCAATATTCAAACAGCAAAGCTGTTGAATTTATTGAATCATTTGGTTTTCAAAGATGGGAAAGCTAGTATGAAGTACCTTTGCACCCATTTGCCTATGAAAGTGTAAGAATTGGCATTTTCTTGGTAAAAATATGCTACGCTGCCTTGCCTACCCAACCTGCAAAGTCAACAGAGAGTTAAGTTCTTGGTGTTGTCTGTGTTAACTATTGTTAGAGTCCACTAAACAGTTCAAAAGCAATGACATCAACCACACTCTTTTGCAGAGGTAGAAACATGAATTGTACGGCTGGTTCAATTTTCGAAAGATTTGGCTGCTGACAAATTTTTGAGTCAAGTACCACATTAAAGATTGGAATGTCGCACACCTTTTCAAATATTTTTAAGGCAGCATTGCAACTCATAGTACAGCAATGAAACTTTATTTAGAACGGCCAATGGTGAACCAATTTTGATGAAAAATAGTGATAAGCACAACAGAATTGTGGGTAAATAATTCAGAACCAGAGTGGCATTCATGATACTAGGAAGTGTGGTTACTGCAACAAACTTTGGGATGCTAAACAAAATAACCAGCAACAGTTACCAGGACTATTGCACTTTGGTTAAAAATATCTAAAGCAGACTGCACTGAAAATTTGGCCCTTTTTCACATTTAGATTGGCCAAAATGTGAATGCTCAGTGTGAATAAGAACCAATTGCTGTTAAATCCCAACAGCTGTTTGCACATCTCATGTTATGAGTCAGAGCGAAACACAATTGACAAATATAAAATGAGAGGGCAGGGGTGAAAAATTCAGCTAGGCATTCAAAACAAAAAAGAATGTTTGTAGGTAAGGAAAAATAATCCCGTAACCTCATTTTTACCAAGAACATGCCAAACAGAGCATGGAGGGGACAGTTAATACGTACAACTACCTCTGAGTAGCTGATGTTTTTATGTGGGTCGACTGTTACCCAACCGTTAGAACTTGTACTGGATAACAGAGAATCTTCCGTTTGCTCACGATCTTGTTGAAGCCGAGTTACTTTTTTCATGAGTTGGGAATTCGCATTCCTATGTAAAATATAAAAGTTATATTGTAACATTTGCACACCAACAAAACTTCTATTTCAAATAATCACAATGAATCATTAAAAGCAAATACTCAATCAAACGAGGTTGAACTTTATAATATGCATTTCAACAATTCAAATGAAGCAAGGAAATCGAATCAAATGTTTTAAGAGACCAGCAAAATCTAGATCACATTTAACTTACGACCTTCATTACTAAGGGTTTAATTTCTTAAAACAATTGCTTATTCATGAAACAAAACTTCTTAAAAAACAAAAAAAAATGTTAGATGTCAAAATAATGCCCAGCAATTTGTAATTATGTGACAGTTTTTATTTTGGGGGGAACGAGTTTTACAGAGATTCCAGATGTGAAATTTGTTAGGGATTTTCAGTGAATGTCTACGAGGCCTAGACGCTGGTGGACAAAAGGAAGACGTCAAATTTCCTTGAACATCCATGTGCGCATACATTACAACAATCTCCATGGAAAATTACACTCAGTCACATGATAAACAAACATTTGGGCATTATTTTTGTGCACAAGTTTCTGTGACCATCAAGGATTTTAAATATAAGAAGTTTCATGGGTTTACAATTATTCAGATATTTAAGAAAGTTGATCCCACGGTATGAAGGTTGTCAGTTTCCTTAATCTGGCATTTAATTTATGATTTATTAAACAAAAAATTGTGGTATTATATATTGCTTAATATAACAAGATAAAAAGTCTTGTGTCAATTTTTGGACGAAATCAGGAAGACTGCAACTCTACGTCTGCACCTCAAAACAATTAGTATTTCATGTTATGATCAGTTTCAGTATCAGTTTCTATTGAAACTTCAGCTATTCTCATAAGCAATTTATTATAAGGAAGCATTCATCATAAACTGGACAACACAATTCCAACCAATGTTTCAGTGCTCCTGGTCACCATTTTGTAGTGATTCAAAGCAACCTTGATTACAACAGATAACCATCACTGATCTTTTTGCATCCCCACCAGGTGCACGGAACTTAGTGCTTGTCTTCAGCATTTGTCCTCATTCGGACTTCATGAAAAAGAATTCACCAGGTTGTGATATTCACAGCTCATTTAACTTCTCACTTACAAGGAAGATGTAATGATCAAAAGCACACCGTACACGCACTTACCATACACCAAAACTCTTGAAATAATTGTGATTATGAACATTTAAAAATTCGGACATCTTGATTATTTTTTGATAGCTGATGATTCCTTAACAATCCCTATATAGCTCAATCCAGTAAACTTTTCAATGTGATATAAAAAATTTATGTTTCAACTGAATTTTATGGGCCGAAACATGGCTATTTCTGCCACTCGGTACATATAAAAATATCACAATTTTAAAAATAGAACCCAACATAACCCCTATTTTTGTGATGATAAAAAGAAGTAAAATTTATTCTGCAACTCTTGGTAATGAAGGTATGCCTTTTCAAATTATGTCAGGTTTTTGATCACAATAACAAAATTAAAAGAAACAATAAGTGCTTCAACATTAACTGATGTGACATGGATATTTACTATATATACATGAACACATGTCCAAACCTTTTGTACGGGCATGTAATATATAATTGTTTCAACTCAGGACTTGATGCCAGCCAATATCTACTTGGTGAAATGAAATTTCTTCAAACAAAAAACTTCGAGATAAAGCAATGTACTTGGTGATATGAAATTTCTGTAAGTATGTCGCTTTGTCCTGACTGAATTTTTCCTTTGTTTGTACGCACACCACAGGTCGCATTTTTTGTCCAATGGACATAAAACACATGTATCTTCTTTGCTAATATCTCGAGTCTTATCATTTTCGAGTGAATATGACCAAAGGTAGCGCTGTGATGGTTTTTTTCACATTTTCACTTCGTGTAGCTCTAGCTTTGCCATCCTTAGAAGATTTCATGCGAAACTTGGCACATAAATAGATCTCGTCAAGGGCTATTGGAAATGTGCGGATCATTTCTCGCTACGAGATTTTCAGAAACGGGTTTCATACTGTAGCTCTGGCCTCCTTAAATGAATCTGTCAGAACTTTGGTACACACATGAACAGATCTCGTCAAGTGCTGCAAAATGTTTACAGAAAGCTTCTCGCTCCAACTTATTCACCATTTACTGATGACTGAAATCCAACACTGGTACATTTCCGGCTTCAGGGCACTCACACATCGCAGGGTTCAAGAACAACGTGGGTTCTATAGATTTTCTCTTATTCGCATGACAACTCCACGTCAAATTTCATACAAAATGTATCTCTATAATAGCTCGAGACCTAAATTTTTCAATTCAAACTGGACACAAGATGGCACTGTGGCACCGTTCTTGAGTTATTTAAGATTTACTGGTCAGATGACTGTTCTTTTATAGACCAATTCTTCGCTGCACTTTTGTTGGTCTATTGCACTCATGCTGCAGGTTGCATTTTTCATCCATTGGACATGAAATTTACAAACGTCGTGTATGTCGTGAAAAGCTCAGGCCTATGGTTTTGGGTTAAAATCGGACGCAAGGGGGTGCTGTGGTAGCCTCTTTGGAATAATCTAGCATCGAAATTGTTTGAGGCAATCTTTTGAAACTTAGTATGTAAATATATTTCCTCAAGACCTGTCTGCAGTGCGTCATCCTTTCTCGCAGCTGACTTACCATTTTCAAGTCTTTCATTATTTTCTCATTTGATGACTGCTCTTATATTGATTTGATTCCTCAATGTACTTTTGTTGGTTTGACATCGGTGCCACGCCTGTCAGGGTCATTGCTGTTTTTGCTTTTGTCATCGACCTCGCTTCCAAGTTTTTCATTCATTTTACTCTTTGGTGGTGCACTTTCACTTTTCGTGTCTCTGTTCTTTTGAGTCGTGATTGATTTTCTGCATTATTTGCCTCGTCCACAGATGATGTTTTATGTAACTGGGGCAACACAGAGTGTTGATATGCACCCACCATGCACAGATACAGGAGATGCAGCAATGCTAGTAAACTTAATGTCATCATTTAGACCGGCAGTGCAAAGCAAGTCAGAAATACTGTTCTCAATAGGAACACACCTACCACCTCTCATTATGATTCTTCAAGAAGTTTGGAAGTTGACAAAGGACACAAAAACACAAGAAAGGCAGCTAGAATCACGTTTAGACACTAACTTTTCTAGGGACAACCTGATTGCCGGATCCACTCAAAAATTCGCTCAAGCCGTCACATCTGTGATAGGAAGTAAGAAGTGGAAAACAAAAACGATGCGAGAGTGCAGCATGGAAATGACATTTCGATGTTAATCAAATATCATCCTAAGGCACAATAGTCAGATGGAAAACAAAATACTGTAAGAGACATGTTCCTATAACAGGAACATGTCTGCAACATTTCACAAAGAAAGCTTATTGTTAATTTCTTGCTAGTTGCAAGTGCTTAATAAAGTTCACTGAAGTACACATGCATCAACACAAATTATGGTAAAACTTTATGGGAGGCACCATAGTCGAATGGTTGAAACAATATATCAAAGCATAACGCAAGCCTACAGGGGGGCCCCTAACTTTCTATTGACATTGATAACCTGGGCTGCAAGTTATTACGAGAAATCGTTAAGCATTACAGGTAAAGCATGTAACCACACTTAGACTTTTCTCATGTCTCGCAAACCTGATTTCATGTTTACACATCTGTTATTGAATTCATGATCTGCCAGTACTGCACCACGAATTGAAGAAGAGTAAAATACAATCAACAAAAAACAACGCGAACACGTGTCGTGCTAAAACAAGAATTATGATGTATTGAATGGACATACCCAGTACTTAACTTATCATTATCTGATTAGAGTTTCCTATGATGCATCCAATTAACAGTGACGTAAAAGTCATCTGAACAATTTGCCAACCAGTCATGCAAGTCAACATCACTCACCTACCGACATTATGCCTCAAAACTAATATGTTCAGTCATAATAACACAACAGATGAAGCATCCTGCCACTCATCAAAGCCTTAGAGTCTGAAAGGGTTTTTGTACCGAGTGGAAATATTACAAAATACTGTTGAACAACATTCACTGAGACAACAGACTTACCTTAGTCTTGTGCATTCGTCACGGACATTTTTGTTTTCTTCAAGTAAAGCCTTGTTATGTTCCTAGCAAAAATAAACATTGCTATAATCAGAAATAACCCGAGGTCACTAGGTCAATGACACTTTAAGAATGTCAACAACTTTTTGGGAGCACTTCCAAAGTTAATTACCCAGTTATCAATCATATCAACGAGCACAAGATTCAATATTAACCCAATTGGAAGTCCACACAATCTCACAAATTCAATAAAAACATGGCGTTTTCTTAGAAATACTGCATGAGCATTGATGAAGTTCTTCTAAGAATTTTAAAGATAATCTTGTTTAGCTTTTTACACAATGGCAAAGCTAGAAAACTGATTGCAGTTTCATAATGGTTGATTTTTTTTCACTGTATTGAGAATTCACTTAAAAAACTATGAATGAAACTAAACAAATAATAAGTCTCAGCATTTTTGTTTCACTTTCAGTTTTCTAAGAATTTTCTATTGTGTATCCAGCTTCTTTGAAAAAACAAATAGTATTGTTATGTGATCCGAGTCAAAAGCTGAGTTTAATTTACTAAATGGAAGACATGGATATAGTTGGACACAAAGAGCAGTACATATCCTAATTCAATCACAGTAACAGCCTACGGCAAAAAAATCAAAAGGTTATGTACAAATGAGTCAACCCATCACAAAACACCATCAACTATCACCAATAACTGAATGAAGGGCTATGTTTAAGCTACATAATTTTGGCTTGTAATGGCCTCTTCGAAATATCTATGTTCAGGAACCAATTTTGATTCCACAAATGCCAATCTTATGACGTGTTTAAACTGACATTATATTGCTCTGACTGATAAGAATAGAATGCTAACTTTGTGGTTGTACTCATTGACAATCAGTATTGACATACCATTCTCCTGGACTATTCAAACCAAGCAATTTCCACGATATTACACACCACTGCTTTAAAACCATAGACCAAATGTATAAATTGGTAACTACATAAATTAACAAAAAATATACATAACAAGCCACAAAAGTTGGTGACTGCAAAATCTTGATCACAGAAATGTACCAGGTCATTCATGAAATACTTAAAAGTATCCCCCTCCCACGGGGTGATTAGCAAGTAAAATAATTTATTTTTAAACTCTGCACTATCCCCCATGCTCATTTCTTGATTTTATAATTGAACAGAAATCTTTTGTCAGACTGCAAATAAAATGTGTTTGGATAGGCGGTAGCAGATAGCGAAACTTAATTTTAATCAATGCCATGTGAAACTCGTTTTTAATGAAAAGTATATGAATGATGCTACAATTCAGTTATTACAAAAACATGCCATAATTTTGTCTTCAACCTTGTTTTGCACATTTACAAGGGTCATGTTAATGTATACACTTTGTGTCAACCTTCAGCATGGAAGTAAGTCAAACATTATTTTCTGAATGTCACATTCAATGTCAAAAGCATAATTTCACAAATGGCAGAAAACCACTTAGCAGAACCAAGCAATTTTACATAAGATTTTAAAGGAGTGACATAGTTCAGTCTGGTGTCACCCATCCTTGACCCCTGAGTTCACAATATAGCTGGCAGAAATCAGTCAATTACAACACACTACAACACAAGCATTTCCCAAGTACTTTGGCCATCAAACTTGACAGGTCCGCCAAGTCACCACATGACCCATAATGGGCAGCGTAGAAATTACCAAAACGTATTGGATAATTCACATGTTCACTGATTGTTTGTCAGTATTTTATAACCATTCATCAAAACATCACCTTCTCTGACTGGGTGGGAAACTGTCAATAAATTAGCTTGCATTGCAAATGTTTTTTTTTTTGAAAGACTCCAAGGTATAGAACTTAGTCATTGACAAATGATTGTACACTTACATGCTAGTTACTTGGCGGAAGAATTCCGCCAAGTACGTTGGTCTGACAGGAAGTTTTTACTTGGCGGAATTCTTCGAATTCCGTCAAGTATGTTGGTCTGACAGCAAGTTTTTACTTGGCGAAATAAATTTCGCCAAGTATGTTGCTCTTCCACTAAGTTTTTTACTTGGCGAAATAAATTTCGCCAAGTATGTTGCTCTTCCACTAAGTTTTTTACTTGGCGAAATAAATTTCGCCAAGTATGTTGCTCTTCCACTAAGTTTGTTTTTTACTTGGCGGAATTCTTCCGCCAAGTATGTTGCTCTGACAGCAAGTTTTTTTTTTTTTTTTTG